>BSBK01004482.1:770000-1197500 GCA_027943335.1 Chamaecyparis obtusa
GACACCAAAAGAATGATCACCCACTTTTCTGGTGATGTACAGCTGAGCTAGAAATCCATAGCTTATTTAATTTTCTGCCCAAAAAGCTTCAGATCTGCATTCACATATAAGTTCTACCTGAGATTGATCTGATATGACAATTTTCCTCTCTGAATTTGATGCCAAACTGAAGCCAATACTGATCTATACAATTTCTTGTCACCCTGAAGAGCTGGGGCTACGTCCAACTCCAATTTCCTCCAAAAGTTTTTGTTCCTGGAAGATATATTGCTGTAGAAACCCTCACAGAGCTCCTCCACTGAAATGCCAAATAGAAAAATAAACTTTCATATCCAACATGGTTTCCAATTCTATCTTTTATTTGCTTTTGCAATTTCCCTCCAAGAGAGTTCGAACTTTCGAGGGCAAAACTCTTGTTAAATTTCATTAACTTTATAAAATTGCCAACTTCCTTCTAGTAATCGACCATTGAGTGTTATCTCTCCATGAGACAATACAAAACACATTTTAAGTTATAACCTTCAACTTTATTTCCTAGGGAAATGTGCCCATGACCCCCTTTTTATTACAATTTGCTATTATATTATGATTTGGATGCTTCCACCTCTCAGCATATTGCATATCAGGAGTCTGACCCAACACACTTTTAGTGCAAAATTGAAGCACATATATTCTTTCATCCATCCAACAAAGTGCGATAAATTGCACTTGAAAAGAGTGAAGAACTTAGTATATATGCATTCCAACTTGCATTTCCTTTCACACAAATACCATGACTACAAGAAAGTGGATCCGAAGTTGCGTGATACATAGTAGAGCATACTGACTTGGATGATTCCACTTTGCAGCATATTACATTTGAGGAGTCCAAAAGCTGCACACTTTTAGAACAAGTGGTGCTGGCCCTACTTGTTCATCTAATGTTGATGATGATGATATTGATGATTTAGAAAATCCTTTTAATGATTAGAATTTTAAAAGTTAAAACTAATTGTTGAACTTATTATTATTTCAATTTTGAGCTTGAAGTTGGAATGATGAATATTTACCATGCATGTTTTTAATGCCATTCAAGTTTATTTTGGTTTTGTTGTTTGTATGCTGCTTTTTGATGTTATAAATTTTAATTCGTGCTTACACACACACACACACACACACACGTACACACTCTTTTAGCCTAATCCATGAACCCGAACTAGGATCTATACTAGAATCAGCAACACAGACAAAATATTGAGAACAGGGGAATTTATTATTAAAATTGATGTCGAGAGAATGAACCTTGAAAAACAGAGATTCAAAATAGGGTTAACTGCAAACTCTTCATTTTTTGTGTAGCATCTCACTTCTTTGGTTATGTTTTTAATTTTTGGGATCCCAAAGACTGTTTGGTCCCCTGGATGTTATTAAGATCTCTCTGTCTATCCATCACCCTAAGCCTTGCATTTAAGGCTGGTTACATATATTAATCAAATAAATCTGATATATCATTTTTTACGAGTTAAAAGATGGAACTGGATATTGCAAAGGATATGCAACATTTAAAATGTAAGCTCATGCATGTAAGTACATTCATGAGCTTATTTGGTTCCAAATAGATGGAGTCCATATCTCATAGACATAGCATTAGTAAAAGTTGAATTAGCCTCAAAACACAAAATAAACTCGACAATGGATATAAAATTTAACCAAAATTTTTGAAACCTAAAATATGACCAAATAGAGCACATTTCCTTAGGTGTGTCCATTCCTTGTGTCTGAGCTAATAGATGCATCATGGAAAACAATTTATTTTTGTTTTCTTCCATGGTTTTTATTTGTTGGACCAGACTGACGTGTCTTGATTTTATCTTTTATTTCTCATACAGACATTGCAACGTTTGCCCATTTTGTATGGTCTTGGTATACATAATACATTACTAAATACCTATGATTTTTTTAAGAATAGATAAATAAAGTGTTTGGGTGCTTATTCCTTCAAATGTTGAATTTGCTTGGATAATTTGTTTTTGTGTTTCTGTGACAAGCAACTATAGGATCTAAGGATTGAACATTTTGGATCTCTTTGGAATTGGTCATGAAGGAAAGAGGACTAGCTCTGCAGTGGGTTGCCAAACTTTGGAGTAGCATTCTAAATCATAAATGTTCATTCTTTTTCCAAGTCGGAGTAAGCTTGACAAATTTGGCGCCTAATTTTAGTGTTGGTATGTGCTTCACAAAGAGTAAGGAAACCTCATACAGCTCCATCTGTCCATCTGGTCATCATAAAACTCCTTGCTCACTTTAGTAACTTTTTCTACACTTTGTTCTTTCCAGTTTAAGGTTTGATTCATTCGAATAACATAAGTTCTTCCTGAGGAAAGCTCCCTCTAAAATAAGTCATGCCTGAATGACCTTGCTCCCACCCCCTTAATCAAGGGTATCTCTTGGTTAGAATAGCTAGTGTCCCTTGTTGAAATGAAAGATCTTTAATCTTAGGAATAAAATTAGAGAAAAATTCCATGTAGGTCAGTTCATTTCAGCTATGAAATAAGACTTATATGTATAAAAAAGAGTCATTAGATTAGAAAGATAGTTCTTTGTTTTCAAGATTTTTGTTGGTGGAAATTTCATTCCTCCTCTTGTAGTATGATTGTATGGACTCTCATTGAATCAAAATAAGAAAATTCTCCCAATTCTGTGTTAAGCTCCAGAAGATATTTCTAGAAGGGGACTCAGGCCTGCTCCACCAGAAGGAGGTGATCTTTTGGTACCTCTTTTCTTTTGTCAAATTTGTTTATTATGTGATACAATTTAGCTGTTTCGTTGTGATGTAATTAGAATAGTTTCTGTTTGCCATTTGTCTCTATGAACCTGTGGCCGTTCAGAAAATTATAAAAATCTTAAAGTCAAACATATATGTTTACTTTTCAAGCATTTACTTTCCAGCTTTAATTTTGTTCAGCATTTATTCCAGCATATGTGTTTTCTTGTTTTTAGTACAGATGAACATTTATTTTAAATTCTGAACTAGTATTTGTTTCTGTATGTTTGTTGTATTGGCAGTAGTGTAGATTGTTGTTTCAAGCATGAATCTTTATATTTGCATGCAAAGTAATTGAGAGTAGTGTAGGGAATGTTAGATTTCAGCTTCATCTTAGTTGGATTTACATTTTTGTGTCAAACTTTGAAACCTCAATGCTTACTGCCGATAGCTCTACACACCACTCGTATTGATAAAAACTAAATGACAGAAAATAAGGGGCCTACAACAAACTTATCACAGACCACTATTGTGGGCTCCATATGTATGTTAGAAATGAAAGTTTCTTTTAATTGGAGAAGTGGGCAAGTTCTTTGACTTATGCTTATAGCTTGGTATTGTCATGCTAGTGAGACTGAGCCTCTAATCTTTCTCCTCCCATATGCAGCTCGGCAGATGGTTATGTTTAGTGCAACTTGGCCACCTAGTGTTCATCAACTTGCCAAAGAGTTTATGGATCCAAACCCTATAAAGGTATTTTTGTTGGTTCCTAGGAAAACAGATTATTTATCAATATCAAGAATGTTTGTTTAGCCTCAAATAACAGAAGGGAGATAGTTTTCAACTTTTACAGGCCACATATTTTAATAAAACTAGTTCATTACAGGTATTACCTGAGTTTATTGATGTTTCATGGTGTGATCATAATTAGCACACATATTTCTAATTATTTTACCTCTCTAGTAGAATTTATTTGTCTGATTGCACTGCTAACATGATAATCCAGCAAAGTACACTTACATGAAGAATGGTTTGTTCTAGGTGGTAGTTGGGTCCCAGGATTTGGCTGCGAATCATGATGTGATGCAAATAGTGGAGGTATGAGATTCAACTCTAGAGAATTGAAACATATTATTTGAAATGGTAAATTCATTGTATTAACAATGGAAATTGAATCCTCCATATAAAGGAATTTCAAACACGATGTATTTAAAAAAAACAATTTTTAACTGAGACAGAAATAGAAAGAATCTGAACTTGACTAAAAAGTGACCATTAAATAATTAACTATGACAATATTAATCTGATATGATTGGCATATTATGGTAGTCCATAAGCTTCCTTTTATCCTCAATTATAAATTCTGGAATTCTTGTGGTTTGAAATTACATGTACATTTTAACATATCAATTTTGAAGCTCGGATCAAGACAGGATATTTTAAAATGTTCTTTAAATAGTCTCTCTCTCTCTCTCTCTCTCTCTCTCAATGTTTCAGATGGGAACGAGTGTATCATGGTTGAACCCTTTAAAAGCAGTAATTTAGATATAATTTTGAAGAATCCATGTTCTGTTGTTTGATTTAACACAAACTTTCAATCTCTCATTTTCAGGTTTTGGATGACCAAGTTAAGGACACACGATTGGGTTCATTGCTTGAGAAATACCACAAATCACGCAGGTATTTTCTTGATATTGCAGTGTTTGACATTTGTGTGGTTGGCAAAGGATTCTAAGAAATTCAGTTTTGGTTGATGTTATTGAGAAATGTTGATACTTTTTGAATAAATTCTAAAGCATTAAAATTGAACTTTAGTTACATTACTCTTATATCCTATTCTAGAGTTTATTTTTTAATGCCAAGTGTTTTTTAATAAAAACTGGACATATCTAGAATTTGTTTTGTGGACAAGTCTTTTTGGTGTACTTTGTAAGTTTTCTAGAGTATTTTTGGTATTCTAGTTTATTTATAAGGTAGACAGATGATAACTGTTAGAAAACTGTAAGTTTGAATCCATGCACCAGCTGAGACTCACATTAGTCTGTTTTACTGATGTAATAAAGTATTTAAGTTTCTATAACCTTATGGGTTTTTAAAACCCTGAACAGATTATTGGATATAAGCTGACTTCAGCCTGGACTATTTTATGTATGCTTTTTACCATTTTATTTTGTTTTTTTGTTTGTTTAATCCCCTTGCAAGGAGTCCTAAAGCTGTGTCTCATCCATTTTCATATTTTAGGTAATTGATCTAGGTGCGCATGTGTGTCTGTGTGTGCGCGTGTGTGTGTTCGTGTGTCGCTGTTGTACAGAGTTGTCAAAGAGCTAATTCACTCACCAAGGAAAATGGTTTGCCAAGGAAAACTAGATTATGAGACATTCATCCAGGATCATCCAGCTAGTCCTAATTAATCACGGCCTTATAATCAGGACCTCATTGGCTCATTCACAGTGATCAATGATACATTGATAAGGGAGGTAGGACATGTGATTCAGATTTGGGGCACATGTTTTTTTGAGCCTATCTTCTAGTTCTGCAAAAGCAGTTCTTCCTTTCCCATGGCTTTTTGTAATGTTTGTAATGGATGGCTTTATCTTCTCAATATTTGAGGAAATAACCTGTTAAGGTTCATCCTCTTTATTAGCCACATTTTTCATTAGTATGTTTTTCCTTGTATTTCTAGTGTGTTGCTTCTTGTCACTCCTTAACGTTATTTCTTCTGGTTACTCTTTTGAGTCCCATTGACCTGTTTTTGCCATTTGTAGATATAATCTTGTTCTTTTCTTCTTATTGGCAACTGACCCAAGTAATTTAATTGTAGACCTAAAAATTGCAACACAATATCTTTTAAGAAACGACTTCATTTGCAATTATCATTGCACATTATTGTTGGTTGGACTTACCTGGTTAAGTGTGAATTTTGCCCCAGGAACCGTGTTCTCGTCTTTGTATTGTACAAGAAAGAAGCAGTTAGGGTGGAGTCAATGCTGCAAAGAAGGTAATGACTAGTCATTTTTCCGTACATTATACCAAGAAGGATGTAGAAAAGTAGCTGTGGGTGGTTGATTTTTGTTGCATGGCTTATATATTAGCAAATTGTTAGTATAAATGCTCATTGCATACAATAAGGCTAGAGTAAAATCAAATATTTTCATTTCTTTTCTCATAAGTTTGAAAGGCTAATGAATTCTAATCAGATGAAATTGATCTCTTCTATCTGTTATTGAAGATATTTTGCCATGATACATCTAGTATTGTCTTTTCCTGTAGTTGCCATCTTCTCAAATATGTTAGTGGAGTATGCAGAGTTAAATTCACTTTTCTGTATTTGCATTACTGATGAGTGTTAGAACTTCAAACAATAACTCATGGAAACTGCTGATCAATAGCACTTATGTGCAATTGAATTGAAAAGAGACAAGAATACAACAGATGAGAGGAAAAAGGAGTGTCATATTATTAGCAGTTACAGTGAACAAAACCGCTACAGTTGTGGACATAAATTTAAGTTTCTTTTTCTGGTTGATTAGAATCTGGAGAAAGAAAATGAAAACCCAATATTTTCTCACTTATTAATGCACATGCCAGCGTGGTGTAGTTGATTCCATTCTAAGCAGCATTTGTGAATCGAATGGACTCAAAATAAGTCATTTATAAACCCCGACTCACTTGGTGATATTCTTTGGATACAAGTTCAACCTCTTTCTTACAATATTATAACTAAAAAATTTGACATTAATTGATGTCCTTTCGATTAAGCTTTTGTGGAACTCCCACACCTCTATTAGATGTTGACAGTGTTGAGTGTACACTGCTTGATTACCTGTCAAATTTAGGTAGCATAAAATACACATGAAATGTAATGGTCTGCCCTTATTCACACACTATTTTTTTTCCTTTTCCCACTCAAGGTAATTTTGTCAAATAGTTGGATGACAATCTGACTTCTGAGTTTTCTAAGTTTGTTGAGATTGCAATTGCTTGGAGGTTTATAATGAGTTTGACAAATCACTTGAATGGAGCACACAATGTATGCAGCAAGTAATATTTAAATGAATACTAATTAAAAACACAATGATATAACAATGGAGTTTAAATACATATATGAACTGTGTTCTTGCCACTGGTAAATATAAGTTTCGGCAGTAACAGACAGCTCAGATTTGACAGCAAATAAATTTGTATTACAATAACAATGTCAATGCTCAGACTTACATACCAAAACACTGCTACCCTGAATGATATTCTGATGGAATACAGCAATAGTAATCTGCAGACCTTCAAACATCACCTACAGGCTATGTACAGCACTTCTCTTGCTGATGACCAGCTACAGAAGCTATGTGAATCATCTCAGATATGTACACCATTAATCCCAAACATAAACAGACCATACGACATGATCCCAGGAGTGTATTTTTCTGTGTCTAACTCTACTTTGCCTGGTACAGTCCAAACTGACTTAGAATGACTTTCTACAGCGGTGTGGTATCCTCCATTGATGACTGTATGGTGCAGAAGCTTGAATCTCACTGTGTAGTAAAGAGTTTGGTCTACTAGCAGCTCATAAACAGACCCAATAACTCACACTTCCACTCCAACTCCAACTCTCAAATTCGAATCTGCCTGGCAACTGGAAATAGAAATTAAAATAACAAGCTCACACAATCTTCAGATTTTACTTGAAACTCAAGAACAAATCTCAAGACCATATCTTTCAATGGCGTCAAGATTCATAGCATAGAGGGTTTGTGTCCTCCAAGCCTTGAGAATTAATCTCCACAATTTCTCCAATCGTCATATGATATCCAAGCATACCCGAAGAGAGCTCTCACTCACTTTGACAATGTGGGATAAAAAAAATCACTTTTTTGCCTTTTCCTATAATTTCGGGAGTTTTGCTTTTTCGCCCCTATTTTCTCGTGGCTGCTTTTTGGCCCCTATTTTATTGCGATTGCTTTTTCTTTGATATTTCCCATGCCACGTACATGATTTTCCTTTTTAAAAATATCATTTCCCACTTAAGTGAATAAAAAGTCCTTTTAATAATAAAGTGACTTATATTAATATGCACTTTATTAATAAACTATTTAATCTTCAGGCATTAAAATAAACAATCAATTGGACTCGGAAAACCATGTGTGATAGCTTGTTGGAAAGGTTTCAGTGAGACGCTCCAATTCCAATACTGAAATGCCAAAAATACTGACCCCTACTGACTTATTATAAATAGCTAAGATACCGGTGCGTGCAGGTTTGGCCTGGATGCTAATGCGGGTGCCTACGGATACGGATCTGGAAGCGGGTGCCCTGTGGGTGCCTGCAGGATGCGCATCCCAGGCAGCCAGATATTTATCTGGACTTCACGGCTGGGTGCTAACAATTTAATAAAAATTTATCTGCACTTCCCTTGCCGCCCAGCACTCCTCTTCACGCCCAGCACTCCTCTTCACACGCGCACAGAATCTGAAAAAAATTTAACCCTTTTCTAATGTTCAAGTGCCCAGTTTATTTAATAATAACAATTAGTTTTTGGGAATGATGTGTGGCTAGCCAATTAATTAATTTATTATTAAAATCTTCCCATCTATGAAGACTTACAGCAAGTTTGGTCTTCCTCATTTAAAATCACCTTTTTTTTAATTTTATGACTTATTACGTGCAAAGTGACTTTAATATCATATATTATTAATTTAATGAAGTAAATTTTATTTATTAAAATGAGTTTCTTTCACTATAATATATATATATATATATATATATATATATATATATATAATGACTTTAATATCACATATTATTAATTTAATGAAGTAAATTTTATTTATTAAAGTGAATTTTTTTCACTCATTATAATATATATATATTAAAATATATATAATGACTTTAATATCACATGTTATAATTATTTATTTAATAAAGTAAATTTTATTTATTAGAGTGAATTTATTTCACACACACACACACACACACACACATATATATATACACGCATCCAAACGCATCCGCATCCTTAAAAAAAATAAATTCACGCATCCCGCACCTGCTTCTTGCATCCGCATCCGAATCCGCACCCGAATCGGTAACTTAGATAAATGGTAAGTATCTGAAAAACCTGTCAAAGCAACTTTGATTGGTCTGAAACTGGAAATGCCTAGGCCAAATCCCTCTCTGATCCCTATAAACTTAGAAGTCTTGGTTAGCCCTTGGGACCATGACAAATCAAGCTAATGACACATCATGAAATAATGAGCTAGAAGAGGGGACATTACATGAAAGTACAGTAATAAGCTTGAGCAGCATTTGGAGGTTCGGTCAGGAATAAATGTGAACTTATTGACCTAGGTGCTATATAGAAGTTAGGTGCCATGAATGGTGCCCGGTTCAAACTGTTTTGTGGTGATCATGTGTTATTTTTACTTTCATAATTACATTTCTGTACTTTATCTTGTGATTGGTTGGCAGGACTTATGGTCTAGTCTCAATTATGGATGTTTTTGACAAAGTTTTGTACTCTTCTACCCTTATGGTTATTTATTGTGTTTGTTCTTATGTCGATCATTTTATAGATGCCATGTTGCATATATATTAATCAAGAGACTTGTAAGCCATGGGTGCGCTATGTTGTAGCATGTTGAATGAAATGCCTAGATTGCTATGTTTGGAACTTCGATTGGCAAGAGAGGAGATGGATATGGATAATGAAGATAAAACTTATTTAAAGACCCAAGACCATGAAATCTCAGTACAATATGATAATAGGAACACAATAAAGAGAAATTATAGGATAGTTATGGAAGTGTCTTTTCATAAATAGGAGCCACTGTCAAAGATGGGGATGGTTGACCATGACAACTGTTTGACCAGCATATCGCCATACATATTAGTACATATCCATTATATTTATTATTTAATTTAGACTTTTAAGTAGCTGCTACCCTACAAATGTGTAAGACTACTGGTGATGAATGCTTATCTTCTTTCCTCAATGTTTGCGCCTTTCTCAGATATAGAGACGGCACAAATATTAGTGTGTTAGAACTTATAGGCAAGCATAAATGCAAATAGCAGGTTGCAAGGCACTGCATTTTACTGGCTGTGTGAACCCCAAGTGAGCTATATAAATTACAGTAGCAAAAATCATTGATATATTGTGTTGAATTGCTGCTTGACTCAATTGGCAATCTTCTCTGAATTAGATCATTGATATTCAAAATAAACATGGAACTGATGAAGAAGATCAAGCAGGATACTGTGAAAGGAGTCAAACAATATCACATATCTGCAGTACAACTCTGATGAAGAGAACCAACAACATCATTGTCCATTGTAGTTTAACTGATCAAGCAAGACTTGAGAGTGCTCACAGGGAATTGCCTTGCACTGAGGGAACTAGGCTACAATCATAGGAGGAAGCTGGGTGCTCTCTCTAGAGCCTGTCCTAACATTCAAGGCCAAAAGAACCTCAAGTAGTAAAGAAAAAAATGGTTATACGTGCATGTTTCCAAGTTGTATGTCGTAGACAAGGACAATGTCTTTGACACCAGAATGAAATAGACTCACTCCCTCTAGATGACGTTGAGGTGGTTGTGGTGCTCTCATTTATTCATCCCCATCTAGGTGTGCATTTGTTATATCTAAGGGGTTCTTTACGCCCCCAATGCCTGCAGTGGAATTAAAGAAATAATTAATTAGCATGATAGCTCAATGAGTACTTTATATGGAGCAATGTCAAAAAATGACCTATTGAAGAAAAAATGAAAGGCACCTCTAACTATGCTACTCAAATGAAGTGGATAAATAATTGCTAGCATATACAAGACACCTAAAAATGAAGCAGTCCTCAGTTTCGATCTTTTCAAGAGGGGGAAGATAGCAATTATAATCATCCCATGGGATATGGTTGTTAGTATTTTTCAGATTCTACTAGGAATGATCAAACTATAGAAGTCTACTAAGCACAGGATAACATAAACTCAAGACAAAGAAGAGAGTACCTGGAATATAATTCTGATATTCATCCTTGGAGTCTTCAGTTCCTTTAGCTCACCTAGGGCTTCACCAATTTGTTCATTGATCTGTACTTGTGTGTCCTTGAATAGGCTGAAACTAAGCCCAGATCTGTTCTACCATCAGCGCCCTCCAATGTGCAATGATATTGGTCAACCTTGATCAATATGAGAGTCTCCACTCTGAATATGCAGCTCATTGAACTCCTCAATGCTCCACCTAATCCAGAATCTGCACTTGAATGTACTGCTGTTAGGGCATAGAGGTTGCTGCTGCCTTGGACTGAGATCTGCTATCTAATGGTGAATTCGCAGCCTTCCAAAGGGTGTATTCACTGCCTCCTCAATGGCATTTGCTGCTGCTTATTGGTGTTCGCTGCTTTTTGATGCATAGCCGAACTGTTAGTAAATGCCAGGGAGGTTCGAGCCTTAAGGGAGGGAAGCAGATCGCCAACCTAGGAAATTTGCTGCTTCCAGAATAATGTCTGCTACAGATTCTTGAATGGAGAGAGAGCACATTATGTTTTTGGTGTCTCTCTTCCTCAAGACTTGTTCGAATATATATGAGGATGAAACCATTCCTCAAGGGCCGACTTATACCAGAAAACATTTATATCAAGAGGCCGACCTTGGGCCCTTTAATATTTAATTCAAACAACTCATATATATATCGAATTAAATTGATAAACAATAAATAATAAATATCTCCAATATTTATTATTATTATTTATGTAAATCGATTTATCTATCCAAGGTAGAGATATTTGCTGTAAAGGCCAAAATATCAACAATCCCTCTTGGACTTGAGGCAAATCGAGGCTAGTCGATAATCTGTTTTTGAAGTAAAAGAGTGCTTATGGGGCTCGGATGCACCCAGATGCACCCGGATGCTCGCCGGATGCGCTTCCACAGACTGTGGATGCACATCCGGACAGCATCCAGACCGCATCTGGCTGCACATCCGCATCCGAGTGCATCCTCATCGGATGCAGGGGCTGCCAGTATGAATCCAGTAACACTGCGGCACATTATTAACTTGTTAGGGGGAATCCCCAAGCCATGTGACTATTTGATGCTGAAGATAAACAAGATGATTGATGGCACCATTTACAATTTGTAAAAAATGTTCAAATTTTGAAAATCCAAGTGACCTGAGTGCAGAACAGGGAAATATGCTAACTAACAACTCCTTTGAAGAAGGAAGGCAAGAAGGGGTATCCAAGGAATACTTTATTAGAGGGCACCAATCAATCAAGATGTCAATAAATTGAAGTAGCAGACTTGCCTTCAAATTTTGAAATACTAATGGTGTCAGCTTCTAGTAGGGCCTAAAGAAGCAAACCTCTTTGAGGAGCTAACTGCTAAGTGGGGGTATCTCTAATGGCTTGAAGCAAAATCTTTTAAAGCTTCGACTCTATAGGTATAGAAAATGACCTTGAAGATGCACTCAAGGCAAAGGGGCTAGGCAGAAAATTCTGCTCACATGATGCTTTAAGTGATTGTTTGTAACAAAACATGTGCTGAAAATGAAAATCTGGACGCTCTAAGCGGGGGCCTAGTTAGGAGATCATATGCTAGGATCTCAAATCTCAGTTGCTTAAAGAATTGTAGGCTTTAAACTTGCAAACATACACATCTTTGAAGGAAGATACTGGAAATATGTCAAAAAACAATGGTGCTTCAGTACTTGAAGTGAGGCATGTACCTATCAAAGACGCTACCGAGAAGCAGGCTTCAGATGAATAGATGATCCAGCAAACTGAACTATCAGATATATATGTTTTTTTAAATTTCTATATGCTCAATCTTGTAGAAAGACTAAAGTTTAGATTGGGCACCACCACTGGATGTGTTGACATGTCCTTAGGTTCAATAAGATTCATCACAAGCTGGTGAAGCTTATAAGAACAAGAAAGGCATCAAGAAGTTGTCCATATAATAATTTGGCAGAGCACAGGAGGAGAGTGACATCATCAAAAAATAGAAGCAGTGCAATGAGAACATAAGATTCATAAAACCATCATTAACTTGATTATGCTGCCAAAGAATGTCCTCAAGTTCATCAATTAAGATATATGCTGCCAAAGAAAGTCCTCAAGTTCATCAATGTAGATACCAGACACATTTAGTTATAGACCATGCCTAACTGTGATAGTGTTTCGATAAAGTTAAAAGAGGCCATGAGTTTGCAGTAGGCCAACAAGTATGTAGTAGAGCCTCCCTTTGGTACTAATAAAAGAATCTGAAATGATAGCAAAGCTTCTGGATAAATAAAAGTCTCAACTTATTCAAAGGCCTTACTAAAGTCTACAAAGAAGCAAAAGACTTTGTAAAGTTATCGACTAGCCTCCACAATAACACATTAAAGTGTAAAAATATGATCAATTGTATGCCATCTTAATATAAGCGAGCTTGCGCTTTCACTCTATGATTGTGGCTCTCAAAATGCTAAAAACAATTCATGTTTAGTACTGTAACATAATCGCTAGCAAATGTATACAGAAGCATGATAGATAGTATAAAATCTAGTGGGAAGGCTGTGGCCTGTGAGATCTGATTATAGACACGAATTTAAAAAGGAAAAAGAAGAAAATGAGATCTTATGAAGGACCAAGGGCTTAATAGGACAAGTAGAGGAAGTAGGGCAGGCACTAAGGATGAAGGCTGGATAGGCATGGTGAGCAAGGAACACCTGATCAACATAGAAATTTAATTGATGGGCATGCTAGATAAAGCATAATTTACGACATTATCTTGTCACTTATTTTGGAAACATCTGCATTTGTCAGGACTAAGCAAGAAATAGATTCATTTGAAAGTTGAGAAGAGATTTTTTGGACCCATCCATGACAAGCAGATGCATGTTTTAGTTAATAGTTGTTGTACTGTATCTTCTCCATACCAAATAATCTTCTCTATTGAATCTGTTTCTTGCCCTTATGTGACATGTGGAATATCTGACTGCAATGATCTATGGTGTGGGTTGGTGGAAGATGTCATTGAAATTGGAACTCAGTTTGCCTAAAACTGATTTTCAATGCTTGAATTTAGTTTCTGCTCTTTTGTGTGGCATAAGGATCAAAATACCATGGAAAAGACTTGAATGCCTATCTTAGAAGAGATAACAATAAGATCTGTTGAATGAAAACATTTTCACTGTTTTTCTCCATCAAAAAACTTAAAGCCATTGTATCAAGATGTGTGTCACTACTATGTCAACCTGTAAAGATATTAAATCTTTGATTTTCTCCGTTTCTTTGACTCTCCTCTTTAGGAAGTTTCATTAATTGTAGAAAACAACCAATAATTTCCCAACCATTTGTAAAAGAGGTTTTTTCTTCACTAGATCTTTTCCCTTCTCTAGACCTACGCATGTTTAATGTGGGGTTTCATTGTCTACAGGATAGTTTACATACTTGGACTCGGCAGACCCGAAGTTTTTGACTCAGCAGAACTTGTTAATTTAAAAAGAAATCTTAATGCAAAATAGGTCGGGTTTTAATCTGCATTATAAGAAGGGTTGCCATTATAAATTTGTAAGTTATAAATCATGAATCCAAAAACATTTATAAATGTTTGTAAATGTCTCTAAAATGTCAACAAAAACATCACAAGGTCATCATGCAAAGTTGGGGCCTCTTAAAAAATGAAAGGGCATGCAAAGGCACACAGGGTGAACTTTTTTCAGCATTTTAGGCATGTTTTCATTCCAGCTTTTTTGGCAAGTTGCAAGTAAACACTTCAGAAACCCAGTGTAGAAAATCTCCAAGAACTTAGCAAGTTTTCCATGTATGGTATACAATGATGATTGCTCTAGAAAGATATCCTCATGTTATTGAATTAGCATAAGTTCTCTTTGTAACATTTAATGACGATTCTTCTAAATGCTGATGTATTAATTTTTCTGAATCTTCAGAGGATGGAATGTTGTTGCAGTGCATGGAGACAAATCTCAGCATGAGCGCACAAAGTCCGTCAGCTTATTCAAGGATGGAAAGTGTCCACTTTTGGTAAATTGTTTATGAACTTTTTTTTTTGGTGGTAGTATTTTGTATGTTCTCATGGTTTACTTGGTTCCTAAGTTGTATGATCATTATTATATGTCATTTGATTTTTGATAATTTTGGTTCCCCATTACATTTTTAGGTATGCCAGAAAGTTAGAAACCATGTATTTGTTATGTATGCTGATTTGACTTTCTTCTCCATCTTCAGAAAGTTATTTTTGACTAGATTTGTGCTGTAGATTGCCACGGATGTTGCTGCAAGAGGCCTTGATATTCCAGATGTTGAAGTTGTGATTAATTATAGTTTCCCTCTAACAACAGAGGACTATGTTCACCGTATAGGTCGAACTGGACGAGCTGGAAAAAAGGGAGTCTCACATACTTTCTTTACTCAAGCAGACAAGGTATTATAGTCATTTTAAGTTGTATGATATCATGTCTTGTTTGACATAAATTGTGCCAGCCTATTTTGACTAGGGGAAAGTATGATTGATGATATTTATTTTGAATATTAAATATCTTAATCCAAAAAATTTGATATTTCAGGCCCGTGCGGGAGAGCTTGCAAACGTTCTTAGAGAAGCTGGGCAGGTAGTACCAGATGAGCTCCGAAAGTTTGGAACTCATGTAAAGAAGAAGGTATCATATATTTTGTTCCCTTATGTCAATGCACTTGTACTGACCATGGACATGTCTGTGCATTAAGTATGCTAAAAATACAGATTCTCAATGTATCCTCAACTCAATATTGCATGAATTCATGAAATTGAATTGTGCAGTAGATGTCTCCTATAATTGTTGCATGACAAGCATAAGCATCTGCATTCTTTTGGAAACAAGTTTCACATATGTTGAGAAATTCTATTTCCTGTGTATGTGCACTGGAATGTTGATAAAATGGTATATGGTGATTAATCGGGAGCATTCTACCAATTTTTTCTCTAATTCTTAGCCAATTTTAGTACCTTTTTTCCTGCAGGAATCTAAGTTATATGGGGCACATTTCAAAGAAATCACCGCTGACGCTCCTAAGGCCACAAAGATCACATTTGCAGATTCTGATGATGAATAAATTAAGAGGCATTGTTTAGCCGGCACTATTTTTGAATTATTATATGAAATGCTGGGAGCAAAATGCTTTGTAAAGTTTCTGTTTCGTTACAATGAATGTTGGGTGAACTGTTAAACAAAGATTCTGCTGCTCCTGGAGCTATCTATCTCCTATTTGAGGGGGGATACTATTAGTTGCATTAAAGGTGGTCATTTTAGTCCAAAGCAATTTTAGTAATTCAGATATTCATCCATCTTGGCAGTTGCTATACCATTTATTGGAAAATTGCAAGTCCCAACGAAACTTACATGTGGAATGGTGTATCTATCTTTATTGAGTTGATTCAGTCCTCGTGATTGTGAAGAAGTGTTTTGAGGCTATTGCCTTTGAAATATGTCAGTAAAAAAAACAACTCAAGCAATGTGGTCATAGTGACTTCATATGTGTAGATGATGGACAGTGTAATCAGTTCTATTTACAAAAAATTCTCAAGCATGATCCGATAATGGACAGTGTAATCAGTTCTATTTGCAAAATCCAAATCTCCATAACTTTGAGGTATGTTTTAAAGCAAGATTATGACCGTGTTTTGTCAGCAGCCTTATCACATGACGTGATAAAAGGTTATCTGGTGATTAGGAAAATAAAAAAACATGAAACTTATCATCAATTCTGAAATACATTTGTATTTATCAGAGGGAAAACAAGGACTCATTATGTTTATGTTTCAACTTCCAATGTGATGGTTTGCAGAGTTAAATATGTTGGTAAAGTTGAATGAACCGACAAATAAAAAATGACTATTTTATCGGGTAATCTATATGACAAACTTAATACCTATTGGTTCAGGTGACCATTTTTCAAGTTGAATAAACTTATAACAAAAAAATGACTATTTTCAGAAGGAATCTTTGTCAAAGCTAGTATAATGCAGAGGATATTTTGGATAAACCATTGGATTTGAGTGCATAGTGAAATTTGATGTATTGAGTAAATGTAATGTATCTTGGGATTTCTGAACTTGCAGTACTTCTTCAGAAGTCCCCAACACAGGCAACATGGTCATAGTGACCTCGGAATATTGAGTAAATAGCTATCATTTCTATTTACAAAGAATTCTCAAGCATTTTACTTCTTCAAACTAAAAGTCTCCAAAACTTTGAGAAATGTTTTGCATCAAGCTTATGATAGCATTTTGTTAACCACTTTATTATCATGTGATCTGATAAGAGGTCATTTGCTGATTGTGAAAATACAATATACAAGAAATTTGTTATCAGTTTTTAGTCTGAAATATATATTTGGGAATGTAATATGCATTCAATCAAAACGAAAACAATCATGTTTTGGTTTTAACTTCCATGATTTTATGCAGGGTTAAATATGTTGATTCAGGTAAATAGTGTTTCAAGTAAACTTCCAGATAGAAAATGAATTTCTCAAGGAATCTACATGACAAAATTAATGATTCAGGTAACCATTGTTCCATGATATTTTATTTGAAGGCACTTTGGGAAACTCTAAGGTATGATTTTTAATGAAGGCATCATATGCAACTTGCATGAGAGCTTACTATGCAGGTTCACATTTCTCTTTTGCATATCGATGTAGTTATGTGCATTGTAAAGGTCAGAATATAACAAAATAAATACGCTTGTTTGAATCAACAACTTGGTTATGTTGCTAGGGTTGAGCAATAGATGTCAAATCATCCTCTTGCACATTTTGAATCATGGAATAGTATCACTTGGTCTCTGGTATTGCATGACCAAAGACTTGTGGCAAAACAGCCAAATATAGACTTGCTGTTAACTAAGTCTTTGTCACTAATATTCTTGAGGTTGACACACAGGAGAGTGATGGAGTACCAAAAAAATTGGAGGCCCCATATTTCAAAGGAACTAACATTAGTTATAGAGTGAGTATTGACAACTTGGTGCCAATGATTTATAATCAAAGAAATGAAATGTTTCTTTTACATCAATATCTCAATTAACTATGACTATGTCAATGATCTTAATGGTGTGTACACCTTAGATTGTTCACTACACCCAACAAAGGCAAATTTGAAGCACTTGGAATCTAGTTTGTTCCTTTTGTTATTAGGGATCACAACATATGCAATTAAGGAAAGAACTTGAAAAAATGTGTTACCTTCAGTTTGAGCCTAGATCAAGATTCTTCAAAAGTTACCCCTATAAGACTTTGCATTAAATTCTGTTCAAAATGTTTGGTGTTTATTTTTTCACCCTCAATATCTATAACACATCTCTACTATTTATTCTGCATCATGCCATCTCCATGATAGTTTAGCTGCAATTTCAACTACCCTTTCTATTGAGGTGTGTATGAAGTTGTCAATAGTTGTGAATGTGAATGTATGAAAATGTGAATCAAACAAGGTGGAAACAATGCCTCACAAGATCCAAATTCACATTCACCAAATATTTCAATAAAGTTGAAGATCTATATGCGTAAATCAAATGAAGAATAATATCACAACAAATACTTCAGATTTCTCCATTGTTTCTTGATAAATGTTTGAATGCTTAATATATATTTCGCTCTCAGATTTTGTAGCAGAACATTAATATCAACATAACAGTATGGATGCTCAAGGCTTGATAATGGATGCTTGCTAGATGCTCGCTTGTTTGCATGATAGTGATAATGCTCAAAATGATAGTGGTGCTCTTGATCTCTTGAAGTGTTGAGAAAAATGAATGAGTAAAGTTCTTATTTATGTCTCATATAAAATTTGATTGATGGTAGAGAATAATTAGAAAGATCAATGGATGAGAAAAATTGAGGGTAGGATTTGTACCGTACATAGATTAATGAGGTAGAAAGATAACAAGGTTATAAATGTGGGTAGTGTCTATGGGGCCACAAGAACACACCCATCCATAGTGTATAAATATAAAGTAGACTTATAAAATACGGTGGGTGCATTTTGGTGGGATATAGCCATTTTTGAGGAAATAAATAAATTTTATTTATGCAATGTGAGAATTTATTTGATTTAAGAGCAAGGTTTTTGTTAATTAAATAATTTTATGATAGGAAAATTATTAAAAAATAAGATTATTTAATGATTATTTAAAGAAAATATTAAAATTAATTAAAAAAAATCTAATTAATAATGGATAGAAAAAGATAACGTAAAAATAATTTAATTGGTAAAGGAAACATTAGTTGAATCAAATAATTAAAAATTATTTAATTAATATGAATAGAAGAAAATTGATGAGAGATGATATGGTGAAAATGTATTAGTCAAATTTAAATGTATTGATCAAATATAAGGTGAGACATAACCAAAAAGGTTTAACTTAACCAAAATAAAATAAAATAAGGTGAAACATATAAATGGGTAATGGAGTGGAAATAAAATATGCAAAATTGATAGGATGTAATAGGACATGCAACATGGCTGAATATGCCTTATGTTATTTGTTATGCTTTGTATCAATATCAAGCATTTAATGAAGCAAACAATACAAGAAAACAATGATCAAGATCAAAGGTAAAAAATAATGACCATGCCCCATTTCTCATCCTCCACCATGATATCAGGATCATGGCTTCAACAACCATCTTTGAGATAGGTGACAAGATAAGATCATCAAGATATAAATGCAAGCGAGGATTATGCTCCATTCTTTGTTCCACCATGACACCAAGATTGAGGTTTGTTGAGATTCCTTGCAACATGTGAAAATAACAGATTAAAATGATAGATCTATTAGACAAAAAAGATCAAAGATCAACAAAATACATGTTGTGATCAAAAGACAAAAATATCAAAGATCAAGGTTGTGACAAGATGATAAATGCAACTAAGATTAAATTTCGAGTCTCAAAGATCAATAAAAAATCATAAATATATATAGATCAAGTCAAGGGCCAACACATCTCTTGTCGAAAGGATAATATGAATGTAGATAGATATCACCTAATATATAAAATATGCAGGTGTAGATACCTAGATAAGGCTTGATATAGGAATGATACATCAATCAAGACTTGAATAGTTGAATAGATAGTGATAAATACAATATAGATTAGACAAGAAGGTATGCAAGAAGCTGACATAGATCAACATTAATCTCTAGCTTATGATTTTTGTGAAAGCTCAAAAGTTCGTCTTATGAAGTGTAAAATTTTGATCTTTGTTGTTTTGGCTTAAGCTTAGGTTCATGATATTGTTTTTCTCAAGATAATGATGTAGACCCACTCCCATAGATAGTGATAAATAAGAGATAGATTAGGCAAGTAGGACACTTACATAGATAAAATGTAGTCTCTCGCTTGTTATTTTTGTGAAAGCTCAAAAGTTCTTGTCTTATGAAGTGCAATTTTTTTAATCTTTGTTGTTTTGGTTTAAACGTAGGTTTGTGATATTGTTTTTCTCGAGATAATGATGTTGATCAACTCACTTGACTAAGGAGATATCACCAATAAGGTATGAGATATGGGGAGACAAGATGGATAGATGCAGATTTATTATAGCATGATTGAATCTTGTATTGGGCTTTGAACTTATGAGTTTTAGTCTTCTTGTAGCTATGACGAGGGTGGTTTTTGATAAGCTTGCAAATGATAGCTAGATATGAAAGTTTAGGAGAAATTTATTGGGAAATTACTAGAAATTGTTGGAAATCTCAAATCCAATAAAAGTATTGATGAGATTCAATGCTTAGATTATGTGAAAACATGGAGATATTCATCTTTGTTATAAGATTACCATTTTGTCTTTCCTGAACAAAGTGCTAAAAAAGTGCCACCTCAAAGTAAGATGCTCTATTTCTCATGCGAGGACAAAAAATAAGTCAAAAAAACTTATTAATCTATATGGAACATTCAGATGCAAGGTTCAAACACATTTCTTAGCATTTTCCCACTTGTTGAATAGCTTACAAAAGAGAAAAGAGAAAGTCCTTGACACTAAATTTAACTATTAGAGGCGTGAGGCTTATAGATTCACCATGCCACTTAAAATTATCTATGCTCATCAACTTCATGACCAAAAAAATAATTGAACATCTATGTATGTTGTTTGTGGGAGAAGCTAGGTTCTTTGTCAAGTTGAGGGCACTTTGATTGTCACATCCAATTTAAAATGCTTCTTGGATTAGATTAACATTTGGACACAATATCTATAGCAAGATTGCTTCCTTATAGGCATTATGGTAATTATTATGTAATCTATACTATAGTGAATTAAGTGACCACAAATAGCTGGTTGCTCATCCAACTAATCATACCACCATATAGGTCAAAGAATAACACTAATAGATCTTTTTGTTGTGCACATCTCTTGCTCAATCTAAGTCAACAAACACCCAGATCTCCAAGCACTACAAGTATTCATTGGATTTGCTATGAGTGATTATGTAGTACCTCACAATTACTTGACATCTCTTCATTGTTTTGTATTACTCTCTACCATGATTAGTAATTAATTGGATCAAGACTTTGATTGTTTGGGTCCCTAACTATATAGATTACCACATCCAATCTAGTTGTACCAATTGAAAAGCTTAATTATGTATCACTTGAACACCATATTTAACCTACTTGCTAGTCTATAACCCAAATCTAATTAAAAATTAAATACCCATACCTATATCATCAAATTTTTATTCAATTAATGGCTTCTCATGATCAAACTGTAAACAACAATAGAATACGGGACATGACACATACCCTCCATCTCTATAAGTGAAGATAAGACACCACTCACTAATAATTTAGTCCTCATTGAAAGAGGAAAACTCATTGGGATTTAATCCACCATGTTGAAACATTGTAAGATAGACTCAAGATACCTTATCTCGACCAAAGTTTCATGTTAGCTTTATCTTTTAACATGAAATTTTCATAACTTAAAAAATACTAACTTGATAATAATTTTAGATTTTATAATGTTAATTTTTTTAATCATCAACATAATGAAATAAAAAACTATTGCCAAGACCTATCTTTTTACATCTCCATATTTAAGATTACCTTGATAGCCCCTAAATTCTTCATATCAAATTATAATGAAAGTTGAAACTTCAAATCCCAATCACCCCATACTACTACCAAAAATCAACATATCATCCACACACAAATTAATAACAAGGAAATGATTACCACTTAAAACAAGCACAATGAATTGATGTGGACATTTAAACCTCAACTTAAAAAATATATTAATCAAATTTACAATACTAATTCAAGTTCACTATTTGAGACAACACTTATTTCTTCAATATACAAATCATCGAATTCTTACCTTTTACAACTTAGAGCTTGAGTTGTGACACAAATTTCTATATCATCCATCATTTTTAGTTTGTGTCACTTTAATCAAATTACATGATTATAATGTATATTCTATTTGTATTCATGAATGTAGATTGGTTATTTTGATACATAAAGTCTAATGTAGGATCATTACTTATTGAAGTGTTTTTATTTGAGGTTTATATCCATGACAATTGTTGTTAATGATTTGATTTTTTTACTATGGAGTTTATACTAATGCTAAAATGTAGATACATGAGAAGACTAATTGTCCTCACAATGGAGATGTCCTACATGATCCCATTGTGTGTGGATACCAAATAATTTAATAGCTAATTAATCAAATAATAGTTAATAGCAAATAATAAGTAAATAATGGTCTAGAAGACGACTTTAGATTAATTATTTATCTATCTAAAATTATCTGTACACATTTAATATGCTTAGAATCAAACTTCAAATTAAATGTTTTATTTTTTTGATTGGATTCTACAATTAAATGGATATAATTATTTAAATTATAAATAAATAAATAAATTAATTAATTTAAACATTTATAAGTAATTTTTAATATTTTTCATATAATAAAAGATTTTAATGAAATCTAATATTTAAATTATCTAGTGCATTTATTTTCTTAAGAATTAAGATAATATTTTTAAGTGATAGTTTAAAAGAAGTTACAATTTAGTTGAAAAATTTATGATTATTGTTTAGTCTAATAGACAAGGGCATTACTAGATAATAATTATGAAATCAATAAAATAATTATGTTTGAAATCATTTTTATCAATTTTTTATGTTTTATATATTTTAGACATACAATATAAATAATAATTATTTTTAATTTATTAAATTATATATTTAATTTCATTACATATTATTAGATTTTAAAATCTAATATATTATTTTCATTTTAACATAAATCTAATATATTATTTTCATTCATGTTAAAAAAAGAAAGGAGTTAAATAATTAAGAGAACTAAATTTATGATTTTCCATTGAAAAGTTGAAAGAAAAGAAAAATAATAACTACATTGAAGATAATTGGAGTGTGAAGAAATGATGGTAAAAGAATTGGTGAGATTCACGGGGAAGCTTATAAAGGACAATCTAGAAATAAGACTTCATAACTTGCCATCAAACACAATAATTCAAAGTTTTCTCTTGAACAATTTCTATGAGATGCCCATATTATTTTGGTTTTTCTACCATTTGCATAACAAGTATATGGTGGTCAATCTCTAGGTATGGAGTGATCTCAATACTTAATTGCATTTGCATTATGAATTGAGTTGTACTCCTGAGAAATTTTTATTTATACAATTGTAATTAATTATAATTAAATTAAAATTTATGATTTAAAGGAATCTCATATTCATGCAAGAATGCTAACTTAAAAGCATGAATTTAGTTTACTATCCATTGAATTAGAATATTTAAAAAAAATAAAATTTAGCGCATTAATTCATAATAGATTGGCTTTATAAAGCATCAAATTGATCAAATGATAAGATGTTTTTTTTTTTTTTATAATAAATTTGAAGATTTAAATATTTTAGAAAGTCGAAGAGAAATAAAATAAAACGGATAAATGATTTCTTTGGAAATTAAGAATATTTTTTGTTAACGATTGTATGAATAATCAAGATAACAAAATTTGGTTTTGTACTACATTCACCTTAAAATCACACACAAGTTAAGATGTTTAGTAAACCATGAAAACTCAATCATTAGTTATATGTTTATAATGTTTGAATTAAATATGTTAATTATATTTGAGTAATATATGTGGCACTTTATTATTGGTTCATATCAGTTGTTATGTCATATATGACTTTCACATTACACTATACATTATAACTTTCACCAATATAAATGTGATAGATGTTATATACAGATACAGATATTATAAAAACTATATATGAAAATTAGTTGCAATTGTTATGTTCTTTTTCTTCTTTGATATTTAACACCAATATTTTACATATGTAATTAATGTTACACACACACACACACATATATGCAAACCTAATAATCTAATCTATTCAATGTTCATTAGATATAGTTTAATTCCAACAACTATCTAAACTTGGCTTGCATTAATGATTCTATGATAAAGATTGTTGTCCAATTATTATATTTTTGATATAATTAATATTTTTATATATTATATTAAATAAATTTTATTTTAATGAGGCTATAGGATATTAAATTGATTTTATGAAGATTACACCTTAATCTATTTGTTTATTCAACACAAACTATATGAATATATTTAAAAGATTAAATTCATTTTTTTTCCACAATCCATCAATATTCGATTGTGTTTTTCTTTTTTATATCAATGTTTCGATCATCCATCATTAGAATGAAGAAGTGCAAGTAGAGAAAATAGAGTATGATTAGAAACGTTGACACACAAAAGAAAAACACAATGAATCCAGAAATTTAAGGTTATCATATTTAAGATTGTTTGTATATGAATGAATTCAAACACTGCTAAATAACGAAAAAAACCAATGAATCAAAAATTTGAATTTCAGAATTTGATGCCCCTCAGCGTCTTTTACATAGATTTTAGAAAACAGAAGAATGCAATAAACAGTTCATTTAATTAACCTAGAATAAACTTAAATAACAAATATTTTTCTTTATGGGCAAAATTTGTTTGATATTATGAGGCAAAAAGGATTAAAATAATTTTGATTCTATTCTTTAACGCTCTACAGAATGAAAATTCTCGGGATGCGTATACTTACATATTTTTGACTGGTCCAACCGACAGACTTCATTGTTTATAGATTGACCATTACCCGCCCCTAATTTCGGGGTTTTGAGGTAATCACACGTGTGATTTCGCAAAGCCCATTTCAGATCTGACTGGAAGACAGCAAATGATTACATCATTTGGGGAGCCCCACCTCGCTAATTTTCAGTTGGAAAGCCACAGTTCACGTTTGAAGGACTCCAAAATTCAATTGGAAAGCCACATTTAGCTGAAAAACGGAAAAGGGGACCAATAAAAGTAGAAGTTAGTAAGAACATGGTGGGGATCTTCTCACGCTTAACAGTGAACAGGTCCGTTCATCACACTTCTCAACCATCATTGATATTGGTATGACAACTTTTCCACTGTATTCTCTCTTTAATTTTTGTCTTCTGGATATTCGAGATTTTAATTATTTCCACTGTATTCTCTCTTTATTTTTTGTCTTCTGGATATTCGAGATTTTAATTATGCATTCGGTTGAGGAGGGGAAGGCGATTTGATGTAAAACAATAAAAAACAGACAATTCGGGGACATGGGGATTTTTCAGTGTCGACCTTCTGTAAAAGTTTAGATCTGTATCCTCGGACACTTTAGTTTCATTACGTTGGGTTTTAAAATATCTGATACATTGGTGTTTGGTATTATGTGGGGGTTTAATTAAAGGTTGGGAGAAAATCATGCCTTGAAATGCCCATTGATTCGTTATTTGGTGATTTTGGCTCATCAGAGATCATAAGTTCAATTTCCAGGGAAGTGTTGACCTAAAAAACCCACGTTGTAGAATATTCCTTTTTAGGATGATGATAGTTCACTAGTTCGATTCCCAAAGCGTAGGGCCTTGGCTTTCAGCAACCAGGGGGTTGTGTAAGACAATGCTTTCGTTCTGTATTTGATGGGCATCTTGGGTTTTTTAACTTGTCGTCACATTTCGTTGCAGGATGAGAAGGAAGGAGGGATCCACTCTGGCAAGGACTTAGCAGGTGCTTCAGCAGATATCCATGGAGTTGAACCTACAGAAGAATTCAAGCCTGTAGAACATCCTCAAGAGCCTCCAGATAAGGATCAGCCCATCAAATGCCCTCCTCCTGAGCCGTCTATTCTTCATGTAAGTCGATTGTCTTTTCTTTTATTGTTTGACGCGTGGGATGAGCACCAGTTGTGCCTACTTTCTCCATAATCAAAAAAATATATCCATTGCTCGGAGAACATTTTGTGGAACTGAAGTAAAGCCGTTGAAAGATTTGCATCAGAGTATGGCTTATTGTTGTATGGTGTAGTACCCTTATGCAATAATTAAAAGTGTTGCATCCCAAGCTAACTTCATTTGCGACTTACTAGAATTAGTTGGTGAGATGTGCAGTAACTGTGATTCATGTCTCTGAATTTTTGACTGCAAGAATATTTGATCAGGTTTTTTATTAGCACCTCACTAAATCTATAAATAACATGTCTTTGTAGTTTGTACAGATTGTGCTTTTTCTTTTCAGATGTAAATGTTTATTTTTCAGTAGCTTTTTGTCTAATATGGATTTTTAAGTTTTTGCAACGTTCCAATTTTTCATTTCCAATTATTATTTTGTCTTCTCGGGTTTGTTGAATTTCCTTGTTACTGTTTGTTCGCTGTCTCTCTATGTGTTTGTTTGTGGGACCAAACAATGCATATCTAATTCTAGGAGTTTATTTAATTATTTTCCTCATTGAATCAAATGGATTTTCTTGCTCTTTTTGCAACTGTTTTTGTTAGTGCCTTGTCGATATTATTTTGGTACTTAAACTGTATTCCTTGTTTGAAAAAATTAAGCTTGTATAAAGAGGAGTAAAAGGATAACTTGAATAAGGGAAAACCTCTAGTCACCATTGTAAAGAGAGACATTCAAAAAACTCCAGCCTAGTACAAGATGAGGAATCATGCTTATATGATGAGCAATAGAACGAGCAAAGGGGAATGCTCTGAAGAGAGATGGATAATTTTTGGAAATTTTCATAAAATTATCAGTATGGGGTTGAGGGACCAATGAAATAATTTACTATGATTATTGCTGACTATGCAAGTGCCGTGGTTTTTTAAATAGAGTTTCAGTCCTCTTATCTTTCCGCTAATGGAAATATGTAATTGCTTCCCAAATATCAAGGATTAAAGTCCCTTCAAATTACAAATTAAGATATATACCTATATTCTAACATAGTTTTAAATTTTTTGATTGAATATTGAGGTAATAGGGGCTCTCACCCACTCCATGAAGAACGTGATCACAGAAATTACAAAAAAGAACTAAACAACTCAGAGAACTCAGAAGAGACCAGAGATTGGGCCAATAACCGACCATAGAGGAAAATAAACCATTGACACTTCAAGATCACAACGATAAAAAAAATTATCTAAGAGGTCAAAGGTCAACCCTAGGACAACACCCAAGAATCAAATCAAGAGGCTGTTACTGCCCTCCTACTCTGACAAGTGAGGAGGCTTTCTATTGTCTACTGGAACCTTTTTCAACCATCTCTTGCACTTCCATTTGAAGTTTTTCTACTTCAGTTCTACAATTCCTCTTAATAGATGAGCTAGCTGACACCAAATTTTTGGAAGAGATGATTCCCCCTTGACAATCTACCAGTCTCATCTATATAAAGTGCCTGTAGTTTGTTTGTCAAAGAATCTCGACAAAGCTTTTCGTTCAACATAGCAAGAGATTCCTTAACCTTCTGAATCTTTGGTTTTGTAAACAACAGCCCCAACCAAGCCTCATAGCAACTTGACATAAAGCAACCATGATTTCTCCAAATAAATTCCTCATTGGATGTCCCCTCTTTAGGAATCCATTTCTGCAGTAAAACTTATTTCACCCACGAACACTTTGAGGAAAAGAGCAATCTGATCTTTTATAACCAATCTGGTTACAAGAAAAACATCTTATAGGTGATCGGAGAGATACAAGTACATAGACGCCTTAGGAAATATGCTGAACTCCAGATCCGAGTCCAATTTAACAAAGTTGCCTAAATTTTCAGCTAGGAGTTCAATCCTCTTTGTAGATTTGTGGTTGGGGGGATTGCTGTGGAAACAAATCCAATAGGGTATGTTGGAGAACATAGTCCTCTGGATCAAAAATGGTTGTTGGGGATGAAAATAAACCCAATCTACTGTGCAACCAGAACCAGTTACATCAACAATGGTCACAATTTGAAACAGAGTAAGAGACTAGAAGAAAGAATTTCTTTGCAAGAAGGGAGATAGAGGGATGCTCAATCTCTAGCCATGTTGAGATGTTACATTTTAGTCTTGGTACGATTTTGCTTTCACTTGATCCCTTTCCATATATTGTTTAGACTCATTTCGTTGTTCATGCAACATATGTTCGGCAGTTTACCATGTCCATTAAAGTTGCGGTGATTTAGTTTCAGTGGTGTAAAGATTACAAAAATCTTTCAATGCCTCTTTTAGACTCATTTGGTTTGTTCACGTGTCATGTAATATTTGATGTGATACTTGATTTTTTCATCTGAAGTTATGGAGATCTAGCTTCATTGGTTTAAAGGGTTAGAAACCATAGACAATTTTTGAAGGGGCTTATAACTATGACTGTATGCTTGCCATTGATGTGGTTGAATTGCACAAAACATAGCTCAGTTTCACTGGTTGAATGTGCAATATTATTAATTTATTACTGGTCAATATACTGATCATTGTTTCCTTGTGTGGTTGAGAACTTGACTGAATGCTATCATTGTAGACAAATGCCAAAAGAGAGTTATGCTTGCTGAAGTCTTTGCCTATTTGTGACAACCTTAACTTTTTTTTCTGTTTGCATGTTTGATGATAGGTTATCATCACTGCTAAATTTTAGCTATGTTTCAAAATACCTTTCCGTGAGTGGATTTAAGATCCCTACTGCTAACAATATTGTTAGGTAGAATACACTTCAGAAATGCAAGAGTGTTGAGAATTGGTACAAGGTTTGAAATTTTGTGTATCAACTTAGAGTGGAGAAATCAACTACATGCCTGGTCATTTTGTATAGAATTTTGAGGTAAATATGTGACAGCCTATGGATATGCTTTCCAACTAATTGTTTGATATGGTAACGACCATAAGTTTTCTGTGAGAGATCGTATTTTAACTTTTTTTACTTTATAGAATCATGTGTTGTGGCATACTTTTCTTTGTATTTTACATATTCTTATGACATTATTTCTTAGTGGTTTTATATATTTCTTTCCTTATGGATTCCCATGGGCTGTCATGAAACTCATACACAATCTTTTCTTTTGAGAGAGTTGTCACTAATTTTGCATTTTTGCAATAAAGTATGCTGTTTGTTGTCTTGTAGCCTTTGTCTCATTACAACTAAGGAGTATGATGAAATTTTGGCCCTGTTCATCATTTTATGCTCTTCAATAATTTCTTTCTTTAGGTATTTACTATTGAGAGTGAGAAGAGATGGGTTTCAGAGGCATCTTGTGTAATGTCCCCTTTTTAGCCAGTGTCAGAGGATGAGTGGTTAGCCCATCATTGCGACCCTCGTGGGCTGATGTTATGGATAGGGGGTCTCAGTTGGTTGAGCCAGTGGCTATTTTCCACTCTAGTGCTCAGGGATGTTCAGGATTGCTCTTCATTTGGGTCAGATTGGCACACTTACTATTTATAGTAAGTGTCTATTTCAGGAAAGTCGGAGTTTCTATCTTTAGCAGGGATCTTGAACAGATTGGTCACAGTGTGGCATTGTGGTAATGTTGTCAGAGCTTTTACTTAGAGACTTACTATTTATAGTAAGTTAGTTATGTCATATTGCTATTTTCGACAGGACATTTAGGCGTCAGACTCAGTCAGTGAGTATCAGGATTCTCAATTGATCGGGTGGAGGATTTGATGAGTTATTTATTGATTATCAATTATTAATTAAGTTATACTTAATTAATAACTAAATTAAAGTTATAATAAAGCAACGTCTAGTCCATTAAATGTTTTATTATAAAATGACTTTGGTGCCTAAGTATGGAGGGGTTATAATTGAATATATTAATTTTGAAATCAACAAAGGCAAATAGCACAAAAGCTAAGTGCTATTTCAAGTTATGCGGAGAGTGAATTTGAAGATGCAGGTTAATTGGGGATTGGAGATTATAAAATGACAAACAAGGAGAAATCAACTTCATTCTATTATGCATGGTTGTTTGTGAATTTGTGAATTTGTTCTTGAGCCAAGGGTTTCAAGTTTTCAGATCTGAAAGAATTGTGAATTCTTCTTAGAGTTGCACTTTGAATTGGTGAAACTATCCAGCGAATTGTGCTTGTGATGGTCTTACTCAGAGACCATAATTTTGCTACAGTTGTGATCGATTTGAGGAAGAGTTTCATGCTGCAATTTGAAGAGGTTTTTGGGACGTTTGGTGCAGATGATTAAATTCCAAATCTCTGCATATTCTTGATGTTTGGCGGTTTAGTATATCAGATCGCAGCCATTCATATTGGGCTGCGTTGGAGACTCCTTGTAGCTGCTGCGAACTTGGAAGGGCAAACTCTACATTGATAGAGTTAGTAATTAGAGAAGGTTGCATTTATAGTGCAGGGCCTGCGTCTCATCTTCGGGGTTCAATTTTGGTTCATTAAGTTGCTTCATTGCCTTTCCAGGCAACCACATCAACCAGTAGAAGTTGTTTGGTGAGCTGCGTTTGTTTCTAGAGGATATCAGTGATCTTCAAAGCCAATCTCCAGGTTCATTCTTCAGTCTGAAGTAAATAATTGTATTGATCATATTTGGGCATTAGTTGCATTATAATTATTCACATGTAAAATTGAAGTAAATAAAGCTAGGTGTGCAACGTTGAATTGCAATTTGAATTACCTGCATTTGTGTATATCTGGAATTGCAAAATCAATTAAATGCAATCGAAGCAAACTATATACCAGAAAATCAGAACTTAGGCATTGCATGACAACTGTTTGACGGAATGTCAAAAGGCAAGTATTGAGTTTCAGAGTTTGAACCCATTAGGGTTATTACATCTTGTAGCTTCCAACTTACTGCTTGGAAATGGCTGCACTGTTTCCCGGATTGCCCAGTTGTTTTCAGACATTTGTAACTTGTTCAGGGATGATTTCATTTTCAAATCCATTTCTGAAACTCCAAAATTCGGAATCTTGAATCTTCATTGGCAATTTCTGCAACCAAAATCCAATAGTCTTTCTACAACAAAATATAGTTTTCTTATTAAAAAAGAGGGAATAAATTGCCAAAATTAGCAGCCATAGGATAATATATGTAATTGTAAAATACCAGTTTGAGGTGTTGTTGTCTTGACCTTTATGAATTTTCAATCATTAAGTAGAGACCTAGGTGGATTTAAAACTGATTCAATTTTATTCTAATTGGATTTTTGAATATTATTTTACTATACATCTGTAGTGAAAAGGGTGGACCAGGATCCCTAGAAATATGAGAAAATTCTTCTTTCCCCATCTCACTTGTTGGCTACTAAGCCTATGAGATTGCCTATTTCAACTCTGGTCATGCCTTCAGACTTAAATGTTCATGTAGGTATAGTATATAATGCTAACAAGAGTTATATGGGGTGCCCATGTTGGAAGAAGTTAATTTAAACCTGTAAGTGTAGAGAAATAAGGGAACCAGACAGGGTGAAACAGTTACATATGGACGATTTGCTTGGATTTGATTTAAAGAGAAGAATGAGGTTATCATGACAGAAATAAGAGAAACTCCCTCTTTTTCCATTTCGCTTGTTAATGACTAAGTCAATGAGATTACCTGCTCTTAACTTTGGACATGCCTTAAGATTTTGATGTTCATGTAGGTATACAATGTTAACAAGAGTTATTCGAGTTGCCCATGTTGGAAGAAGTTAGTCCAAACATGCAGACTAAAAGGGAACCAACTTATGTGAAACTGTTACATATTGATAGTTTTCTTGGATTTGATAAAAAGAGGAGAACGGGTCTACCTTGACAGAAATGTACAACGATGGTATCTGAGGACAACAATATTGATTTGGCAAATTTGTCATGAATGTAAATGCAATGAAATTCTTATAAGAATTACATATATTGTGTGTTATGAATCATCTGCCATCAAGGAAGCTGTCGTGGTACCCTAAGCAACATCTTAGAATTGATGTTCTCACTTTAATATAGTGACTAGAGCATCAAACATGGTATTTCCAGTGGTCTTTCTGGTAATGTGAGGGATCAAATGATCCTTTACAGAATCAAGGATGACATGTTAAGTTTTGACCATCTTCTTATGGTTGGCAATAATGTGGAATTGGTAAGCCCTGTAACAGATTTCTAAATAAAGTTCCACAGATCTTGCTCCAACAACAACTTTTGTACTTGACATTTTCACAGGACAAAGTTAAGAGGGACCTTCCAATCTGCCTTCATATCCAAGACTGAAAGTAGTCATATTGATGCATCCAAATATCCTGCTAAACAAAACAGATGTTATATACTACCCAATTTTTTTAAGCCAAAATTTTACAATTTTCACAAGTTGTTTTGTCAAATAGTTTGCATTCCAGATGTTTTGGGTTTTGTTTTGTAATGGCCCCTTCTCGCATCTAGCTTAGTTAAAGTTTTCCATTAGTCTATTCTTGGGGTCCCATAGGCTAGGTGGATTTGGTTAGGGGACTTAGTGTCTTGAGATTTGAGGTGAACTCTTTCAGTGGTTTTTAGTGTTTTTGGCAAGTTTACTATTTCTGGCGTACTGCTATTTTTAGTAAGTGTTATTTTTAAGCGCTTGGCCTTGATCTCAATTGTTTCCTCAGTTCAATGCAATGGATTTCAGTTGGACTTGGTTAGTTTTTATTGTTTTCAGAAGAGTTTTTTTTTCTATTTCATTCACTAAGTCTTATAAAGTGCTTTTTAAAATATCCACCCTTGGCCTAGTAACACAATGTTGCTTTATAAAGAGGGCCATCTAGTCATCTTAAAGGGATGCCTAAGTGAAGGAAATTCTAGGTTGCACGGGGACGTGGGTACTTGGATACTTCGGTTACGGGTGCAGCTATTTTTCAAAATAAGGGACAGGGGTACTTGGGTACGTCAATTTTTTTAAATATAATTTAATATTTTATAGAAAATCTGAAAATATGGGTAATGACAATGAGTTTTCAAAACAAGAACAGTGATAAAGTTTGCAGATGTAATGTATTGTTTTCAGTTTCAGATTTGCAATATGTTTGTAATAATAATATATGCTAAATGTTTAGATTTACAACAGAGAAGGCAAACTTTAAACATGAACAAGAAGATCATAAATCATATTACAATGACATATTGCAAATGATAAACTTCTGACTTGATCAATGATAAAGTTTACTGTTAATCAGTATTGTATCAAAGTTTCAAATTGATTACATATTGAATTAAGCTTGATAAACAGCAAGCTGATACGCAAACAAAAAACTGAAACAAAAATAAAAAATCTTAATCAAGGTCCTTAGCTATGATGCTCTCCATTGAGTACCCGTTGAGTATCCAGTACTTGTGTACGTGTACCCAGTACTTGGGTACATGTACCAGTACCCGGTACACGTCCCATGGGTATGGGTACGAGTACCCATGCAACATAGAGAAAATGTATTTAAATTTTATGAGCTTACATTATTTGCCCAAGGGGACGTCTAAGGGTTATAAGGAGATATATTTACATTAAAATGCTTCCAATAAGGATTTTAAAAGGGACTGACCCTCGTGGATAAATTACATTTCATTTGAATTTGGAAAAGAGGGAAATGTATCCAAATTAGAAGTTGGTTTCCCCAAGTTCTCTTTGTCCTCTTATTTATTCTCATATCGAGCTCTTATTTGGGGATACTAAAGTTGACACATGCTGTTATGCTGCTGGATTGGATCTAGAGTTTCATCTTGGACTGGTTGAGGACGAAATCCCTCATTCGGAGTACTAGTTTCAGTGGTGAAAGGCTCACCCTAGCTGGTTGTTCTTCATAGGTGCAAGTTTTTTCAGTGTTCTTGAAGCTTTCAGAAAGATTTTGGAATTGGGGTGATGAAGTACTTTACAATTTTCTGATGTGGGTTTCTAGTATTTAGTTTGTGGTGTGGTTTTTAAGGAGTTTGATGTCTTTTTCTGAGTGCTGGTGTGAGTTTTCAGAATTTCTGGAAACTGCTTTTTTCTGAGGGCTGAAATCAAAGTTTCACTTTTTCCTTTCAAATGTTGCAAACTATCATTCTGGGTATGATTGTCTGGATTCCTTTTGGCTGGCCCTATCTTTTGAACTATTGTTTGCAAATTTTGAAGATCTGATTTTTTAGAGCCGATTTGCCCCTCTACCTAGGATACTTGCCTTGCTAGCACATGGAGTTTGGTGGAGGTTAAAATCTGCAGTGGAAGGTCTGAAATCCGTGTCATGAGAGGCCCCTAATCATCATTTTGAGACATTAGTGATTGCTGGTGAAGTTGCTGGTTTTGAAGGAGTGAATGTGGGTAACTTTCCTAAGTATTACATTCTTTGAATGTCTTTGCAGGTCTGATTTCCTATCGGAAAGTCTGATTCTCAATTTGCTTTCATTTACTTGGAAAATAATTTTGAGCTGACATATACTTGTTGAAATGAAAGAACATACCTTTCAATGCTTCGATGTTTTTCCTATGCTCATTTTCAGATTAAGAGGCGAAGGCCCAACCCCCTTTTCATTTTGTAATCTGCAATCAGTTCTTTAATTTCATAAGCATATGTACTGATTTAGTGGCAATGGCTTTGGACCCCCACTTATCTAGTTGCTCTTATTATTTCTTGTTATTGTACTAATTGAATGGGGATGGTTCCAACCCCCACTCCATTGTCCCTGTTAAGAGCATTGTATCGTTAGTTTGCATATTTGCATGCATCTGAAGCTAACAATCAACAATCATTCTACTTTGGTTTTTATATCCTGTTATTACAATGGTATCAAAGCAAGTTTTTTCTATCAGCCTGTGATAGTAACCTTCAATCAGATTTGAACTTTGTATGAGTCAGAGGGTACAAAGATACTTTTCTAGAGATAGAGGCAAGGAGGGAGCTTGTTTTTTGAGCCCAAATGCATGGATGGGAATGAGATTTGAAACCCTGATTGATATGATGTCTCAAATGTTGAGTATGCCCAATGATACTCATGGTAATCAAAAGGCCTCACAAATTAATCAAACAAACAATGTTGAGAGCAGTTCTTCAAATCAGCAGATTAATAGTCAAAGACAGACTATAGCAGCAGGCTGAAACACTTTGTCAAGGCCTCTCCAACCCACTTTCATTCAGAAGGAAGCCTTGCAGATTGTCAATGAGACTCCTCTACCTCTGGTGGACAAGTTAAGGCATGCCTACGCAGAGTATGACACCCTTCTTGAGCCACTCAAGAACAACTTGACCTTCAATGAGTTCATTGATCAAAAGAAGAGGATTGAAGGAAGAGTTGATCATAAAGGACGAGCAATTCAAAGAGACTTATAATATGCTTTCGTTAAGGTCACTCCTGATCACTTTGATGAGAGTGATAAGTGTTCAGCTAGAGCTTGGGTGCATAAGTTAGATAACTATTTAGCTCTAAAACCATGGCTGCAGATGAGGCAATTAAGTTTGCCACTTTGCATTTGGACAAGGTTGCACACGAGTGGTGCTATCATGGTCTCATTACTTTGGGTCATAGATCAATCACCACCTCTAATGAATATACTACCAAGGTCATTGAGAGGTTTAATAAGGACTCTGAGTTACATTTTAGAGAGCTTGCACAGCTGAAGGAATATGGTACAGTGGATGCATACATAACAGATTTTCAAAGGTTCGGTGTTATAGTTTCAGTGATTATAGAAAAGAGATTGGTTGTCTTATTTAGTGAGAGACTCATGGAGCCACTTAAGGTGTGGATTAAGGTGTCTGATTCTCCAACCTTACATGAAGGAATGAAGAAAGCAAGAAGTATGGAGTGGGCTGCCCCTAAATCAAAATATCAATCCAAACCTTTCCCTCACAAAAAAAACAAGCAGCATTACATCACTAGACACACTAAATTGCTTAATGAAGAAGAATCTATGCTTCTCTCGTAGGGAGCCTTGGAATCCAAGACATAAGTGTGCATCAAAGGGGAAAAGTAACAAGATAGAATACTATTCAGCTGAGGAATCTTCATGAGAAAAATCAGACCAGCAATTTGACTCAAAGAAAAGGGAAGAGGAAGTCTTCTTAAGAGGTGAAAAGGGTAAGGACAATGATGGGAAGCTTGCCCAATTGCACAGTTTCCAAAAGAATGAATCCCTATGTATTAAAGCTAGGATGTCCAGTTCGCCCCCCTAGGCCCCCGAACCAGCCATGGTATGAACTAGTACGTGGTTCTGGTCCGGTTTGCCTGTGGATTCGAACAGGGTCCGGCCCAGGGGGGGTGGTTTGAACCAGACCACGCCTAGTTTGGACCTGGGTGAACCTGGGCAAATTTTTGAGAACCATGAACGAACTTATCTAAGCAAATGGGTGAGAACCACTCTTCTGCATATATTCAAATTACAAATACATTCTAGCCATTGACTGAAATGAGAATTAGACAAGTTTGCAAGGTAAAGGAATCACATTGTGAGAAGAAGATCGCTGATTGTTTGCTGCTAGGGTAAACTTAGTATTGCACAAACATAGTATAGGAAATATAATAAGCACAGAATAAATCAGAGAATAATAAATACTTTCATTAATCATTCCAGACTGGCAAGTATATTTACATCATAAGGATCATACAATAATCTCCCGTGTCCATCCTCCGAGAGGGAATATAAACTACCCGAAGGACCACGACTGAAACGTCGTGACGGAACTGTCTAACCTCTCGGTCACTAACGATCGAGGCTAACATAATACTTTATTAATATAATAACCCGTGCATACAATTATCCTGACAACATCATCCCCCCCCCAAAAAAACAAGTCGTCTCCGACGACTTACAACAAAAGGGAGATGAAACACACTACATAAAATAAGAAAATCACTGAAGAGAAGGGGCGGAGGGCGTCCCTGAAAAAGCTGAAGTGCCGCCCTCCCCATCAATGCTACTTCGTAGTTCTTTTTCCGGCACATCACATTCCTCCCATGCCTGCACCAAACTTGTCTCCAAAACATACTTTTCAGCTGTAGCCTCCACTAACTCCTGTTCCAACAATATTGTCTTCTGAGCCAATCTAACCTCGATAGCCACTTGTGTTGCCTTTTCTTCTTCCAACTCCTGGGTACGCTGAGCAAAGTGTCGCTCTACTGCCTCCAACCGGGTGGTCAACTCCTCCCGAGCTCTCTGTGCATCCACCAAGACAGCCTCACATCCAGCCAACACCTACTCCTCTGAGTGCCTCAAAGCATAGTACCCCTCTCGAAAGGCTTGCTCCAGTGCTCTCTCCACCTTTGGCATGCAGACACTCTGTGCCTACAGTAGCTCCGGGTATCATCAACTGGTCACACTTTCCAAAGGCTAATAACTGAGTAATTTCCTCCTGCCGTTTTTGATGCCCCAACTCACAGTTGTGGTGTACCTCAAAAGGACGATGGGGGTCTAGGGGGCAATGCCCCCAGCGGGGTCGAGGGGTAGCGCCCCCGCGGGGTTCTGGGGTAGAGCCCTAGACGCGCTCCCTACTCTGTTGGTCAACCACTTACGTCCTTCCCTTCGGTACCATACGTTATTCAATTGGAATTGTTTTTATTTGTCGTCGTTTTTTTTTTTAACAGAACCTTCCTCTCGCTACGGCCACTCCTTGCCTTTAATACCCTACACGTCTCCTTGATTTCTCTTAGCCGTACGAAAAATAGTCTTCACAACCTGTGACCGTACGGAGTGCAAACAATGATATTATTTATTATCTCCTATTGACCGTACGGTCATGAGATCTCCTGTCAGCGTACGGGCACAAATTGTTTCGTAATATCTTCTACTCTTGCCGTGGCCGTACGAACCGTACGGATGTGCCTCTTTGCTATTGTGTTTGCCTGGGCCACCGTATGGTGCCACTTCCTCTTCCTTCCCTGCTCTGCTTGCTGTACGACAACGTGAAGGCAAGGCAGGATCAACTTCCTCTATCGAATCGTCCGTACGGTGTGGGTGTTGTGTTTTGCTCTGCTTCAGTCCACCGTATGGTGGCTCTTTTACACACGTTTTCCCTTTGTTTTTTTCTTTTCGTACAATCGTCAATGTTCGGAGGTTGGATGCATGTTTTCCTTGCTTCCCATTTTTCGCTCCATGTGTTGTACGGTGCATTTATTGCATTGTCTCCTTTCTCCCGTACGACTTTTATGTTATGCATACTGTACGGTGATTTGATGCCGTGCGGTGGTTTTTTATGTGCTTTTGTCGTACGACCGTACAATTCTTTTCATTTTTAAAATTTTTTTTTCCCTTTTTTTTTCATTTATTTTTTTAATTTTATTTTTTCCACCGTACGGGTATTTTTCAATTTCTTGTCCGAAGGCTTCTTTGGTCGCCCGTACGGACGGCTCTGCCTGCCTGACCACTCAAGTCCCTCTCGGTTGCTCTGTCCCTCCTCTCGGATCCATCCTCTCCGGGGAAGGTTTCAATTTGGTCCCGTTGCTGGTGTCATGTATCCGTTCGTCAAGAGTCCACAAAGTGTGCAGCCGTTCCCTCTCCCTGTCGCTGAGTCTATTTTCAATGGCGATCCAAAAGCTTGGAATCATAAATTCTACAATGACCACGGTCTCTTGCCTGCACATAAGAAGAAGAAGAAGAAGAATAAAGATTTTGAAGGCTGCGGTCTTCCACATAGGATTCCAATCGTTGCCGAAAGGAATGAGGTTAGGTTCCTCTTCCTTGCCTAGATTCATTGGTTTGACAGACAGCTCCTTATTCTTCATGGGGTTTTGCTCATCAGATTTATGCGTGGGGACTTCGCTTACTTTCTCATCCCCTTCGTTGTATTCACCATACTCGGAGGAAAAAATTTTCGGCACCTCCTCAACACTTAGTACATTGCATGCTGGTCGGAAGAGTTCACAATCCTCCATTTGCCAGTGGAAGAGACCGTTCAGTGAATCTACATCATCCTCTGAGTATTCTCCCAATCTTAGCACACCTTCACTATTCGGTTCCATTCCGTCTCTTCCTTCATCCCTTCGATCGTTTTCTCCTTCGGAGTCAGAGTCGGAGGAGAAAGCTATCTCCTCACTCACCAACTGGGTACGGAGATCAATTGTGAACTTTTTCCCTCCACTCTCCATCGAAAGGGTATTCCTTTTCCAATTATGGTTTGCTTTGGTTGTTCCTAACCATCCTCTACCCAGTATGGCGTCATAGCCTTTCTACTTCAGTGGAATGATGACAAAGTCGAGTACAAACGGTTGTGTACCGACAGTGATTGGTTGTGCCATCAACGTTCCGAGTGGTTTGATGCCGTGCTGATTTGCACCCAGTAAGTTGAAGGTTGGTGGCCACAGTGTTGGTTTCCCCAAGCTCTTTCAGGTTTCCTCCGGTAGGACGTTCACCCCAGATCCACCGTCAATGATTGTGTTTGTGAGGATGGTACCCAAGATACCCATCTCCACCACTGTAGGGTTCCGCCCATTATTTATTGATAACATCATGGGGTCGGTTGCGGAGCCGCTGGGAACCTCCGTCCGTTCAACCGTGCTTGCTGGAATGTTTTGGCCTAGGAATAGGGCCGTTTTCAGGTGCGGCATAGTTTCCAGTAGGTCCTTGACCTTTACGGGTACCTCCATTTGCATCATCTACCTTAAAACATTTTGTTCAGCCATTGCTCAGGTAGAAGTGCTGGCGTCTGTGGAGTCCCTTCGGTCCTCCATACCCTTCGCCTCGAGCATCCTTTGTTTCTCCGTCAAAGGGTGAGGATATGTGGCCTTCTTCGTTTGCCCACGTGTGATTACCAGGACCTTCTCCTTGCCCCCTCGTTCCATGTCCAAGATGTTGCAGCCGGGCTTCGGACAATTAGCATCCTTATGGTCCCCCGGTCCGCACTACCGACACAGTTTTAGTGGAGCGGTAGCCTCATTCTGACAGTCACGGGCATAATGTCCCCTTTGGTTACAGCTTCTGCACTGTATCATGGGCCTCCCCTTCGCGTCATACTGGACCCGCGACTTGTTCTCATCATTGCCTCGGCCTCCCCATTGGTTGTTTCTGTACCCGCTGGATGATGCAGCATTCTGTTGACCGCCAGTCCCGGACGTGGAGGGTTGCTCCTGGGTGAAGAGCACTTGTTGATTTCTCGCCCTCAGGTTGTAGGGACATTCTTTGGTGGAATGTCCCGCAATTTGGCAGATGTCACAAAAGGCTTTCTTGGGACAAGAACCTTTCGTGTGGCCTGCTTCTTTGCAGTCTGTGCACCACACGGTGTCTTCCTCTGCTTTGCTTGAGCCTCCCTTGGTGGCCTTCAGTTTTTTCATCATCCTCTCCAGATCTTTTTGTAGGGCCAACACTTTCTTACTTGATTCGCCCTCGATGCTTTCTGCCTCCGATTCATCATCCGAAGACTTAGTCTTCCTGGAGGTCTTATATTCGCTCTCCAGATCCATTGCTCGATTATACGCGTTGCTGTACGACGTGGGCGGGACAATTTTCATTTTCCTCCGAAGGGAAGTTTTTAGTCCCTCCACGAACCACTTTTTCTTGAGTTCGTCCGCCGAGGCTGACTCCATTTTCCTGATGAGTTCCTTTAGTCGCCGCCCGTAGGCACGGACAGACTCGCTCTTCGTCTGCTTTGTATTGTAAATCTTCACTAGAATCTCATTGTCGTCCCTTAACAATTGAAATTCTGTCTGGAAGGCCTTTTTCACATCATTCCATGTTGGCAGGCCTGATTTGTCTACATCTGAGTACCAGTTGATGGCTTCCCTCAATGTCGCGGGGAATTGTCGGATCCATTTGTCCTGGTCTGTGACTCCATTGGCAGCCCATATAGTCTCACAGGTCCGGCAATGCCGAACAGGATCCTCCTTCGCTTGGCCTGTGAACTTGGGCAGTTTTTGCTTACTCGCAGCCATGGTAGGTTGTTGCCTTCGCGGGGGATTCGGTACTCCGACACTACCTCCTCCTTGAGTATTGTGTGTAGTGTTCACCGGTGGCACTTGCCCTTGCGGTAATTGTGTGACTGGTGGGACCGTACTGTGTGGAGTCCTTGGTTCCAACAGGGGGTTCACCTGTGCGTTCGCAGCGCCTTCGGCCGTACTGTCACTGGCACCTCCAGCAGTACCGTCACCTTCGACCATACGGTTCCCTTCGTGGTCTCGGTCCTCCGCACGTGGTGTACAGGTTAAATCTTCAAACCAGTCTCGCTCTGGCAAAGTGAATTGTTCTCCATCGGCCTCTGCACCTTCCGTACCACTTCCGAGGTTCCCTTCGGGCAACCCTCCAACAAGCTGGTCCTTGGCAAGTTGCCTCAGCCTATACCGATGTTCACGTTGCTGCGCGGAGATCAAAGCCTTCTGTGCGGCCTCGCCTTCGTCATCTCGTGCCTTTCTATTTCTATCTTTATTTAAAACATTGGGCATAAATCCTTTCCTCACTTTTCTTCCCGAGTACGTCTAGGCAACGACGCCAGATGTTTGCCGCTGGGGTAAACTTAGTATTGCACAGACATAGTACAGGAAATATAATAAGCACATAATAAATCAGAGAATAATAAATACTTTCATTAATCATTCCAGACTGGCAAGTAATATTTACATCATAAGGATCATACAATAATCTCCCGTGTCCATCCTCTGAGAGGGAATATAAACTACTCGAAAGGACCACGACTGAAACACCGTGACAGAACTGTCTAACCTCTCGGTCACTAACGACCGAGGCTAACATAATACTTTATTAATATAATAACCCATGCATACAATTATCCCGACAACACTGATTGTGTGTTTGAGTGTGAAATGAATAACTATGAAGTTATGAACCACTCAGTTGATCAGAGTAAATGGTGGAAGCAAAACACAAATGTTTATAGTGGAATCAATAACATTCATTATGACTTTTCAGAAGACTCATTATACAACAAATACTTTGGCAGAATTACATCAATGCACACTACTTCTCTATGCTTATTATAATTACAGACAGTCTACTCTTTGATTGAAATGAGAAACACACACTTTACCTCTTATCATGGCTTTTGGACTATCTGGAATTTGTACTTATAATCTACATTCATTCTCTTGCAACCTTCCCTTGTTTGCTAGCTTCACTCCGAATTCTTGTAAAGTCTAAAAATGGTTCTAATCAATAGCTCAAGTGGCTCGTAGAAGTAGTTCCAAAAGCTCCTATTCTACATATGGACCAAGTATTTATTGTTGCTTTTCATTATACATCCTAGAGAAATGTATAACAATGGGAATATCACATAGTATTGTTTCAACTGTTACAAGAAGAAATTGGTTCATTCTCTGAATGTTATGAGTTTGCATGCTAAATATTGTTCGGAAGTCTTCTTAAGTTGTTGAGAAGCCAACATAAACATCAATTTTATCCATTCCCTTTGCATGCATTCCTCTTTTGCCTTGCCTTCATCTCTTGCATTTGCTATTGATTTAAATTTTTGAACTGCTATATAGATGGTTTACGAGGTGCTTTTAAGACCCCAAAGCCATATTTTATTTGAAATCTTGAAACATGATTCTAGTCATTGATCAAATGGAATACGAATTGCTTTGGATTCTTTTATCCCACAAAGCCTTTGGTTGGCTTTATTTAAATGTATTTTGAAGCATTGACAACATGGTCAATGGCTTACAAGCTTCTTGTTGTTTTTATGATACTATGTGACATTCTAATCTTAACACATGCTTATAGGCTGCATATATATATATATATATATATATTTTACATGTTTTCGTACTAACGAACCCAAACCCCTTTTCAAAATTTTGCTGTACTGGCAAACCGGTTCTTCAAACCCAAACTTGAACCCGAACCCGAACCGACATCCTAGTATTAAAGGAGTACTTAATGGGCAGCAATTGGTTGCTTTGATTGATACAAGAGCTACACATAATTTCATTTATGAAGGACTAGTAGCATGTAGATAACTTCAAACACAGGAGGCAGATGGATTCCAAGTGATGGTTGTAGATGGCTTTGCCATTAATTGCACCAGGATGAATGAATGAATGATTTTAATGACATCCACAAGACCAAACAGTCTAAGGGACCACCGGATCACAGCCGTAAGCTAACTCCAAGTTCTTCTCTAAGTCGGACCTCCTATTGTGAATCTTTACAATCAAACTAGCGGTTTGGTTGATCTTATCTTCCTCGAATAGGCTGTGCATGCTGTTTGCTCCTGAACTGATTTCGTACAATTGAATTTACAATTATGGAACTATGAAATTAAGGATGACTTCTATGTGATGAGTATTGGAGATACTAATGTACTAATGGGGATACTGTGGCTTTGATCACTTGGTGAGATCACACATATTTTTTAGACAATGGAGCTGAAATATAAATCAAAAGGAAGGAATGTGGTCTTGAGAGGGATGTCTAATGTAGAATTATGAGGTGTATCTTTTAGACGTATGAAGAGGATATTTAGACATGATTAGGTTGAGTAGGCGTCGTAGTGTGTGGTTATTCTTACAGTTACAGAAGTGAAGAGATCATATCCACCTGACATTCATGCTTTACTATCTAAGATAAGCAAGGTGTTCAGTAGCATCATTGCAAATAGGCCTCTAGATAGAGGCATTGAGCACGTGATTGAGTTAGAGGAGGGAGCCACATAGGCTATGACCACTCCTTACAAGCATCCTAAAATTCATAAGGATGAGATAGAAAAAGGCAATTAAGGAGCTCTGGGATATGAGGCACATTAGACCAAGAGTCCATTTGCTTCTTTAGTGGTGTTGGTGAAGAAGGATGGTACTATGTGCATGTGCATAGATAATAGACCATTGAGCAAGAAAAATATCAAAAATATTTGCCCATTCCACAAATAGATGAGCTACATGGTGCGGTATTTTTCTTTAAAATCAACTTGAGATCAGGATACCATCAAACTAGAGTCAGAGAGGACATAGAGAAGACTACCTTCAGATGTCACTTTGGTCACATTGAGTTCTTTGTCATGCCTTTTAGTTTTACTAATGCTCCTATTAAATTTTAGTCTTGTATGAATATGATATTTAGGAAGAAATTGTGTAAGTTTGTTCTTATCTTCTTTGATGACATTCTCATTTTCAATAGATCTTGGGAAGAGCATTTGAGACAGAGAAATTTGCTTGGTCTGAAAAGGTGCAACAAGCTTTTGATCATTTCAAGCAATTGATGAGCACTTGTCTAGTATTAGTAATTTGTGACTTTACTAAACCCTTTGAGCTTGCATGTGATGCTTCAAGTGAAGGTATTGGGGCTTTCCTAATAAAAAATAACAACTCACTGCATTTGAAAGTGGGAAGTTTAGGGAAAGTGAATGGAGCTATTCAATCTATGATAAGGAGATGTTAGCTAAAATGCATGCAGTGGCTAAGTTCACGCAATATTTGGTTGGAGAGGGATTTATTGTAAAAATAGATCACAATAGCCTTAAGTACTTCCTAATTCAAAAAGATCTTAATGATATGCAACAAAATCCGTTAGCAAACTCCAAGCCTATGACTTTGACATTGAATATGTCAAGGGAAAGAGGAACATAGTAGCTGATGCATTGTCAAGAAGGCCACATTTGTGTTCAATTGCAAAGATAGCAATAGATTGGAAGAAGCAAATACAAGCTGATTATGCAAAGCATGCTCTTGCCAATAGCATTCTTGATGGCACATTACACGATGACAGGTATAAGGTAAGGGAGGGTCTCATTTTTTACAAGGATAGAATGATATTAGTATCTGAAACTAAGATTAAATAGCAGATTTTTAAGACATTTCAATGGCTGGTCAGCCTGGTTATTACAAGTCTTATAGGCAGATCCATGAGAGAACCTCATGGAAAGGTATGCATGTGACATCCTTAAGTATGTTCGTGAGTGTCAAGTGTGTCAACAAAATAAAAATGAACATACTTACCTTGCTGGTCTAGTGCACACCTTGCCTCTTCCTAAGTATTTCAATGAACATCATCACAGGGCTTCAAGGTGCAAGGGAAGGATAAGTAAAGGATTGAATCTTTGTGAAAGTGGATGGATTGACTAATTTTGCTTTCTTTTTATCTATTTCAGAAGGGTATACAATAGTTTAGGTGGCATATTTTCTCTTCAAAGAGGTGTTTAGACTTCATGGGACACCTAAGAACATCATTAGTGATAGGGACAACAAGTTTATGGGCTTGTTTTGGTAGGAGTTGTCCAAGTTGTATGGTACTGAATTGACTCCTAGCATTCGTCACCCTCAAACTAATGGGCAAACAAAGATTGTTAATAAATGGGTGGAAGGTAGCAGAAAGTGTGAGTTAAGTGGCCGTGTTTGGGGGAGTTTGTTACAACTACACTTTTCATATGACTATCAAGATGTCTCCTTTTATGGTTTTATGTGGTTATGAAGCTCCTAGCTTTATTGACTTACTTTTCTGTGATTGCAGAGTACCTAGAGCCAAAGGTCTTTAGGAGACTTTAGACATTATGAGATTTTTGAGGAAAAATACACGTCATGCTCAGCTTCAGCAGAAGTTGTATGTTGATTAGCACCATATTGAGTGAAAGTTTTATGCTAATCAAACATCATATTGAGCAAGCATTTGAGGTAGGAGAGATGGTATATTTGAGATTGCAGCTATATACACTATATAGGCATCCATTCTCAAAAGTAGTGGTTTGGAGATGCTTAATCCTTGCTTCTATGGACCTTTCTGAGTCACTAGGAGGATTGGAGAGGTGGCTTATGAGCTTGAGCTATCCAAGAGTAGCAAGGCGCACAATGTCTTCCACGTATCCCACCTTAAAAAGGAACTTGGGTGTAATGCGGTTCCTTCTACAAAGTTGCCTCCCTTGGATGAGGAAGCCAAGTTGATATTGATTCTCGAGGCATTGATTGATTTTAGAGAGTGTACTCTACAAAAGAGGATTGTCAAGGAATACCTAGTGAAGTGGAAGAATCTACCGGTTGCTACGTGGGAGTGAGCAAATAGAAAATTTTACAGTATCTTGAGTTGCAATTGCTTGAGGACAAGCAATCTTGGGGAGGGATGACTGCAATGGTAGCTCAATTCAAGTTTTCCATTAGCTTATTCTTGGGGTCTCATAGGCTAAGTTGATTTGGCTAAGGGATTCAGTGTCTCGAGGTGAATTCTTTCACTAATTTTCAATGTTTCCAACAAGTTTACTATTTTTGGCATACTGCTATTTTTAGTAAGTGCTATTTTGAGCACTTGACCTTGGTCTCAAATTCTTCCTCAGTTCAAAGCAATAAGTTTTAGTTGGATTTGGTGAGTTTTAATTGCTTTCAGAAGAGTTGTTTTTTATTTCATTCACTACACTAAGTCTCATAAAGTGTTTTTTAAAATACCCCCCCTCCCCCCCGGCCTAGTAACATAACATTGTATTTAAAAGAGGGCCATTTTGTCTAGGGTTTATAAGGAGATATAATTTACATTAAAATGTTTCTCACAAGGATTTCAAAAGGGGCCAACCCTTTTGTGGCTAAATTACATTTCATTTAAATTTGGAAAATAAGTAAATGAATTCAAATAGAAGTTGGCTTCCCAAACTTCTATTTGTCCCATTATTTATACTCGTGCTCTTATTTGGGGACACTAAAGCTGACATATAGTTATGCTGCTGGATTGGATTTGCAGATTCATATTTGATTGGTTGAGGATGAAATCCCTCATTTAGAGTGCTAGTTCTGGTGGTGAAAGACCTACATGAGCTGGCTCTTCATAGTTCTATATCTTTTCAATGTTCTTGAAGTTTTCAGAAAGATTTTGGGTTTGGACTGATGAAGTACTTTGCAGTTTTCTAATGTGGGTTTCTAGTATTTAGTGTGGTGTGGTTTCTAAGGAGTTTGATGCCTTTTTCTGAGTGCTGGCGTGAGTTTTCAGAATTTCTGGAGAGTGCTCTTTCTGAGGGCTGGAATCAAAGTTTCACTTGTTCCTTTCAAATGCTCAAAATTATCACTTTGGGTATGGTTGTTCCGGATTCCTCTTGGTTGGGCACTATCTTTTGAGCTATTGTTTGCAAATTTTGAAGATCTGATTTTCTAGACCAAATTGCCTCTTTACCTAGGACACCCATCTTGCTAGCATGTGGAGTTTGGTGAGGTTAAAATCTGCAGTGGAAGGTCTGAAATCTGTGTCCCGTAATCATCATTTTCAGACATAAGTGATTGCTGGCGAAGTTTCTGATTTTAAAACACTGAATGTGGATAACTTTCCTAAGCATTCCATTTATCTTTGAAGTTTTTTGCAAGTCTGATTTCATATCAGAAAGTCTGATTCTCTGTTTGCTTTCATATACTTGTTAATTAATTTTGAGCTAACATATGCTTGTTGAATTGAAAGAACATTGCCTTACAATGCTCTGATGCTTTTCTCATGCCGATGTACTTATTTAAGAGGCAAAGGCCCAGCCCCCTCTTCATTTTGTAATCTGCAATCAGCTCTTTGATTTCCTAAGCACATGAACTGATTTACTGGCAATGGCTTTGGAAGCCCACTTATCTAGTTGCTCTTATTATTTCTTTTTATTGTACTAAGTGGCTATGGTTCCAACCCCCACTCAATAGTCCTGTTAAGAGCATTGTATTGTTAGTTTAACTTTACATTTTTGCATACATTTTTGCTAACAATCAGCAGTCATTCTACTTTGGTTTCTATATTGTTTAATATAAGCCTCAAAAGATATAAAAATCAGGGGTTGTTATTGTTGGAATCATTTGCCGTTGCACCAAAAGCTCGAACTATCAATGCCCGATACAAATGTCAGATTTAACCCGATCCACGAGAGGTGGTTAAGCCATGTCACGAATCTCCAAGGAGGTGCTGACCACCAAGTCAACAATCTCCCCCTCAGCACCGACTGAGCCTTCAGCACCCACTGAAGGGAGACTCGAACCCGTGACCCAAGGCTCTGATACCAATTGAAAAACGAACAATACTGAGAGGGGGAGGGGGTGAATCAGTATTTAAAACAACTTTAAACAAAGCTTAAAAGCACACACAATCAGGAAGACATGACACAGAGAATTTATCTCGTGGAAAACCCAACTGGGTTAAAAAACCACGGCTCCATTAACAACAGGGCTACAACCCTTTACACAAGAGCTACAACTCTTTCAACTACACTTCTGAACAGGCTCCAACATGCCTTGTAAGGCTGCAACCTTACCCAAACAAAAGGATATCTGGATTACAACAATGAGTGAAATATCTATGTCTTTACTGAAATGTAAAGACCCGTGACTGTGATATACTCAGAGCTCATAAATGTATTCAACTCCTTCTCTTAAGACTGCTGTACCTGAAGAGCACATACCACTGTCATTTCAATTTATGCTTCAGGTGCGGTCAGACCTTTTTCACCCTACAGACTATCGTTCACACCACACACTTCATCCTTTTTAATATTTCAGGGTCTGTACCGAATCCCACTGAGAAACCATATATTCTCAGAGTCACATACAGAAATCACATAAAAAAAACTCCTCAAACATAAATCACATACATATTTAAACATATGATTTGTTTACTGATTTCATCAAGTTAGAATACTCAGCATATTTGAACTAGTCTACTTGCTCTGATACTCCCGCACACCTACAGGTTTCTTTTGTATTCTCACGTTTTTAACTTCAGATTTCCGATCTTCTATATGCCTGATACTCTGAGTTCATTAGAACTTCTCCCTATTTTCATAAAACTCAGTTCTGATATTACGTGTTCTGTGGCCTTTGATAGAAATGTTAATAGTTCACACACATTCATTTACGGCCCAATGCCTACTTTTCAACCCGATGGCATTCTATACTTTTATACACACACAGCCGTCTGTATATTTTTCAAGTATGTTTTTTTAACAAAGAAAGGCCACACCTTTCTACTTACAGCTCACGTCCGCTAATATCCCCTGCCGATTTTAGATGCCTTCTTGAGAGCAAGTCTTCAGACTCTTTATTTTATGCACTTCCGGTTGTTTTTAACTCCTTGCCATTTTTCGTGCTCAACTCCCTGATATTTCCGCAACACCTGTATCCCTGATTTGATGTTATAGTTTCCAGGCAATAAAAAACTAACTGGCCACTCATTATTTTTATCATCACCCGCATATTTTACACGCCCGTGTTTTGCATTCCTCTTCAAGCTTGTCATCCGCTCACCTATAGAATTTCAACATGCACACTCATTAAGAATTATTCCTATCTGTTCATCATGCCATGAAAAGCCTGTTATCATCGGGGCCTACTTCCAGACTTAACATCCACCGTTTTTCATTGTTCAAAGATATTAATTTATTCATATCTACCCGCAGCTACTTGAAAGTTCAAAGATATTAATTTATTCATATCTACCCGCAGCTACTTGGAAGTTCAAAGATATTAATGCATCCATATTTGGCAATGAATCGAATGTTTCTTACTACGGCAGAGCCGTTTTTTGCTTCTCTACCTTTTACTTTATTAGCACCGTATCAACTTAGAAAACGGCTCCCTCACTGAATAATTTAACGGCACTTGTCCTGCACTGCTTCTACACATATTAAAAAATGTACCCTGCAACCATAATCGAATGCTTCTACACATGTTGACGGCACTTGTTCTGCAAGCATAATCGAATGCTTCTAAACACCTGGCCACGTTTTAGAAGGACAACCCTTAGAAGCGCACAAGAGGCAGGGATCAAGCTGATGTAGAAAGAGCCCCAGCAATCAACACTTGTCACTCCTACAAGAGTCGAAGATATGAAGACCAACAGGGACAAAGAACGCTACAGACAAAGAACTCACTGTCAGCAGCGACACACTAAAATCCAGCCACCATGACAATCATCACTAACAAAAACAACCCAACAGTTATTACATGTCTTGTCTTGAGAAATATTACAATAATCATCATAACATCAACTTTCCAACTTCACATATTGCTGACAACTCCATTCATACAAAATTATTGAATAATTTGATCCTAGAGAAATTTTCTAATAATTTGTACTGCTGTTACAGAGTATTATTTTTAGAAATTATGTACATCAACAGTGACATTGATTAGATCTCAATATTCATATGCTAATTTGCAGACATGGACTGATGAGTAGTCAACACTCCAATCAGAACTCCTAGCTTTTTCTCATGGCTGTACAGCCTCCTCCAATTGGTACAGCTCCTTACCAAATTTGTACAGCAGGTATTAAATGAATAAGATGCAACAGGTTTGACTGGGTCATGGTCTCCTTAAAGCGCCACGTCCTCCCCTTTTGACCCCAATGAATGGTATGGTACCCTTTAGACTGCAGCGGCTATCATAGGAGTAACATAAGAAGAGTGTGTAAGGCTTTTAAGCCTGTCATAGTGTGCTTCAACTCTTTCTGGGCAGATTTATGAGATGTGCGGTGTGACTTCCTTTCGGAGCTGGGAGTGTATGCCTACAGTAGATCCCAATACGGACACACATGCACATGCACACACACCCCTTGCACACATTTTGCACTTGTAACCTCCGCTCCATTTACTATTTGCACACACCACAATGATAAATTAATTATTTGCTGACAAATCTGAATTAGTTTGTATGTAGAATCCCAGTTGCAGCCGTCAAACAAATCTTTGTTTTCTCCATTTAGAAGCAAATGTGAATCCACCCCTAATTTGACGAGGAAGAAATTTTCATCTCTGAAACCAAATACCCATAGGGTTTTCCTCTTAGGGTTTGAAGTTGAACTCACAGTTCAAACTTAGCAAATAAGAGAAATAAAATGACCAAGAAGTGTAAACGAACTCTTTCATTCCTCTTTGATAATTTCTGAGGGGAACTTTCAAGAAGTTATATGTTAAATTCTCCTTTATTAAAATAGAGTTTAACTCATAAATAAAGTGACTTCATATTATTCCTGTTTTTGACCTAAGTCATTTTATAAAAATACAACTTGATTAATTAAATAATTCCCTTCTTAATTCTCCTAATTATCCTAGAAGAATAAAATAGGCTAATGGAACTTCCTCAAACGCCTGAGTCGAAGAAGGGGGCATTTTAGCAGGACAGCAACTTAACAACAAAAAGAACCTTATCGTAAGTCCACTGTTTTTCTCAAGCATAGATCACTGGCATCTCAGTTCTTAAAGCTCTCAATAGCCCCATTTCACAGGTAACAGCCCTTATATCCTTTCAAGAATTCCTAGAGGTTTTCAGTAATTTTCTTTGATACGATGATGAATTTACTAAAACTGAAAACATGATTATCAGATTCTGCACAGAATTTTATTCCCAGGGGCCCAGGGGAATGAAAAATAAATTAAAACCTACCAGCATAACTTTAACGATCAGATGCAAGAATATATTTACACATACTATAGAAAACAATAAATAGAACTCATGGAGGACTGTTGAAACCTTATCACCAGTTTTCGTTAGCTCTGAACATAAAATCGGCTACAGAAAATACATAAACTTCTCTCTGCTATACTAAAGATAACTCTTTCTGAATTCGCATCTCTATGCTTTCTGTTACAGATCTGAGAAGCATGTATCCTTTGGGTCAACAGAACTCAGCACTTAAACTATATCTGAGAGAAAACGTTATTCTAATCTATCTAAAGCTAGCACTCTAACTGGAATTGAACCTTAGTCTTTGTTAACTGATGCTGCACCCTAACTGGAACTGAGCCTGTCTTCATTAACTGATGCTTCACTTTAACTGGAACTGTTGTTACTGAAGAAGACTGTAGAGGTATACTACATATTCTAACGCATGGCACTCAAGAAATGGTCATGGTTCTCTTAATGATTACCAGTTTGGCTCCTTCATTTCTTTTGTTTTTTGGTTTTCTTCATTGCTTGTTTTACATTTATTTGAATTTTACCATTTTTACCATTACACACCAGAGTAGTGTTCAACCTGACTCCAATAGATGAAATTGAATATAAATTGAAAATGAGTTTGTATTTGCTGTGGCGAAAAAATAGAGGCTCTGACAAATTCCTTTTGACAAAAGAACCCCATGTCTTGTTTTGGGTGCATTTTTAGATACAACTAGAGGTTGGCAATTGATTTGCAATGGCCTGGTTTTTTGTTTTCTCATTAAAATTTAACAATTAAAATATTATATATATTCCATTCTTATGCCAGAAATTAATTTTTTGTGTTTGCAATTGACATGTATTCACAGTTTATTACAATCTTGCCCGAGCATTCATGTCCATAGTTGGGTTTTGCAAAGAGAAGTGAATCAATTATAATATAGAGGGGATGGTGAAACTATTCTTTTTATCTGTCAAGATAAACATAATCTTAAAAACACAGTTTTTTTTCATTTTTGGTTGCAGGATGGAAGGATATGGAAGGAAAGACGAGAGGCATCTGCAAAGAGGAGATCTGAATTGCCTGTTATAAGTGAATCTGGGTTTCAATCACAGGGATTGCACAGGAGGCGGCATACAGTTTCAAGCGAGCACCTTATTGTGCCTTCTTTCAGTTGTCCAGAGCATACCATTTTAAAACTATTGGACGAGTGTAATGATCAACCGATGTCATAGTTGTTGAATGTACTTATAATGTTTGATAGGTGGTAAATAAGGAATGCAGCATATTGTACACCTCTTATAAATTTTATTTGTATTCTGCTATATTTCTCCACATTTGGCTTTGTACTCCATGTTATATTCTAAAATCATTGGGTCTTATCGGTGACTAATGCATGTACAAGTTGGTCAGGTAGAAGGCCCTTTTCCCAAATCCATTTGTTTCTTACCTTGCAAGAACACTTTCCACCAATTCCAAAGCTTTAAACTCTTCACTATTTAATTGGATTAGGGATCAGTATTATTTTCATAAATTTGGAGTTGATTTACGATGTGCTTTCTCTGAGGTTTGTGAGACATTACATCTTTTGTAGAGGGAAGCCATTAAATTTGAGTTTGCGGTCTAAAAGAGACTTTATTTGGACTCAACTCGGTTGGGAGTTTTCATAATATAATAATAGGGTGTACCAGAGTTTTCATAGGAAGCGTGGAGAGGTGTTGATTGATAAGTTGATCTGGGAGATGCAGCCCTCCGTCGTTAATGGTTCTCAAGAATAGATTTGGAGTGTGTACACCCCAGGATCTTTTAAATTTGATTTATGAGAAATTTTAATTTTCCTAAAGAAGCTAAAATATTGGCTAAGTGTTTTGTTTCTTACCCATTGGCTACAGTGAGATTATTGTTAATTACGTTATAAGTTGGGATTATCAGTTACTGCAGTCTTAGTATGTAGGTCTTGAGCGTGTGGAAATCAAATCGAGATGATCTCTTATCTACAAATGGTTTCTAATCTTCCTTAACAGAAATATTGCATGGTAGCTGAACTTGTTTGAATGAATGTTTCATAGTTCTAGCATCGGCTATACTCGGGAGGAGGTGCAATTGGAAGCTATATTTAATGCTGATGCAAGTTAGAAGGAGGGCAAGTGAAGGCTCCGAGTTAAATTGAGACGAATTGTTCATTTTAGGACTTAAGCACTGCAGTGTCTATTCGTGTTAAGTAATCCAAGATTGAGCGATATGAACCACTGCATTCTGGTATACCTCACCCCAAATTTTTAAATTAGAATACCTTCCGATGTGTAGAAGGTTTGTTGTGGGTCGTATGTTTCTTAACAGGTCATGTGCAAGTCTCCTTAAGACCTTGTTGCATTGCGTTAATCTTCATTCTTGAAGTTGCTCATTAGGGTTTAATTGAAGCAAAAGCTTAAAACTTTAATGTTAAGAAAATCTGGTTAGCATATCTCGGAAACATAGTTTGGGTTCATTCTTATTTCAGTTCGTGCTTTTAGATTCATCTATTTCTTGGACGCTCAGTTTGGTCATTCACCAGTTCGCTAGTAAAAAAATAATGCTAGTAAAATCTCTTCGGGACATTGGAATCTGGGTGCATCGTTAGTAGGTAGTGTCGATGGAGCTGTATCATTGAAAGAGCAAGCGTATAAAAATGTTGAAATCAATTTTGAAGCCCATCACGCCAAGTTGCAGCAGTTAACACACTTAAAAAGGGCATAATATGATATGCTATCAAAACCTCCTAAAATGGATATATTTGACATTTCAGAAAGTTTCACGAGCAGGTGGTAATTACAAGTTTATAATTCCTTCTAGTAAGTTCGTTGGAGTAACAAATATGTTTAAAAAGCTGTTAGGGGTTCCTTTGCTGGTTTTCGTTTAAGTTTTTTTTTTTTGTGTGTTTAACAAGATTTGATTTTTAGCGAGTCAGTTCATAATCATTCAATTTTACTATTAAATCAAGATTAAAAAATTATAAAGGAGCTTCTCATTTAGTTATTATTATCAAAGAAATTTATTTTCTAAAATATTAATTCAAAAAGGTGGGGTTAAGGCATCTAAGTATCTATAACTACTTATATTCTCAATCTTCTTGAATCATTAAGAAGAAAATTTTATGTAATTTTTATGAGAATAGTTGGTGGTTAAATTGGTTGGTTGGTGTTGAAATGAAATGAAATGAAATATTTTTAATGATGTCTACGAGACCACTAGTCTAAGGGACCAAAGAGCAAGTTAGGCATCCTGCTATGATTTCTCCAAGTTGTTCCTTTTGTTGTGGATTCGAATTAGGAAGCTTGTTGTAATGTGTAATCTTGCCTCTTCAAAAAGTTCTTTCATGCTGCTCACTTGTAGGCAATCCTTGTACTCGCTGCGAATATCTTCATAAGTCCCACATTCCTTAATAAAATGTCATTCTGTTTCCACCACTCACTTGTTGTAGAAAGCACAAATTCTCTCTTCCCACCTCTTTTTAGGGACCATCCATCTACCAGTTTCACATCGTAAATGGTGGGAGCTAGTACTTAACTGAGCAATTAGAATCTTGGCCTTTCCTTTAATTGTGGACCCTAAATATGCTTTATCCCCATGATCCCATGTGTGATTAAATTCCTTAACATAGTAAGCCTTTTTTCTTCCTATCAGATTTGTCCACATGGTAGTTATGAATTTTTCTAACACCCATTTCTTTATTTCCAGATTGGTGTTTGGACACTCTTGGAGGGTAATGTTCCATTTGTTCAACCATTTGTTGTTTTGTTTCTTCCACGTTCTTTTCCTATGTGCTAACTCCTCTTCAACCACCAATTTAGGTCAATGATGCTTATCCATACTTCCCATTTTTTTCAGAGAACCTAATAGTCGGATAATTGTTGAGGCCTCGATTGGTAACATACCTGATGCAAATTAACTATGAACTTATTGAACAACAAGCGGGGTGTCATAGTAGTTATTGTTTGATTCTTAGATACCTAATTTTGAATTTCTCTCATTAAAAAAGATAAATTATTTGCAAACATACATACACATTGGCTGGTATTGGCTAAATCGTAAACTAAAACGTAAAATGTATAAAGGAAGTTTGAGAAAGTTTGAAAAAAAAAACAAAGTGTCCCCCTTGGTAAGATTTGCATTTTAGTTTACGATTTAGACGTTGCCCACATCGGCTTGCTAAGAATGGAGTCTGTAAACAAAGATTACACATCTCACTCATCAAGAGTTAGTTATATACACTCAACAATAAATAAATAAATAATTGCAACTAGTTTAGTACAAGTATTTTCACAAGGTTTTTCTTAAGGTGGACCACTATTCTTTGTTTATTTATCCCTACACGTGATTCATCCCAATTAGTGATAGAATGTCAATAACAAAGTTTGTACAATTGTAAAGAGTCCTAGTTCATTATGATAGCTTGCTATCAATAAAAAATCAATTAGTTGTTTATTGCTACAGTTTGTTGTCAATAACTGTAAGAATTTGCCTAAGACAATGCAACTATATGCCAAGATCTAGATTCTCAATGAATACCACAAGAGAGATAGGCAAATGATATGATCCTTAATTGACTGGATTCAATAATGATTAATAATACAATAAAGCCCAATGAATACAATATAGATATGCCTAAATATATAGGCAATGCATGATAACTATGAGATATGGAAAAAATAAGTTATCACCCACACTAGGTGGAATCACATGTCCACCAAAGGTGGATCATCCTCCATTGTACAATAAAGTATGTGCAACAATGTGAGAATGATAATGTGATAAGAGCACTAAAAGTGGATCTCACACATAAAGTGGAATGAGATAACAACTACCACCACCTAAAGTGGAGTTTCTCATACACCATATGCTAAAATAAGATGCAAACTCCTAGGTGTCTACAATGCAAACTACTATGTAATGCATTATCTTAAGAAAGATTAAGTTAAGTGTAATTAGGAATATTTAATTACACCAACACCCCCACCTTATGTGCAACGTAGGGGAATGCACTTAAGGTCTCCATGCTAGATGACAATGCAAGATGGGTCTTGGCTACTAGGCCATGTTAGGTACCCATGTACAATATTGATGCAGGAGCATCCTAGGATTCTTGACAATCCTGTATCAACCAAAAATATGTTTGTCTTTGAAGGTAGATTGTTAGTTTTGATCCTAGTTTGGTGGAGTACTAGCTCGGTTTGGGAGACTAGTTGCTCGGTTTCAGTGTTTACCGGGGTGCTTGGTCTCTGAAGAACGCTCGGTAACTGAAGGCGTCGGTTGCTTCTGGCGCTCGACGATAACTGTGTTGCTCGGTCATGCTTGGCATGGTCGGTTCTTTGGTGCTCGGTCATGCTTGGCATGGTCGGTTCTTTGGTGCTCGGTTATTTCTCTGGCGCTTGGTGTTCTTGCGAACCAACGTGGTTATTTGGATGAATCCGCTTGGCCGACTGGTGCATTTAATTTGGGTCGCATTCCTTGAGTTATGGATTGATCGTTGGACGTGTGGGGACCTAGATCTGGCGTGTTGCATTCTTCTATGCGGATCTAATGACCATTTGGGGCCATCTTGGAGAATGTAATTTATTTTAAGGTTATTTTGTAAGCCAACTGATGTTTTGGCATTTAATAATCGTTCGTAGGAGTTAATTGTTTCATCTAGCCGACTTGTGGCTGAGGGTGAGTATTTATAGGATGGTTGGGTAGTTGTTTAGGGAGGGGTATCATCATAAGAAAGGAATTGGGAGTTAGTAGCTTGTGAGCTTAGGCACAGGAAGATTGCTTGGAAGTTGTGAGTACAAGTTTAGATCTTTCTTCGAACCCTACTAGTGTCCTACCATGTTGCAGACCTGGACTAGCTGAGTGCTGAAGTTGTGGAAAAGACTTGGATCCTGCGAGATCTTGTAGACTGTTACTTGCTTTGTAATTGGCCGTAATCGGGAAGGCCTTACAGTCCAACACATTTCATGTAATCAGTAAATTTATGAATAAAGATTCCTTGCTTGTGGTTCGGCTGCAAGTTTGGATAGTCCTTCATTGGATCCTCCACACTTGACTGCATCAGGTGGTATCAGAGCGAAGTTTGTTCCTGTTAGAGTGAGTTGATCTTGAATGTGTGGACAGATCTTGGCAGTTTGCACTAGGATCTTGGATTGAAGATGCCTCCGAGGAGAGCTCGTGAGATCTCAGAGGAGGAAGCTACTGGAGAATTTAGTTTGGATGATTTTAGGGCTTTGTAGAAACAAGTGCAAGATCTGCAAGAGGAATTGAGAAAGAAGAAGACTACACCGAAGGAAGGTAGTGATGACGAATTTGAGGAAGAGGATCATTTTGAAGAAGCTGTCGAAGAAGCTAGAGATCTTGAAGAGAATAGAATCCTGAAAGCTATGTCTAAAATTGGGAAAAGACCTAAGATTGAAGTTTCTGCATTTGCTAGAAGCCTTAGGCTAGAAGAGTTGATTGATTGGATTAATGAGATGGATGAATACTTTGAGTATGAAGAAATAGAAGATCCTGATAGGGTTAGATTTGCAAAGACTAAGTTGAAAGGTCATGCAAATATTTGGTGGAGGGAAGTTCAGTTGGAAAGAAGTAGGAGAGGAAAGGAAAAGATCACTAAATGGAACCGAATGGTTGACAAGTTGAAGAAGCAATTCATTTCGGTGGATTATGAATTAGACATATTCAAGAAGATGCAAGCCTTGAAGCAGACTAACAAATCGGTGCAGGAGTATACTGAGGAGTTTTACAGAATCCTGATTAGGACTGGTCATTCTGAAGCTGATAAAGAGAAGGTTGCTAGGTATGTTTATGGTTTGAGACCTAGTATTCAAGAAGAGTTACTTACTGTTCAGATGACAACAATAGGAGATGCTTATCAGATGGCATTGAAGATTGAAGAGAAGTTGAATAAGAAGTTTGAAGGAAGGAAGAACAATAGGAACCGAGGTGGTAAGACTGGTGAAACAATTGTTGAAGGTAATGTGGTAGAGAATCCTAAAAATATGGATGTGGGATCTAGCAGTGGTCATGTCACTAAGAATTTCAATACTGGATAGAGAGGAAGGTGGAAGAATGAGTTCACCAGTACATGTTATCAATGTGGTGAAGCGGGTCATAGGAGTTTTCAATGTCCTAAGAAAAGAGTTGCACTGACTGCTAAAGAAGACAATGTGAATGTTGCAGAGAAGGGTGAGTTTCTGATCACTAGGAGATTGGCTACATGTGTCCAGGAACTAGTACAAAAGAGAAATTTGTTTAGAACCAGATGTAAGTGCAAGGATAAGGTATGTAATGTCATAGTTGATGGTGGCGGTTCTGAGAACTTTGTTTAAGAAGAGATGGTTAGCAAGTTGAATTTGGAAAGAAAGAAACATCCTAATCCTTATCAGATTAGTTGGATACAAGATGTGTCTAAGGTTAGGATTGAAGAACAATGCTTGGTTAATTTTCAGATTGGATCTTATCGCGATGAGATATTGTGTGATATATTGCCGATGGATGCTTGTCATCCGTTGCTCGGTAGGCCTTGGCAATTTGATAGAAATGTTGTATTTGATGGTCGTGCAAACACCTATGTGGTTAGGTATGAAGGATCTAGACGTAAGTTGTTACCTTTATAGGAGACAGGGGCTAAGGGATGTGGAGTTATCAGGTGTTGTCCTTATGACAAACATCAAGAGTAGAGGATTGATGAACCTATTCCTACAAAGCTTAGTTTGAAAGAGAAGGAGAATGATATATCTGAAGAGTTTGTTGAGATTAAGAGGCAGATAGTCTTTCTGACAGAGATGGTACAATAGGTGGTGACATTTGTGACATAAAGAGATGCGGATGATGTCGAGTTGATTGAGGAGTCCGGAAAGGATGGTGTTTACCGAGGTACTGAGGTGGTCGGTAGTGAAGGGAATGGTTAGAGGCAGTTGTTATTAGTTACAAAAAGAAAAGATAAGAGAAGTGGGAAGCAGGAAAACTTGCTGCAAGGGACAGTGGATAAAGTGAAGACAACTTGGGATGAAGGACAAGAGGAGATATGGGTTAAGAACAGATATGGAATACCTGTTCTGATTCCCTTAAGGCATTCCTGATTTCCTTATGAGAAAATATTCTTAACTTGGGGTGTCTGATGCAGGAGCATCATAGGATTCTTGGCAATCTGTATCAACCAAAAATATGTTTGTCTTTGAAGGTAGATTGTTAGTTTTGATCCTAGTTTGGTGGAGTACTGGCTCGATTTGGGACACTGGTTGCTCGGTTTCAGTGTTTATCGGGGTGCTCGGTCTTTGAAGAACGCTTAGTAACTGAAGGTGTCAGTTGCTTTTGGCGCTCGGCAATAACTATGTTTCTCAGTCATGCTTGACGTGGTCGGTTTTCTAGTGCTCGGTTATTTCTCTAGCGCTCAGTGTTCTTGCGGACCGACATGTTTATTTGGATGAATCGCCTTGGCCGACTGGTGCATTTAATTTGGGTCGCGTTCTTCGAGTTATGGATTGACCGTTGGACATGTGGGGACCTAGATCTAGCGTGTTGCATTCTTCTATGCGGATTTGATGACCATTTAGGGCCATCTTGGAGAGCGTAATTAATTTTAAGGCTATTTTGTAAGCCGACTGATGTTTTGGCATTTAATAATCATTCGTAGGAGTTAATTGTTTCATCTAGCTGACTTGTGGCTGAGGGTGAGTATTTATAGGATGGTTGGGTAGTTGTTTAGGGAGGGGTATCATCATAAGAAAGGAATTGGGAGTTAGTAGCTTGTGAGCTTAGGCACAGGAAGATTGCTTGGAAGTTGTGAGTACAAGTTTAGATCTTTCCTGGGACCCTACTAGTGTCTTGTCGTGTTGCAGACTTGGACTAGCTGAGTGCTGAAGTTGTGGAAAAGACTTGGATCCTGCGAGATCTTGTAGACTGTTACTTGCTTTGTAATTGGCCGTAACCAGGAAGGCCTTACAACCCGACACATTGCATGTAATCAGTAAATTTATGAATAAAGATTCATGTTTTATATTATATCTGGTGTTATTGTTGTTGAATTTCATTGTGTCGTGGTTCGGCTGCAAGTTTGGACAGTCCATTGAAGCCTCCACACTTGACTGCATCAAATATGCAAGTGCAAAAGAAATGTAATCTCTCATAAAGCGGAGAAAGAGAGAAAACCTCATGGAAAAAACTCCCCCCAAAAAAGAGAGATGAAAACAAACAAGATGCATGGATGGATAGAGTACTCAAGACCCACCCAGTAAGAGATACATCATGTATATACAATCAAGTATTCCCCCATAAGAATGAAACAAAGAGACATGATATCCCCCATAATGAAGAAGGTCCCACAAGAATGGTGAGTGCTTGAAGACAAAACATAATCCAAAGCCTATAAACAACATTTCTTCCCTTAGGAAGAAGATAGACCAAGTATAAACGTGAGAATGCTTCCTGTTCTAGATAGGAATTAGGAAGGGGAATCCAAGTGAATTATGTAAATATCTCTGAAATTTGTTTAAGTGTCGACATGTCCTTGAGTGATGAAGATGTCACTAACCAATCAAGAACATACCCAATAGAAGGTGACAAGAAATGAATTAATGGTAACTGAGTGTGATCAAGCTCCAAAGATAAAGATGTCTCCTCTGAATAGGAAGTAGGAAGAGAGACAAATTAGCCCCCCCCCCCTCCTCAATGTAGAAGGTACACCAATGGTAGATGCTCTAGGATCAATGTAGAAAATGCTCTAGGAATACTAAACAACATTCTTCCCCTTAGGAAGAAACAATGTCATATGTGTACAAATGAACCCTCCCCAATCTGTAAGAAGAAACCTCAAAATGTATGATATCTACAAAAATTGAATAGGAGTCTCCAACACATAAGCATGATCAACTTGAACCAAGTAATGCGCCATATCAAGTGAAGGAAGAGACTCATGAATGCCAATCTCCAAAGACTTAAATGTCTTCTCTAAAGATAAAGAGACCTCCAAATATTGTATCAAAGGATCCACGATCATGTCAATCTCAAAAGAAAGATCAAGTGGAGAATGAAGTTGAGGGTTAGAGTGTTCCCTCGCAACAACTAAAGAAGGACCATCCTCATCAAAGAGAAGATGAATGTCATCAATGATGTCTCCCAAATCTTCAATGTAGCACTCCACAAACAAGCCTACAATATCTGTCAAGAAGTCATCCCATGAAACTATATCTAGAAGACAAGGAATATCATGTTGCACTGAATCACAAGAATCCATGGTTGTAGGCATACAAGCATCATCAACAACAATAATAGAAGTGATCTCAACTAGAGTAATATCTTTAGGTTCTAGAATATATTGCAAACCAGCTAGCACCTGTAAGGTATCACATCATAGGGCATATTATTTGCATCATCAAGTGGAATGAGACAATCTACAGTGAGATCTTTTGGGAATGGAGGAATGAATCTCCAAAATGCTCCCAAACAATGGTCCAAATCGTGTGTGGACACTTAACGCCTCTAAACTTGTGTATGATTGAACATTATAGAAATTGATTGATGTTCAAAATGATATATAATCTGACACGCCCATTCTTTTCCTCCCAATTACATTGATTCTACCATGACTTTGGCTCAGGGGTGAGTCCATAAAGATGAGGCAAGAGATTAAGCCATCTATAATGTGTAATGATTCCTTGGCCATGACTCATAATTGTCCCCATTCAAATTTATAACTATAGGATGTGTATCTATCCTCATGATTACATCAATGATACCCTTCTCAAATTGCAAAATGAGATCAAAAAATCATTACACCGGTCACAATACAATCAATCAAAGAACAACACCCCCGACCCCCCGCCTCTCAAATAGATGATTTGGGCACTTTATATGTAGTGTATACAATTGCCATTTGAAAAATAAGGTAAAATTAACTTCTGATTTCAATGATTGCAATAGAAAATATGAACCTATAACAGACTCAATAACTACAAACTTATAGCAATTCTGGAAAGTAGACAAAACATCATAAACTTTTTTAAAAAGCAACACCTAAATATGTGTCTGTATGAGCCTGAACGAAGATTCTAAAGTTTTAAAATCAAGGATTGAACATGTACAATCACTAAAGACTGAGATTTATGCAAAATATGTCCACCAAAACCAGAAACTAACACCACTGAAAAATTCAAAAGATTCTATCCAAAATAAATAAATAAAAAGTTGCTCAAAAAAAGGAGTTAAAATGAGCAAGTTATGACCTCCCAAAGTTGGACTACAAAATTAAAACTAAAAATGGTGAGGGGTAGAAAATTCAAACTTTGATGACATTAACAGTCTCATCTGTTTAAATTTGACGTCTAAACAATCATCACAAAAAAACAAAAAATCCCAAGTATGATGGTCAAATAGTCGTCAAATTTAATATCATAAAATGATTACGCATGTAATAGCTTAAAATTGATGGCAAAATGGTCGTCACGACAAAATAGAAAAGCCAAATTTGATGGCAAAACGGTCGTCAAGTTTAATGCCTTGAAATTTGACATCATAAAAATATCTACAAGATTGGTCAATGATGTACGTTGAGTCACTTCTAACGTGGCGGAGCTTGCTGATGTGTCTACCTACAAAAATGCTAATGTGGTAGCCAACTTAGCTATTGATTGGGTGTACACTCACTGTGCTAATGTGGTGGGGTCTGACATGACAGGGTCCAAATGGTGGAGGGAGTTGACTGAACTATGGCTTGGCAGTGAGTTGACCTATTGTGTTAGTGGATGGCGAAGGGTCCTGACGTGTCCACATGGCACTTCTTACGTGGCAGGGTTTATCTCTGCAAGGACTGCGTGTCCTCTACAAAGTTGAATCATGAGAGGCAGCATGAGGGACTTGTGTAGAAGGCTCGCCTCACTATTTTTTGCCCCACATCAGTGGGAACAATGACTCCTTTCTCATTTTTATATGATGTTTCCCTCACTCCTAAACAAAGAAGTTGGTGTAGACACTCAAAAATGGACAAGTGCTTTAAATCATCAAAATTACAAATTCTTAATCAAAATGCACTAATTCTCATCAAAATGGATCAAATCAATTTTAAATGGACATTTAATAAATCAAAGTGGACAAAATCATCAAATCAAAAAAAAATATCAAATAATGACATTAAATAATTAAATCAAAGCTTAAAGGGGTCAAAAACACTATATAATTGATTTTAATCAATTAATTGTATAGTTTTAAATCAAAAATCAAAGTGAACCTATTCCCTTACATGGCTAATTTAATTAATCCTAATATCTTTCAACAACAAATTGAGCAACCAATGAGAATTGAGAACACAAAGCACATGGATCACTCAAAGGAATTGAATCTCAATCACACAAATTCAACTTTGAATCTCATCCACTCAATTTTGTCCTTTTGTCCAAAGCTTTGAGACAAACATTTAAATTGTCCCCCCATTTAAAAACATTGCAAAGTTTTTGACTCAACCAAGGCTAAATCATGATTACTTCACTCTACCCCCCACCCTTGGGAATTTACTATAAATGAGAGGCATTTTGAGAGAAATAATCATCTTAGAAATTCATTTGCAAAGCATCACCCTTATAGTCAATTTCATAGCAATTAAGAGCATTTGAGAGCAATCATTTGCATTTGCATTTTATCATAGCATAATGGAGAATTGTGAGCTAGATTAAGCATATTAGTATCATAGCTTTCTCATTTTAGAAGTGTCACTAGTAGGGAATACAAAGTTGAGAGCTCTACTTACCACATCTAATTAGAGAACCATGAGATGTCATGGATGTTAAATTTATTTCTTTGTTTAAATTTGCATTATATTTGCTTTGAATTGTTAGTTAATAATCCTAATTTCATGAAGGTGTTTATCATTCACACACAAATGACACCCACCGTGGGGCCTTGAGCCTCATTTCTAACATTTTCATCATGTTTTTGTGTGTTTTGTCTTCACTTTTTCTTGAATTTTTGCAGAAAATAGGAGAAATAACGCCTATGAAGGATCTAGCGATGCCTATGGCTATTCTAACGATGCTTACCAACAGTTAACTGACGCCTCTGTGATTCCTTCTATTATGTCTTTTATTCTTCTGACGCCTGTGAGATAAAGTGTTACGCTTGCAAGCGTAAAGCGACACCTTTGATCTGAGAACTAATGCCTATTAGCTATCCTTTGCCGCCTGTGATGACTTTTAATGCACAATTTATTGTGATCTGTCATGCCTAGTATTCTTTAATTGACGCTTAGTAGTCATTATTTGCCGCTTTGAATATTTTAACGTATGCAATTTTCAATACTTTTCACGCCTGACATTTAAAGTGTCACACATACTAATCTTTAAAAATCACTTAAGTCATTGGAAAGTGACGCCTGTGAATTGTAAAGTCACGCCTACTAGTAGTTAAATGACAGGTACCAGTAGTGAAATGACACATACCAGTAGTGAAATGATGCGTACTAGTAGTGAAATGACACATACCAGTAGTGAAATGACATGTACTAGCAGTGAAATGATGCGTACCAGTAGTGAAATGACGCGTAGCAGCAGTGAAATGACATGTACCAGCAGTGAAATGATGCCTAAAATTTTTCATTTAAATTTGCTATCAGATTATTAAATTTGGTTTTCTTACTCTTTGCCTGTATTTTTCCCGCAGATGAGCAAACACAAAAAGGTTCAAAAGCCAGAGAGCAGAGTCACACAACCAAGCAAAGAGGTAAGAATACAAGCTAAACGTGAAAAGGAATTGCATAGTGCTTTAATTTTAGAGAGTTTAGGCTTAGAAGAGAAATTGTATAATCATTACATCAAGGTGTTAGAGGCTTACAAGCTTAAATTTCATACCTTAAATTGAAATTTGTTTACATTAAGTTGTTGAAGTTTTCATTGAAAAATCTTGTGAAAACACTTAATTGTACTTCAAATTGTTCCTATTTTTGTTTTCCTCATTTTGTATGGCTGTGTTGGACTAACTTGTTGGAGGAGGGAGCGGGAATGATCGCCACTAGGTGAGTAAGCAAATCAAAAAGCCAAAAATCTCATAAAAGCACCTAGCCTTTGCTAGCTACAAAAAAGGTATTCATCGAATCAAGCTTGCATTTGCTTAGATTGTGGCATTCATTGAATTTAGCTTAATTAAAAAAAGGAATTAACACAAATACCTCAATTATAAGAATCTCGTTGTCAAGAGATTGAAAAAGAACAATTGTTGCTTGAGTGTTTGGAATGAAGAAAGACAATAGGGATATGCTCTTCACTTTTTAAGTGAACCAAATTCCCAAACTTGTTGGACTAAGTTCAATTCCTTTCTTTTTCATACATGCTAGTTAAAATAGAGCAATAGAGGGCCTGTCTCCCGAGATTTTCCTTACAAGGACGGTGAGAGGGAACGACCCAAGTGGGAGACAATCGCCTTAGCCACGATACTATCCAACCCACCATAAAAAAAATACTCTTCCTTAATAGGGGAGTGACTAGATTATGTGCAAGATTCTTCACTTCCTCTAGTAGTCCTTTCGGGGATTGCGCCAAATCGTGCTTTTGTGCATGTGGGAAGCCCACAAGTGGGAAAAAGAACTTGGCATGGTTTAGAACGGATTATTCATTAAACTCCTGATAAGTAGTAAGCTACCTTATAGAGCCAAACATGTTAAAAATCCAAATTTGACTATAGGTAGATTGCGTGGAAGACTTTCTTATTCAATACTTGTGAAAAACAACCGAGAACGTACACTTTTAGTGTGGTTTTAGAGACATGATTAAAACTTGATGTGTGTGTTGAGTTTGTATTCCATTTTCAAACAAGAAAATTCCATAGACCTAATCTTACAATTTTTAAAATCTAAAATTTACAACCTGGTCTACAAAGTGCTGCTTGTGCATAGAGAAACACCGCATGTCAGCAATAAAGTCACACCTGTGACTATTCAAAAAATGCTTGTCAACAGTAAAGTCACGCTTGAGACATATTAAGTAACGCCTATAAAAACTAGAAAAATGCCTATCAACGGTAAAGTGTCACCTGCACATCTGCAAAGTGTCGCCTACATCAATTCCAGTAACTGTGTACCAGTTATTAAGTCATTCCTACACACTGGCAAGTGATGCCTAGAAACAAAGAAGGGCAAACAGTGAACATCTCCCGAAGGTTTGGAAAGATTTTGACATCATTTTTTGATACCCTTTTCGGAGATATTCCTTATCAGTGCAACAAATAGATCATATTCCTAAAAAAGATGTATAATGATGGAACTATTTGAGAAATGAATCAATCCTATTATGGAGCATAATTATCGAAATCAAGATCAAAATCTCCATTGGAATCAAAATGATGAGGTGTTTGAAGAAGAAGTTTCAGAAGCAATCCAAGATCCCATGTTTATGGAAATAATGGGATTAATTATGAATAGGGATAAAGAAGCATATTTCATAAAGTTAGCTCAATCAGGAGCTAAGCTTCCTCATAATTTTGACACATCAACCTTGAGGGAGAATGAGGAAAAACAAAAAGAGGCATCATCTAAAAAGCCATCATTAAGATCAATGTGTCCTTTTCTTTATGATGATGGGCCATCCGTATCTTCATCTTCCTCACAAAAAGAAGCATTTAAGAGAAACAAACCTATCTTGGATCAAGGGAAATTTCATGATCATCCTATTTGTGATCAAGATAATAAAGAGTATGCAGAGAAAAGTACCACTCTCAAGCAAGATCTAATGCACAAACCTCTATCTAGCAAGGTTTCTCCCATAGCTTGTACTCCTTTCATCTTTCGTCCATCTCACAAAGCTTCACAACTATCCAAAATTCCTCCATCAAAGAATGAGCCTAATGATGACACTTTTTACATTGACTATGTCTACCCTCAAGGGCTACCTCTAAAAGAAATCCAAGCTAACATCTTGCTGCAGATCGTTTCCATGCTTCAAAGATCTTGGACCTCAAAGTTTCATGTGCTTCAATACCTATTATATCCATTCAAAAGGATCCTACATCATTCCTCCAAACATCCCCCACACATCCAAACATGTACCTTGTCCTTAGAAGTGGCTCCATGTCAAGAGGATAATCTGAAGAGAAAAGAAAGAAATATTAGTAAAGATCAAGATCAAGATTATATACAATCCCCTCCCATATTTGATGAAGGTCCCATATCCATAGAACCCTATGATGATCCCCTTGCATCCTTTCATGTCTTCCAAGATGATATCCTTCCATTCCAAGAACAAAGTACCCTTCCAAGTTCCATATTCTCTCCACTTCCCAAGAAAGATCAAGATATCCCTTCCACAATTTCCAATGAGCATATTGAAAATCAAGAGAAAAATACCCTCTCTACACCATTCAAAGATCCTTGTCAAGGTCAAAGTATCCCATCATTTCCTTGTCATATTCCTCCATGTTCACCTCAAGAAACCATCATTCTTCCAAATCCCTTGCATGATAATAAATCCCTTCAAGCTTCAGTTTATCCTATCAAATGTGTTCCTATCAAAGCTACTCATGGGCCTATGGGTATAAAGATAAATCTTAAAGATGAGAACCTGGGCAGTGCAACTCCTTTCAAAGATGTTGATATCCCTTTCACACCTTATATCCCTCCATTCAAACGCAACCATATGCCTCCACTATCCTCAAAATCTATTTTGGGTTCCTATGTCCCAAAAAAAAAGTCTTCATCCCTTCCATCCATATTAGGTCCATATATTCCTCCATTCTCCATTCCTATCATCCCTAGCTCTTCATTCACTTACCCTACCATGTATCAAGATCAACGAAGGCACACATACTTGAAGAATGTCCAAACACCAATCCATATGAACCCTCCATATTATTCCTATTCATCCACTATTCTTAAGCCTTTTGGAAGCAATGTTGATGTGCAACATAACAATCATAAATCTAAGAATCCATATGTGTATAAAAATCACAATGTCCCATCTAATCGACATGTGAATGAAAAGAAAAATGAAATATCCAAAAGGCCGCAAAGGTCCACCAAGCAAAAAGAAAAAAATAAAACATGGGTTCCTAATCCCTCATTGAAGAAATACATTCAAAAGCATCACAAAAGAAAGAAAAACCAAAGACTATGTGGATTCCCAAGTCACTGTTGAAAGACTTGCACACAAAAGAAAAATCAAAATTGACATTCAAGCTTCCAAAGGCTTCCATTCCATCTTCTTCCAAACATCTTCCACTTTCCAAGTCTAATTTGGGTTCCTATATCCCAAAATCCACTACCTCAAAAAGATCCCTACCTCCTTCATTTATTGTTCCTCCATCATTCCACCACTCTTCAAAGTGTGTGTCAAAGTTGATCTTGCCAACATTTCCATCTACAACATACCTTCTTCTTATCCTCATATTCATTTTCCAATACCTACTTTCCATATCCATCCCTCTTATCAATATCTTTGAGCATCCTAGCCATACCCATGGTTTATTATAGCATATCTTTTAGAAGAGCATTGTCCAAATATCTCGATGTTGGGAAAATATTGAGAAATACAAAAAAAAAAGAAAAAAAAAAAAGTGCCTTGGTGAAAACCTAGCAATAGGCACCGGGGTAGCAAAAGTAAAGAGAAACAAATACCATGATGAAAATCTGGTAAACATGCGTCATGCATAATTCCTCCTTCTTGCTTTCCACACTTGGGGGAAAGTTTCATCCATGCTTACATCCATTTATCCATCTCTCACCTTTCATCTTGACAAGGTTGAACACATCCGTGAGCATTAAGTATCTTGACATCCGTTATTCTTTCCATCAGCTTATGTACTTGTTGCATCCATGTTACCCTATCATGATCTTGCGCCTTATCCCAAATTCACCTTCATTATTCCTTGACAGTCTTTCCATAATCCCAAAACATCCCTTCATAGACTCCATCACCCCTTTAACTCGGATTGTGTTATCTTATCCACATCTTACCCAAATTGACCCCTTGGTCTTGATCAAAATGAAGAACTTAAAAGTACAAAAACTTCTTGACATGGCCACTTCTTTTGGATCCCTCATTTTCATGATAGCATATCGTTATCCTATAGGCTATCTAGCACTACATCATTGGCTTTGATGGCTTATTCGAAAACATGCTTCACATTGCTATATCATTTTCTCTTAACTTGGGTAATATTGAGGAGATAGTCCTGCAGGTCACATTCACATGCTTCATCCATCATGGTCTTTACATCTCTAATCCATCATCTTGCAAATCCATCCTTCATGTCGTATATCTTGCTAGACATTGGGGGCAAATCAATGTGATCTTGTTTGAGAGCTGGTAAAAAGGAAAGAATAAAGTGCTTTGAGCTGCATCATGCATAACCAATATTTTGTAAATATTTTGGAAGTTTTCCCAAGTCCAACATTTTTCCTATCCAACTAGGGGCATTTGATCTTAATCAGTGGATTTCAACAAACGACATCAATTCACATGACACAATGCATTAAACTGAATCAGATTCAATAGTGCTACATTCAGTCACATATCAGAGCTTCAAAAGAGAGATTTTGTTGAACCTTTGATGGATATCATTGTTCACACCCAAGTATTCCGATCCCACAACTTGATTCTTGAGCATTCATTGAATTTATTATTCAGGATTAAAAATTGACAACACTTAAAAGATCAGAATGTTTGGAAATTCTATTTGAAAATCTTGATACATTGCAAAACACTTGAAGCTTTCTTTTGATGATCTTTATTGAATTGACTTTTATCGTATCTTTTTAGCTAATCGATGATGTTTCGACTAGATTGGCCATGATGGAGACATGATATTTTTCTTGCCTTTGAGTGACTGTCTTGAGGGAGATCCAACAACTTATGTGAATTTGTCTAACGATGTGGTCATCAAAGAATCATCGAGGACTTTCACATAGGGTGGAGGGTTGACCTTTGTTTGTTTGCAACATCAAATTTGTTGAAACCGGTATTCATACTCCCATAGTTGGTCATTCAACTAGTGAGGGTTGTACTAGTTTCCTAAAAGGTTACCAAAAAGTGATATAAAGTGGTATTTCATATCATCATGATGTGGTCAGTGATGGTTGTACTTGCTTTCTGGTCCCACAATGCTCAATGATGAAAATATTTCTCTAAGGCATTTCTTTGCTAAAAAGCTAGTGACAATTAGTTGCATTGCATTGCATTTTCATGTTAGATTAAGTGCATGATTTGTGGTATTTTTCCAAGGGAAAAGGGGTTTTAGTTAATTATCTTGATCAATCAAAAAGGGGGAATCAAAGAAAAGTCCATATCATCATATCAATGTTCATAACATCAAAGATCCAACAATCTATATATCAAGATACAATATCAATGACAAAATGATACATCTAAGTCCTGATCAATAAAACATCAACATGATACAAAATCAACAACAAGGAAGATCCATAAATCTAATATACAAGAAGCTAGGGACCATATGTGTAATTTACAGAATTGTGCATGTTTTGCAAATCAAGGGAATCATATCAGTATTCTATATCAGTGATCATTTTACGTCAATCAATTAATCAATCAATCAGTACCAACTTATTGTTTCCCAACTCTTGATCGTGAGGTGGGACCAATATGATCAGTATCAATCCTATCAGTGACCTACCTATCAGTTATCCCATATCAGTTTTACTATCCTATCAGATTGACAAATCACATTCATTGGTACTATTATCCTGATATCCTAATCACTTGTCTTTCTTAACTACAATAGACCTATCCATCTTGGAAAATCAATCAATCAGTCAGAGTTATCAATTTTTTTATCAGAAAATCAAGTTTGAGCTTAAAAAATTTTAAAATCCTGCAGGCATCATTTTCTTGTTACCACACGACATTTTACCTTACGCGGTGCAGAACAGATAACACACGAAACTTTATCAAACATACGCGTGACTTAACGTTTCATGTAGCATTTTACAACACTAGGCGACACTTAACAAGGCCTAGGCGGCATAAAAAACCTAGGGTTTTATACGTGAGAAAACATGTCTAAAATGGCAAGAAAACCCTAGTCCTATGTGGAAACATATTCTTATTAGGCAAAACCTAAATATTCCTAGGCGACACTTTACTACGCGGAGGCGTGAGTAAAAAGCGCAGATGCGGTGTTTTACAAGCTTACACGTCATTTAACATATACTACGTGACATTTTGCAAAATTAAAACTATGACATCATGAAAAAATGCAATAAATGCTATAAACGAGCAACAAATGCACAAGGTTAGCAATGACTCACTAGAGGTCCATAGTCTAGTGGCCTCTGATAACGATGACCTCTCTCGAACTGGTGCTCACAAATTGGGACAACCATCGTGATCAGGAAGCCAAGGATCAGAGAAAAATCTCAGAAGTCAAATGTGAAAATGAATAGTAAATCTAGGTTTTTTAACCTATTTAAGCTAATTTGACCTAATTTAGAGGTAAATTTTGACCTATTAACCTATATCAACCTATCAATCGAACCGAGGTATTATCTGAAATCAGACATCATCATCAATGTTTTTCAGAAATGAAAACATATTGGATCCATATCAATCAATCAAATTTTTCAAATCAAGCAATCAATATGTTTCATTTCTGAGGGGGCATCATAAGAGTATCAAATTGGCATCAAATATCAGTGAATCTGGGGCATCAAAATTTTTAAAATATTATCAGTGGGGCACATATCATTTTATCAATATCAAATCAGAGGCATATCATATCAAGCATCAATCAATTTCATATCAGGACCTAGCAATCATATCAGTGGTGTATCAATAAATCAGGACCTAAACATTTTCTTTGAATCAATGTTCTTCGCACATCAATTCAAAGAGGGGCATTTGTAGACACTAAAAAATGGACAAGTGCTTTAAATCATCAAAATTGCAAATTCTTAATCAAAACGCACTAATTCTCATCAAAATGGATCAAATCAATTTTAAATAGACATTTATTAAATCGAAGTGGACAAAATCATCAAATCAAAGGAAAAATCAAATAATGACATTAAATAATTAAATCAAAGCTTAAAGGGGTAAAAAATACCATATAATTGATTTTAATCAATTAATTGTATAGTTTTAAATCAAAAATCAAAGTGAACCTATTCCCTTACATGGCTAATTTAATTAATTGATGAAATTTAATTAATCATAATATCTTTCAACAACAAATTAAGCAACCAATGAGAATTGAGAACACAAAGCACATGGATCACTCAAAGGAATTGAATCTCAATCACACAAATTCAACTTTGAATCTCATCCACTCAATTTTGTCCTTTTGTCCAAAGTTTTGAGACAAACATTTAAATTGTCCCCCCATTTAAAAACATTGCAAATTTTTTGACTCAACCAAGGCTAAATCATGATTACTTCACTCTACCCCCTACCCTTGGGAATTTACTATAAATGAGAGGCACTTTGAGAGCAATAGTCATCTTAGAAATTCATTTGCAAAGCATCACCCTTATAGTCAATTTCATAGCAATTAAGAGCATTTGAGAGCATTTATCATTTGCATTTGCATTTTATCATAGCATAATGGAGAATTGTGAGCTAGATTAAGCATATTAATATCATAGCTTTCTCATTTTAGAAGTGTCACTAGTAGGGAATACAAAGTTGAGAGCTCTACTTACCACATCTAATTAGAGAACCATGAGATGTCATGGATGTTAAATTCATTTCTTAGTTTAAATTTTCATTGTATTTGTTTTGAATTGTTAGTTAATAATCCTAATTTCATGAAGGTGTTTATCATTCACACACAGTTGGCATCGAAAAAGTAAGGTTGGTGGGTAATGTGGTCCGCGAGTGGGTGCGCTGGGAAATGGGTGCCTAGTCCTCTATTGTCAAATGTGGAATATTCTCTGCTAATGATGTAAGATCTTGTCGCTTGCAAAAATTGGGAGTAGAAAAGCTGACAAAATCTAAGGTCATAATGTCAAATAATTTTTGACAAAGAATATAATTGCAACCCAAAATCATTACATATCCAAATTAAAAAAATTCAATTATTTTCTATTTTTTTGGATCCGTACTATCACTACGCAGGTAGGTCATACAACTTGTGCAATTTTTTTTTACCTTAGATTTGACTTTTGCTCAATTTAAAATTCATCGAAATGGCCACCCGAATGCAATGGTGAGGTCATATCTTTCCACAAGATACTAGTACCCCAAATCTGAATCATAGCCCTTCAACATTTGAAACAAAAAACACTCCAATGGCTATGCAATGAACACTCCTATGAGTCTAATACCATGTGATAATTTGTCTAAGGCAATGCAATAATATGCCAAGATCTAAAATCTCAATGAATAGTTTAAGAGAGATAGGCAAATGATGTGATCTTTAGTTAACTGGATTAAAAAATTATCAATAATACAATAAAGCCCAATAAAGCCCAATGAATACAATGTAGATATGCTTGAATATGTAGGCAATGCATGATAACTAGGAGATATGGAAAAGATAAGTTATCACTCACACTAGGTGGAATCACATGTTCACCAAAGATGGATCATCCTCCATTCTATAATAAAGTATGTGCAACAATGTGATGATGATAATGTGATAAGAGCACTAAACGTGGATCTCACACATAAAGTGGAATGAGATAACAACTATCACCACCTAAAGTAGAATTTCTCCAACACCATGTGTTAAAATAAGATGCAAACTCCTAGGTGTCTACAATGCAAACTATTATGTAATACATTATCCTAAGTAAGATTAAGGTAAGTGTAATTAAGAATATTTAATTACACCAACAAGCACTTATGTTTGTTGTCAAACTCTTTCTTATTTTGATAAGCGGACAATTATAGTTTTATTTATCTATTTATATGTAAATATGTTGATGAATAATACATATGCTAAGGTCACAACTTCTTTGATTTTACTTCTAATGTTATATTTTTCATGTAGTATAATATCTTTATTTTTTATATCGTATCAAGGATGCTTGATCTACTGAAGTAGTCATAATATGAGTAATGGTAGAGAAAGGAGGAGCTTTTCTTTCATGAAGAGAAACACTGATTTAGAGAAAAAGCTATTAAATGAGGTCTACAAGAGAACCACAAGATATTGATGTCATCATTGGCGATGATGCAGTTGTTCTATTTTGAGGAGACTAATACCTTGAAGATAGGTAAGGATGTATAAGAGAATAGGTAGATGCTCAGTAGTATGAGGTACTAGTGGATCATATAAACTATATCTCATTAAGGTTATCTGATATACATGTGAGGATTGGTTTCCAATCATTCAAGGGTGATTTGAAGTTTGGGAGTTCAACATCATACATTGATGAGGGTGATGAGACACTTCATGTGCAAATGGTTTCCAATGATGTTGGGAACTTGGATGATAGAGAGGTGATTGTACCCTTAATTAGGGAGCTACTTGAAAAATTCTTGCTGATTTGAGAACTATTTTCAAAGAACAACTTCTAAATAAAGTATTATTTTTGCATTGTTAATCACCAAAAGAATTGCATTTTTCATTTTCACCACTGTAGAGTAGGGTACAATGCTTCTACTACCAAACATTTGGGCATGTGAAGAATGTGTTGTCCTCAATTTTGACATCACAAAATTGTGGCAACCCTACACAATTTTCTCATGGATTCATAGGTGCATCCTCTATATTTCAATGTATTGATAAGGTGTCATGAAGGCAGTTCGTCATCCTTGAATTGAACTTTATATAGCATTATTTATGTGTTGTTTTTTAAGGTTTTTGTCAAGTTAATCCCCCTTATGCTTGTTAGAACGAGTTTTTTTCTCTAACTGCAAGCACTTAATTTTTGGCATTCTTCAAGGTTATTCTTTGTTTTTATTTGTTTTGATAGTAGTTTTTAATCTTGTTTTTCCCTTAGTTTAATAGTCCTTGATTTTTGCTTGTTTCAAGCTAACTTAGGCATCAAACGAAGTTGTCTAGCTCAAGTTATAAAGGAAAATGTGGGGTTTTTTAAGGCCAACTACATATTTTATTAAAAATCCTCCAAAAGTGGGTTTTTTTATTGTTAATTGCACAAAATAAAATTATTTTAAATATCTAAAGTAGATTTTCATATCCATTTTTAAATTTCAACTCATTATGAGTTGATTTGACCATAGTTTTTAATGCTTTCATGAAAATTGATTTTTTCTGGTCTATTTTCATGTTACTTTATTAAAAACTATAGTTATATATTAAATTTAATTAAATTTAGTCACTTAAGTGCATAAAAGTGAGGTTTTACAAGTCATTTTTCAAAACCCACATTCAATAAATTTAAGTCTCATAGTCACAATAGTAGACTTTTTATATGCAATTGCATATATTTAAGTTTATAACTTTGTGTAAATGTAGTTGTTATAATGCATTTACATATTATGTTTTATAACTTAAGTGAAAAGGTGGTTTTTTAAAGCCCAATTGCATGTGCAATTGATATTAGAAATCCTGTATGTATAACTTAAGTGAAAAAGTGAGTTTTTACAAGCCAAATACATATATTTTATGATATGTATTTGCACTCAAAAAGTGCATATTTAATCACTTAAGTTGTAGAGTGTTGTTTTTATATGTAAATGCACATTTAAAAGATATTTTTAACACATTCTTTCTATCAAGTTGCCAAGGATGTCAAATTTGGGAGCATATGCATGTCTTTTGAAACATGTATTTGCACTCAAAAAGTGTGTATTTAATCACTTAAGTTATAAAGTGTTATTTTTATATGCAAATGCATATATATATAAAAAATGTTTTTAAACCATTGAAGATAAAATACATGTTTTTCCCTTCAAAAAATGTGTTTTGACTTGTTTTAACTTGCCTTTGGTATTAAAAAGCAAGAAGTGGCAATTTTTGAGAGGAAAACGTGTATTTTTTACTTCCCAAAATCTACTTATTTTGGAGGTTTTTGATAAAAATGAGATTTTGATGCAAATAATCACAAGATTTGATGAAGGGCCAACCCCTCTGATACCACTTGATGAAGGGTGCTCCCCTTAATACCACAAACACATAACAGAAATAGAGAAACAACAACAATATGCAAGAACAGAAAATGGGCTTCTTATTATCTCCACAAATGTGGAATTACAAACTTTCAGAATTACAATATGCAAAGCCACATGGGCATTCCCTTACAATATTTTGTAGGACAAAGCCTTGAATCAGTACCCAGATCTACTACAACCTTCCTTATATATTCAATTTTCCATCGCCTGGGAAGGTTCCAGAATTTTAGCCAACAAGGCTGACCAAACTTAGAATTATTTTATTTTACAATTTATTACATCAAAGTTGGCTCAAAATAAATTTTAAAACCCAAACAAATTTTTTGAAGGAAAATCATTTTCCGCCAATTCAGGTGACCCAACTTTCGAAGACCATAAGTCATCGCCAGTTGACCCGATTGACTATTATAACCCCATTCCGGAAAGGCCACAAAGCACTCTACAGGCTTGACTCGCGCAAGCACCTGTCACCCAAATTTTTGACCTCATCCGGGGCCTCTAAAGCCTTCAATACCGAGCTCAAAATTTCTATACCCTATTGCCAATACCGAAAATCTTCAATATCTACAAAGCTAGACTTGATCTGTCAATGAAACTTTACTGGCAGGTTGATATGTATGACAAAAATGAACCTCCAGAGAAGAAATCAGAACATTCTGAGATCGGATGACCAACTTACTAAAAATAGCAAGTTTCCATAAGTAGCAGCTCCACACAAGATAGCCCTTATGGAATACAAAAACAAAAATATTTTTGGGTGATGCAAGATTGCTCTTACACCTAGGATGCTCCTGCATCAAGATTCATGGTAAAAAATTAATCATTTTTGCTCCCTATAGGATCGTTTTTGCACTAAATCTCTCAAGGATCATTCTTGGCTACTCAAAAGTGCAGATTTGAAAAGATTTTGTTCACAAAACAACCTATTTAATGCACATTTTTTTGGCATTTTTGCCCAAAAATGACTCATTTTTGGTCATTTTTCTTCATCAAATTTAAATGTTTTGCTTCTAAGGTGAGTCATTGGTCATTAAATTTCATTTGCAACTTTTTTATCATCCTTTCTAAGTTGTTTTTGATGCCCCGGATGTTGTTTTTTGTTGCCATTACATGTGCATTTGAAATGGTCAATTTTGTTGCTATTCTCTTGCATTTTATTTCTCTTTTCTTCCCACTTGGCAATCATTGCATATTAACTCTCCAAAACAAGAGGATTAACACTAGGATTGAAGTCTATATATGATCTTTTGAGCTCATCTTTTCTAAATCCGAAAATCCTCTTGGATTTATTTCAAATTTTGCTCAAAAATTTGGCAAGACTTCTTCTTGTAAGTTGAGGTGAGGTTTCTTAGTTTTTCTCCAAGTTTTTCAAGTTCATGGTTTGGTTCTTGATTAGCATGTAAGTTTTCATTTCTATTTCAGATTTACTTGTTATGTTTGTTTTGATGATCCTTCTACTTCTACCTTCAATTCTCAAGTTGCAATGCAAGTCTCCACTTGCTTGCATATGCAGTCGGGACTAAAAAAACCTGTTCCATGATGAAAAGAAGAGCAAGTTCATGATAATGCACATATGCAATTTCCTTCCAAAAATCCACTTACCGTTGCCATGTGATTTAAAAAAACTCATGAAGGTGGTTGCTTGAATATGCTTGCGCATTTACTTATAATCAAAACACAATTTCTCATTATAAGTGCATGTCTTTCCATTCAACTCCATGCATTTTCCATATAATATCCTTGTTGTCTGCATATGCTTTCACATTCCGAAAACCCATTTTTGGGTTTTTCACCATAAAAATGCATGTTTTTTGGGTTTTTCACCATAAAAATAGATGTTTTTGAGCCCAAACATTTGTATCCATTCATTGTCCAAAAAATTTTCAACTATCTCCATATGCTCACAATACCCCAAGCTCACTCCTTTGCATCAAAAAGTATGCAATGGATCCATCTCATGAAGATGTTCTCACCTTGTGGAATTTTCATGTCACATGCTACATGGTTGGAGATTCAAAGAAGGATTTTTTGCTTCAAAAGTTTGTGATTGTATTGTTTTCAAAAACAATGCAAGTTATACCCAAGAAGAAGAAGGTTCCTCTCCATCATGTAAATGTAAGCTTAAATCCCACCTTCAAGCATTTACATACAATTTTCTTATTTTTTCCAAAAGCTGCAAATGGACCTCTAAAACATCTTTATGGGTGACAAGTGCTCTCCAAAATGACATGTAATGGGATTTAAAAACCCCATTTACAAGAGAGAAATCTTCCCATGCCAGTACAAAGAGTTGAAGACTGGAATGATGTAGGCATCGAATGCTTTCAAGATAGAGATACTTTCCAAGGAAATGACCCTTATGATACAAGACAACCAAGGATGCAGGTTTCTATTCCAGATCAAGATGCTTTCACCAAACCAGAGCATATTAACCATCAGGCATCCTGTAGCAGCATGAAGACAAATAAATGATGATGTGATAGAACTCGTTTCTTATTAGACACTCAAAATATTTTTATCGTGCATTTGTAATTTGTAATCGATAGATTACATGTAATAATAAAAAAAAAGATGTAATTGAATGTGATAGTATCACGTGCAAAGTTGTAACATATAATTAGGTTGTAAGTGTACACACTAAGATGGTGCACTTCTATGAACCATTATATGCAAGGTTGCTCAAGAATGAGGCCTCACAAAGCGGCTCATAGCTCTCTATGCATGGAGTTGCAAGGGACTATGATGTATTTGCTCTCAGCTAGAGCTACAAGCTTGTGACCTTGCTAGTCAACCACACAATGAGAGATTCGAATGAGGACAAGGGAAAGAGTGCCAAGATCCTCAAGAATCACTATGAAAATGCAATGCAATGCAAACTAGTCTATGGAAATGAAAATGCAATGCAACTAGTCTATGGAAATAAAAATGCAATGCAACTAAGCTATGAAATGGAAATAACAAGTGTTACAAATCCCTCCTATTAAGCTATGTGAAGTTATGCTTTTGCATGAAAGGAAATCTAAGCTATGAAAGTTATGGAAATGAAACTACTATGTAAGAATGTAAACTAAACTATGAAGTAAATGAAGAAATCTAAAGTAGGATGCAACAATGATCTCTAAAAAGCTTCAAAGTCTTTAAGGATTCATGCAGCATAAGGTTAGCATAAAAACATGATCTCAAAATGAAGGAGAGAGCTTTCCTTTTATAAGGAATGCAAAAGAATGGACCATTGAGATTAAGAGGCAAAAGTCTTAATCGACGGTGGAGCTTAAAAGAGGAGCGATCCGTGTGCATAAGTATCCTCCAATAAGAATTGACTTTGTGTCTATGTGAGATAAAAGTGCTTTTTTCCTTCTTTGTAAAATAGGAATAATGTTTTATTTGTGCAACTTAGGACAAGAGGAAAGGTGGGGGCTTTTTATTTAATTAAAAGGGGAGGAGATATTCCTTTTAAGTAAATAAAAACTTAGAATAAATGGTTTAACCCATAGGATAAAAATCCAATATATGATTGAAACTAAGATTTGATCAAGGAATTGATAATGTTGAAAATATCGATTATTGACAAAAATGATTCAGGGTTGATAAATCGAATAAATGGGGCCCAAAGTCTAGGCGACCATTTTTGGGTGCATACATTTTCCCCTCTTTGACTAATGTGTGATCGATTTGGGAACACATGTAGTCAAAGAATGAAGTTGAAATGTGAGATCGATCTGGGATCACAAAACAACTCAGCTATGAGGTTGATTCGGGATCACATCCGGACAAAGCATAAACAAAAGCCTTTGAACATGAGGTTGATTCGGGATCACATTCAAAGTAAGAGATAAGAATCTCAAATTTGAGCAAAAGCTCTCAAAAGATGTTTGAATCAAGAGAATCAAGAAAATCAAGGGAGCAAAAGCTTTCAAAAGATGTCTGAATCAAGAGAATCAAGAAAATCAGGGATGCGAATCCCATAGGTACTACCCCCTCGGAATCGAAAATGAAATCAGATAGAGAGGAACAACAAACTGATAAAGATTTGATCAAATCATAATGAAATCACAATCGAAGGTAAGGGTCAATAGGTTAACCATTAGGCAATAAAACATGCCCCAGTGATTAAGTAGAAGAATAGAAAATAGAAGACTAGAAATAGAGTGAATGAAAGACTAAAAAATTTGAGAGACATGGAAGGAAGAAAGTCCATCGAAAATCAAATTATGCCTCAAAAAGTTAGTCAACTACTCAGAAGAAGGGGAAAATTTGGAACGTGATTTTGACTATCAAGATGACCTCGGATTTTGATTTCGAGTCCGAAAATGGATCCAGGACGTCGAAATTAGCTAGGGGTGCAATTTTTGTGCAATTTCGAGGTGTTGGAAAAATTGGTCAAAAAGTCAAAATGCTATAGGCATAGAAAAGAATGTGATATGAAAGACAAGTGAAAGACATGATTGAGAAGAATCAAAAGATGAACACAGTTGACTGACTAGTCCGCGTAAGATGAAAATGAGAGCTCTCTCCATATGCAAAATGCAAAGAACTAATCTAATCATGAACCTAAGAATGCAAGCTACTATGAAAGTGGTTGACTTGCAAGGTCACAACGCTTATAGACATCTAATTATCATCATCGAGCGTTATTGGTAGCATCGCAAGATCATAAGATGTACACTAGCATAACTATATGGATAGAAATGTGGAAATCTCACCTAGGCATCAAAGACATGTAGGTCAAGATGACTAATGTAGTGAGATCACCTAAGTTTGATATGGCGAGATTATGCTTGTATCGAGACACATGAAAGTCAGGATAACTAGAAGCATGCACTCGAAAAATAGTCAAGGATAATACTTTGTTAATCCATAGTGTCAAGTAAGACTAGCATAAATGCTCATGACAGTTAGGATCAACAAAATATACCCACAAGCAGATAAAGAAATAAAACATGTTCTCATTCCCTCAGTCTTCTAGCTATGCATCATCGAAAACTTCTCAGTGAGAGACCACTCATCAAAGAAATCCTCATAGACAGCACACAAAGAAAAAAAATAAAGTCAACATATCTCAACAAGTTGATTGTTTAAGTGCCTGTGTGTTGGTCATAGAGTCAAACTTTGAGGATCACATTTGCAAATGAGAAATATTGTATCATACTAGACTGTTGGATAAGACATCTGATAAGTGTTAAGAAACACTCGACGCAAGGGTAGTGTTGAGAAACACTATTTGGGGTGGTGTTGAAAAACACCAGTTGTGAAATGCCCCAAGAGACAAACGCACCTAAAAGACCTATGCTAACAATTATGCCCCCTCGACAAAGATAAAGACCAATTCCAGACCAAGTCAAATGAGGTCAAGGTATGATGAAGAAAGACTCAGTGTCGAGGACGCATGCTAATAAATAGGGGGGAAAAGGCCACAAGTAGCGCCTATTTCCAGGTTTGCACCACTTGGAATTTTTTTTAATTTTTTAATTTTTTTGTATTTTTTCAGGACTGTATATGCTTTTTAAGATTTTTTTCAGCATCATATATCAATTTTTTTGGTATTTTTTGCAATATATATATATATATATATATATATATATATATTTTGGAGATACATCAAAGCGTCTATTACTAGATTTTCACTAAGATGATCATTTTTTCAAGACATTATATGCTTTTTAGGATTTTTAACAATATACCATTTTTTTGGATTTTTTCAGGATCAATAAGTATGTACAAAGGATGCCCCTAGACAGAACGAGCATCAAACTTTTTAAGAAAGATCATATCGTGCAGTTCCAAAATGTGGCAAAGTGAGGGACAAGATGGATGAGCAAGCTGGTGGAAGAGATGGAAGACATGAGAATGAATGAGAGTGAAGGGAAGACATCCTCAAAGGCAAACTCCTCAAGAGTACCCAATCTAGGGAAAAATTGTCATGTAAAGCACATTTGGACAAGTAATGAAAGACCAGCATAGGATAAGTCACAAAGGTGTAATGCAAAAAGAAGGAAGGATGCAGTCCAAAGGAGTAGACATGTCAAGAGGCTTCATAGCATCATGTTTACTCACTTTTTTTTTAGATCAAGACCAAGGGGGAAAAAGAATAGCGACAGGCTAGAATGAATGGAGGAAAATGAAGATAAAGGCTAGACATGGATGGAATAAAAGCAAGATCATCGTAAGATAGCTCACAAGATAGCCAAATGTTCATGTATAGGTCAACATTGTCAAGATCAAAGAGAAAAGATGAAATGGATGAAATATGTAGAAGAACTACGCATGATGCCTGATTGCCAAGTTTTCATCATGGTACTTATCCAAGGTGCCACAAGGGAGTGGTTTTCACCATAGGATGAATTTATTTCTATTTACTTTTGCCACCAAGGCACCTGTTTCCAAGTTTTCACCATGGCACATTTTCAATTTTTTCATTTTTTCATTTTTTTCTTTTTAAATTTTTCTTTTTGAATTTTTCTATTTTTTTGAATTTTTGAATTTTTTGGAAGAAGGCAAGCTTTTTAGATAATGCTCCTTGAAAGGATAAACCATGATATGCCAAAGATTCAAAATGATATGCTCAAAGATGCTGAAGGGGAAAGGAAGACGCAGGAAGAATAGGCAAATGAGGAAAAATGATAGAAGGTAGAAGGATAATGAATGGAAGGATTGCGAAAGGGTAGATGGAAAGGAAGGCAAGATCAACATCAACACACACCTTGAAGGGTGGTGAGAGGATGGAGGGAACTTGAATGAAGGAATACGTGAAGGAATATGGTGAATGTTTAGCAGAGATTGTGGTTCAAACACATGGAATTGAAGAATATTTTTGGAAGAAAATGAAGTGGAAGCCTTTGGAAGCTTGAATGTCAACTTTACTTTTTGCTCAACATGAGACTTTTTCAAGAGAGACTTTGGAATCCATATAGCTTTGAGTTTTTTATTTTCTTTTGATGTGTTAGAGAGAATATCTTCAATGATAGATTTTGAAACCCATACTTGTCTTGTAGTTTTCTTCTTAGATATCTCTTTTGACTTTATGCCCCCATGTCGATTAGAGGAGACATGGTGATCTTTTTTTGATGGATTCTTGTATTGCTTATTTTTTCTTGTATTGAACATTCAAGTTACTTCCAAAAGACTTGGTTCTTGTGGAAGAAGAAGGAAAATACGACTGGTTTAGATGGGTGGATGGATGAAAAGGATTCAAGGGTATGCATCTATGTTGATCTTGAGAAAAGATAGGAGATGGAGGGACGTAAGGACCCAAGATGGATGATGAATTAGGAGAGTTAGGAGGGGAAAGTGAAGGGACATAAGGGCCCAATATGGAAGGCAGACGTGAAGTTCTTAGCAGTGGTGGAAGAGGTCCAAGGATGGAAGTGGAAGATGCAAAAGGATAATCAATAAGTTCATCAGCATCTATATGACAACCAAGGATATCAGCATCTTTAGAGTGAGCATTAGAGTTTTCAATAGGATCATGCACATCTTGAATAAGAGCACCTTCTTTGACAGGATCGTTCATAGCTTGCAAAGATTTAGAAAGAGAAGACAGTGGAAGTGAACATGGAGTGGTAGAACAAGAAGATGGAAGACTTTGATCTTGACAAGGATCTTTGGATAGCATAAGCGTATCAATTTTCTTTTGATTTTCAATAGGCTTTACATCAGAAGTAACAACACCATTTTTAATAACCTTAATGGAAGTATCATCTTTGGAAAGCGCAAGTGTGGTAAGGTTATTTTGATTATCAATAAGCTCAACAGTGTAAGTAATAGCTTGATATTGCTTAGGAGATGGTGGAATGGATGAGGAAGGGCGTAGAGTATCAAAAGGACCATGAAATGGAGGAGATACATCATGAAGAGAATTGGATGATATGGAGGGTTCCTGATCTTGATCTTTATTTATTTTCTTTTCTTTATCATTTTTAGAGTCCTCTTGACATGGAGCCACTTCTAAGGACAAGGAAGCATGTTGGGATTGTATGGAAGACTTTGGAAGAGATGGTGAAGGACTAGCTGAAGTAGGCATTATAGTGCACAAAGGCTTAGGCTCTTTGGGTTTAGCATTATCGAAAGTATTTGCAGCCAAGTGAAGGTTAGCTTGAGTTTCTTTAAGAGGTAGCCCTTGAGAATAACTATAGGGAACCACATGGAAAGCCTTAAGATCTTTGTTGGATGAAAGATTTGTGAAAGATTCGGAAGCTTTAGTAGATGTATGGGTATTGGATGAAGTAGGGGATGGAAGGGAACCATCACAAGACAAAGATTCAACATTAACATGATCTTGCTTGATAGTGCAATCTTTATTTTCAGCATGAGAGTTCCTAGAGGAAGAATTTTTATAGTATTGACATTTCAAATCAGCACGGTGCATTTTATATTCCTCAATAGTAGTAGTTGGATTATAATCAAGGTATTGTTCACAAAACTCATCAAAGTTTCTTTCAAAATCTGAATCATACGGATCACCATCACGATCTTTCCAATATGAGGACCCATTTCCAGTAAGCACAAGGACACGATTAGGAGGACTCTTAGGAATAGAGGTTTCATAGGTATCACTACATTGTCCATCATCATATTCATCATAGTCATCATAGGTGGGTGCATCACTCTTCGTGGAGGAGGTATCATAAGGACTATCATGTTGCTCTTTATGGTATGTCTTCTGAAGAGAAGTAAGACTCTTGGGAGAAGTAGAAGAAGAACAAGATCATGAAGAAGAGGAAATTGAAGACTTCGTGGAAAAAGAAGGCTTGGATAATGAAGAATGTGAATAATGTTTAGAAGAGTCATGATAAGATTTGGAAGATGAAGAAGAATGAGAATAGTGTTTAGAAGAATCATGATAAGACTTAGAAGATGAAGAATGAGAATGATGTCTGGAAGAGTCATGATAAGACTCGGAAGGTGAAGAAGAATGAGAAGATTTAGATGATGAAGAATGTTTGGAAGAAGAAGATCATGATATGATCATGTTTATGATTCTAGCAAAGGCATCTGATTTAATCATCTTTTCTTTTATTTTTGCTATAAATTCATCACTCATGAGAATTTTGGAGAAACAACACTTTTCGAATATGTCAATGAGCTCAAGATCATCTATTCTTAATAAAGGTTCCAAAGCTAGATAGTCAAGATTCATGGTTCCAAAAGAGGAGAAATCAAGCATAGGAATGATAGAAAAATAGAAGAATGCAAACTAGATAGTAGGAGAAAAAGAATCAAGAAGAAGAAGAATTTCCCATGGGAATAGAAGACTTTAGAAGAACATGGGAAATGGAGAAGAAAGAAGAAGACTAAGAGCCATCTTGTGCAATTGATACCATAACGTTCATTGAGATGTTGAGCAACATGACAACACCTAGGATCTAAGATCTGGACTGACCAAGGAAGACTGAAAATAGAAGACCCTTGGTAATAGGATGACCTCACAAAATGTCAACACCAAACTAGGATAATCAAAGTTCTCTATTGTCCAAAGAGAAATGAAAAGATAGAAGAAGGGGCTTTACCAACACTGTCAAAGAGGTGCTTCAAATCAAAGGGTGACTACCCTTGCACTTTTGAACCAGGAGGTTGGGCTAGGCCAAAATATAATTGAAATTGAGATTAAATAAAAATTATTTGGACAATAAGAGTACGAGAATTTCTCAAGAATGTAGCTCAAAATTCTAGAGATAAACTTTCTCACCAAGAAAAACCTTCTAATGCGATATTTCTCTTTGGCTAATGTGATACTGATGTTGATCTTGACCAATTTGTGCAAAATTTTGAGTTTTTAAGGTCTAATTTCAAGTTTCCGAATGTGAGGGTGCGAATGTCTGATTTCAATCACAAATTCAATAGCAATTGGATAGGTTTGCAAATAGTAGAGTATCAAACATGTCTTCAAACACTTGAAACAAGGGCAAAAACAACCTTGCCAAGAAAAACACTTATGATATTAAAAATAAAATTGCACCCTATGGATGCTATCGATTGTTTGTACGTTGAGAACGTTTACACTGGTATCACACAATCAAAGACACTTCAAGCAATATCTACCTACAAGACAAGGCTCAATACTTACCAACTTAGCCCATAACTTGATGCCCCCTTGCCTCACACCAAGTGGTTGCCCACAAGAGATATTGGCTTTGTCGTGGAAGTGTTAAATAGCACAACCAAAGGGACACATATGGTGAGTATCTTGGGGTGATCCGGGTTAGTCCACTTGGATCAATCCTTGCACTAAGAAGATAAGCGGCTAAATAAGGTGGCCTCTAACCTACGGTTCTTAGTAAGGGCTTCCATTCATAACACCCCTCTTGCTCCTCATAAAAGACTAGGACCTCGCGGCCTCAAGAGTACCTTAAGCATTCTTGCTCAATGCTTTCCCCATGGTCGCGATCCCATGAGCTACTCACATCAAGCGAAGACAAATGTTATGTCGACCAAGGTTTTGTGTCCTCGATAGCCTTGACATTATAGTGGGTTGGAAGAGTCGGCAAAAAGCTTGTCCCCACTTGGGTCGTTCCTCTTGATTGCTCAAGAGTAGGCCCACTAAAGGATCCTAAACTAAACAAAGAATAGATGTTTTTTGAGGTTCAAAGTTTTTGGTTCATCACAAGGGTGAAGAACATACTGCCCTATCTCAAAAATCTCTCCCAAACACACCAAGCAAAGTTCATTTACCCTCTTGTTTTAAAAATTCAAAGATGGGTCAAGATTTTCTGGTTCACCAAAATGGTGAAGAGCATACTTCTCCTACCACCCAAGAATTCCTACAACAAGATCTTAAGTGCCTAATAAATGAAACTAGTTTTTGCCACACTTAAAAGGAAAGCAAATAAACAAGCAAGATTTTTTTTGTTTTTATGCTTGGGCAGCCCTACAAAAACCGTTAGTAGCCCTCTTTGACATGCGATTTTGATAAAATATTCAAGCAAGAGGCACCTACAACCACAACTTGTTAGACCAACAAAGTTAGCAAAATCCAAAATCTAACAATGGTTAGCACATGAAACATTAGATAATCTGCAAAAATAACTGATCAAATGACAAGATCTGAAAATGAAACCATCATGGTTGGATTAGGCTCGGAAAGACCTTTCCAACGATATATCACACTTAAACTTTTGATACCATTTGTGAAAATTTCAAAAAATTTCAAAAAAATTTAAATGCTGAAACTTTTGATATCACACTTAAACGCTGAAATTTTCAAAAAATTTCAAAAAAAAATAGAGAACCTAAAATTTGCAAGATACAAAAAATAGCTCACTGCCAGGTACAAACACCAGAATCGCGCGATACTTCGCAGTATACTGGGGCGATACTTTCTGTCTGTGCGATATTTCACTCGACACCAAGCGATACCTCGCCCGGGACCAGATGATATTCTCTAAAATAGCCAGGCAATACTTCTGACACGCGAAGTATCACACGCGCATACAGAGAAGTATCGCGCGATACTTCTGGAAAGTATCGTACGATAGTCTAAGAAAAAAAATAGAGACCAAAAATTAAGCTAAAAACTTGCCGAAAAATTGACAGAAAATGACGAAAATGCAGAAAAAGAAGGGACAAAGCTAGTCTACTCTGCCTCATGGTGGGCGCAAAAAATGTACACACTAAAATGGTGCACTTCTATGAACCATTATATGCAAGGTTGCTCAAGAATGAGGCCTCACAAAGCGGCTCATAGCTCTCTATGCATGGAGTTGCAAGGGACTATGATGTATTTGCTCTCAGCTAGAGCTACAAGCTTGTGACCTTGCTAGTCAACCACACAATGAGAGATTCGAATGAGGACAAGGGCAAGAGTGCCAAGATCCTCAAGAATCACTATAAAAATGCAATGCAATGCAAACTAGTCTATGGAAATGAAAATGCAATGCAACTAGTCTATGGAAATGAAAATGCAATGCAACTAAGCTATGAAATGGAAATAACAAATGTTACAAATCCCTCCTATTAAGCTATGTGAAGTTATGCTATTGCATGAAAGGAAATCTAAGCTATGAAAGTTATGGAAATGAAACTACTATGTAAGAATGTAAACTAAACTATAAAGCAAATGAAGAAATCTAAAGTAGGATGCAACAATGATCTCTAAAAAGCTTCAAAGTCTTCAAGGATTTCTGCAGCATAAAGTTAGCATAAAAACATGATCTCAAAATGAAGGAGAGAGCTTTCCTTTTATAAGGAATGCAAAGGAATGGACCATTGAGATTAAGAGGTAAAAGTCTTAATCGGTGGTGGAGCTTAAAAGAGGAGCGATCCATGTGCACAAGTATCCTCCAATAGGAATTGACTTTGTGTCCATGTGAGACAAAAGTGCTTTTTTCCTTCTTTGTAAAATAGAAATAATGCTTTATTTGTGCAACTTAGGACAAGAGGAAAGGTGGGGGCTTTTTATTTAATTAAAAGGGGAGGAGATATTCTTTTTAAGTAAATAAAAACTTAGGATAAATGGTTTAACTCATAGGATAAAAATCTAATATATGATTGAAACTAAGATTTGATCAAGGAATTGATAATGTTGAAAATATTGATTATTGATAAAAATGATTCAGGGTTGATAAATCAAATAAATGGGGCCCAAAGTCTAGGCGACCATTTTTGGGTGCATACAGTAAGTGCATTAGACATGCAACTTTGAATAAGTCAAAGTTAGTCAGTTAGTTAGTTAGTTGGAGAATAAATCAAGGTGGTTAAGGGTTTTCCCCTTCTTTCTTCACTTTTCTCTCCACTCTTTTCCTATATAAAGGAGGGAGCTCATTGTAAATAATCATCTTTTGGCAAGGCAAGAAAATTCTGCCAATTTGTATCTACACTCTAAGACTTTGAGCTTAGATGTAAATTTGAATTGCTTTCAATAAAAGAGGAAACTTGCTTTCAAACTTTGTATTGATTCAAGGTGTTATGTGATGACATTTTTTGGATATTGATCATGAATTTTGTAGTTACACTCAAGAGCGATTTGAATTCAATTGTGCAGACTTTGGGCTTCAACTTTGAGTGTTTTATTTTAATTTTAGGAGTATTAGTGAGAGACTTTGAGCCTCACTATTGGTTCTAGTTATTCTTCAAATAGGATTAATCACAAGAGACTTTGGGCCCTTGCTCTTAATCTACCAAATATAATTATAATTGTTGTCTTCGAAGTTGTTCTTACGTCAACTACCGATTCACTAGTATTATTATCGTAGCAGTAGGAGATCTTTGTAGAGTGAGAAAGTTATTATTACTTGTGAATCTTTCCTGAAAAAGAGGAACAGATTGGAAGAATCTCCCATTTGTTTAATTTCAGTTAAAGTCCTACTGAAGCCACCTTCGGTAAGAAGGAACTTCCCCTATTGCTAAGAGGAGAGATTTATCTCACTATATTGTTGCCTAGAGTTACAATTTTGTAAGGTGTAGTCTTAGCAGCTTACAAATTTTTTAGCCAACATAATGGTTGTAAAAAATGACAGTATGAACTATCCCACATGCAACATAATAAAGCTAATCTGGTTGACATTGGTAGAGAAGCCAATGACGAGTTTGTATTGATGTCTCTTTTAGATAGTACTAAAAGTAGTAGTTATTTTTTAAAAAAAATCAAGTGCATCTAGACACTTCATGTGTCAAAAGGACTATTGATACCATATGGATTATATTTCACTTGGTGATGACAAGTTACATAGTGTTAGTGATAGGGGATATTAGTATTGCACTTAATGATGACATTAAACCTCTAGTATGAAATGTTCTAATTAATGAAAAAAAAGGTTTTGAAGGGACCCGAAACCCTTTACAAAGAAAAAGATTAAAATATAGCATTAGGAGTACACCAAACACAATAGATCAGCCAAAACAAAAGGCCACCATCCCCACGAAACCATCCAAAAGAACTTAGCCAAAGAAACACCCACACCACTGCAAAAGATAAAACATTGGAAATCCACAGCAAAAGATACATTAACTATCTTTTTGTCCCTTTCAAATGAGATCGAAGGGTCATGTCAAAAGTCAGGGAGGATTTCTTAGAATTTTTGTCTTTAACTGTAATCTAGCCTTCTTCAACACTAGCAACCTTGTTCTGCCATCACAATGAATCCAGAGATGGAGAACCAACCCCCAAAAGTGGGGTTGAGTCACCTAGAGAAATAGCCAGCGCAGGGCCTCCATTAGATCCAGCCAAAGGGTGATCAAGATATGGAGTAGTAATGTCAGATCCAACATCAAATAAAATACCATCCTTTCTAGCAAAGCCAGCACCCACCGAATCAACAAAAAATATGGTATCACCCAGCATAGACAGAGAAAGTTTAGGTCCAACAATCGAGACAAGGACAAAGCCAACAACCCCAGCAAACCCTTCAGGTCCAGCAACTAGGACATGGACAGAGCCATCAGCCCCAACAGACCCTTCAGGAACATTAATATCAGTACATAAGCCAACTTTCTCACCAGCAGGTAGATGATTGCTAGTGTCAGGAGTAGCCTCCATCTCAGGGTGGGATGAGCTTTTCAAGACAATGTAATGTTGGGTAGAAGCACCCTTCCACCAAGAAGGAGAAGATTTATTCTTCTTGGACATGAAGCCACATTGGGAAGAAATATGACTAGTCTTAAAATATTTACGACATCTAAAAGGAATGCCTTTGAAGTCAAACTACTAGATCCAAGTTCCCAAGGATGATTCAATTTTAATTTCAGATAGAAGGCCCTTCGAGGTATCAATTTCTACCAAGATATGAGCAAAAGTAGAATGGTACATATTATCAGAATCATTATCAGTCATCAAATGTTGAGCATGTTTTTAGATTGATTAAAAATGAATTTTGTAATCTAGATTATAGAAATCCCATCATTTCAATTCAATTTCATGAAAAAGAGTGCATTCTATGTGACGTAAAATAGGGAAAAGTAATTATTAAGGTGTTAGAACAAAAAGCGTGTAGGAAGGCTTGTACAAGATTACTAATTTTATTCTACATAAAAGGAGGTCAAGATAGAAATATCTATTGTGGCACCATTGCCAAGTGTATGCTCCAGTTAATGGGGTTTTATTGTGTTAACCTTAAGGTTTTTCTTCTCTAGTTGTATATCAATAACACATAACTACATGTGTCTCATCTCAACTCGAGTTTAGCTAATCTAAAATTCTTCTTCACAATATTTACATATTACCTTTTGGAGGCACCAATAGTACTTTGAAGGTGAACTTGAGGATGACTTCGCCAAATTAGACATGTCACCTTAGATTCTAGAAAAATTATTTCTTAGTGTCACACCAAAAGAAAGAAATGCACTATCATGTTGGGAGGAGTCATCCAATAAATAATCAAGAGCATGGATAATTAAATAGTCATCATTAACATTCTTTCACCATGTAGTAAAGACTGTGTGATGCAAGAGGGTACAATTTGTAGCAAGACAAGAAAGAATAATATGATGCAAGAGAGGACAATGGAAAGCTAACTTGGAGTTATTTTTTGTATGCATTTAAATTCATAAAAAAATTATAGATCAAACCACAAATACATTTTTTTTGTGTACAAATTACTATATTTGTGACTATCATTCTAGTAACATATATTTCCTTATTGATTCAATTATAATATACTTGTGATCTCATAAGGGATGACATTTGAGTAAGGAGATATGGAGAATAGTTTCTAACTAGTTAATTATTATTTCTTTGTCAAACTTTTAGTTTAAATTTTTAAGTTATTCCCTTAATTCAATATTTAATATATAACTTTATAAAATTCATTATTAAAATTTTAAAATAAGACTATATTTAAAATATCTTAATAAGTAGAAGTAAATCAAGTAAAAAAATCATCATAAACAATAATTTTAAAAAACTTAAATTTGAAGCATAAATACTTCTTTTTTTCAATTTTTCTAAAATAATTACTCTATCATCTTAAAATGGAAGCACTTCCAGGTTAAGAGCGTTTAGCCCTCCGAGTAGGTGTTTTGGGGATCATGTCAAGTGCCTTGAATGGGTCCTCGGCTTAGATCTGGCTTTTCCCCTGATTTTGCCCCCTTTTCCACTTTCTGTCTGCATTTTTCTGGCATTCTGGACTGAGATCCTAAGGTTTTTGACCTCAAGGTCAAGGATGACCTAGTCCCTGACCTAGGTCAGGGATGACCTCACCCCTAACCTAGGGCGGAGACTACCTCATCCCTGACCCCGGTCCAAATTTCAAGGTCCCATAATTTTCGGATGTCGGGTTTCGAAAAGAATTGTTTTCCCGCTTCCAGGTCGGTTATTTTGGTCTCTGAAATAGTAAACTCTTAAATTGCATTTAATCTAGGTCTATTTCTAGGGGTTAAGATTAATTGGGATTTAATTCTCCAATGTTGGCCTCTCTAGAAGTTTGTGCCCTAGATCGCTATAAAAGGAAGCCTTCCTCTTTCATTTTCTCCATCAAGTTTTGCAATCTAATCTCTCAAGCTCTCAAGCAAGATCAAGCAAGCATTTCATCAAGCATTTTTAAGGAAACATCCAAGTCTTCTTCATTCAAGTTCTCCATTGAAGATCAAGGATTCAAGCATTCAAGTCTTTGAAGGGATTTGGTTCAAGCATTCAAGATTCATCATTCAAAACCCTAGATCTAGCCATCATGGTGGTGTGATCTTCCTTCAAGATCCTTTGTTCATCTTCAAGATCCATTCATTCTTCCCTTAAGGTGGATTCCAAGCATACAAACATGGAGGTTTTGATTTACATATGTTAATGTTGTGTTCAAGCTTTCATATCAACATACTTGTTTACATTTCAAATACAATTGCATAACTATTGAATATCATAGCTTCGTTGTTAGATCTACTTCTACTACTTGCTAGCATTCTCTATTTCAATTTCATTATTAAGGTTGATTCCAAACCGAGGTTTGACTAAGGCAAACCCCTCATCCGAACAACAAAACCATTTTTCTTGCAAGTACAGGTACATGATTGCAAATTGAAGTGCAGATTTGGATACCCTTTTCACCAGACTTTCGAGATTCGCAAACAGAATTTCTGTCAAAGCTTTGAGGGGCAGGATCCTGCCTCGGGGTAAGACCTTGCCCCGCTAACTGGGTCAAGGATGACCTAGCTCAGAAAAGAAAAATATTTCTGAGTTTTGTAGATCTCACAGTTTCAGTTTACGATCGCGAAAATAAACAGTTTATGAGACTGTTTGACAGGGTTTTCAGCAGGTTCTTTTAGGAGGTAAGTACCTTTATTTCTTCATTTCAATATTAGTCTTCTAAATTTACTTTCCATATCAATACAATTCCATGTAAGTATAAAATATTGGTTTTGGGGTCTCTTTTATGTGCAAACTATTGTTTTAGGACCCCATCCATATTTTATCTTATTCAATTACATGCAAAACTATGTATGTGTATGTGTATGTGCACGTGAATGTGTATGCATGCATACATACATATATACATACATGCACGCATGCATGTAAACACATGTATACCCCCCCCCCCCCCCCCACACACACACACACACACACATTATTATTTTTCTTTAAACTATGTATTTCATTTTGCTAATTTTAAATAATATACTTATTTTTATAATTTAAACTTATTAAATACTATCATGTAGGCTATCTCAAATTCTTGCATCCGTGGCATATCTTGGATCCATATCTATTGGAGTTTTTTGTATCTTCTAATAGAAATAACAAATTATAATATATTTTATAATCCTCGTCTTTGTGCATCTACCAGTTCCTCTTTTATGCTTGTTGCTTTGCATTCTAGAATTTCGTATGGTGTCAAAAATACCTTCATACCATTCCATAATCTTACATGGTATAAGAGCCTTGAACTAATCTAGTGCCTATATATTTCCATTAAGGATCAAGAGTTTTGATGTTGTCGCATAATTAGATAATATCCTTTTGATGCTTCCTAGACGAAATTGGGAAATTTCCATCAAATTTATAGTTAAATACCTTGGAAACAACTATCAGTTTATCAAAATTTGATGATCATCGAAGAATTAGGAAAATATTTGTGTGCCTATCTATTTCCATTAAGGATCAAGAGTTTTGATGTTGTCGCATGATTAGATAATTTCCTTTTGATGCTTCCTAGACAAAATTGGGAAATTTCCATCAAATTTTTAGTTAAATACCCTAGAAACAACTATCAGTTTATCAAAAATTGATGATCATCAAAGAACTAGGAAAATATCTATTGGAGTGTTTTGTATCTTCTAATATAAATAATAAATTATAATTTATTTTGTAATCCTCTTGTCTTTGTGCATCTACCAGTTCCTCTTTTATGCTTGTTGCTTTGCATTCTAGAATTTTGTATGGTATCAAAAATACCTTCATACCATTCCATAATCTTACATGGTGTAAGAGCCTTGAACTAATCTAGTGCCTATCTATTTCCATTAAGGATCAAGAGTTTTGATGTTGTCGCATGATTAGATAATCTCCTTTTGATGCTTCCTAGACAAAATTGGGAAATTTCCATCAAATTTATAGTTAAATACCCTAGAAACAACTATCAGTTTATCAAAAATTAATGATCATCAAAGAACTAGGAAAATATCTGTGTGTCTATCATACAAATGATACCATGCTATTGCAAACATACTAAATTGTTTCCACTATGGTATAAGTTGTGTCAAATAAGGTATAACCTCAAATATGGTTTTGCAGTTATGGGTCATTTGAGAAAGGAGATATTTCCAGTTGGAACATACAACAAGTTGAAGATGAAGAAATTTGGAGCATGCAAAATCCTGAATAAGCATGATTCAAGAAATGCTTATGAAATAGAGTTGTCCAATGAACTCAATATTTCACTAGTATTTAATATTTCAGATTTGACATAGTATCATGAAGAAAATATTGAAAATGAGAAAATAGAAGCACAACAAAATATTTTAGCACCTACTTCAACTGTAGAGGAGATAGAAGACATCTTGGATAATCGTGTTGGCAGAAGCACAAGAAACAAGAAATATGAAGAGTATCTAGCCAAATGGAAGGGAAAACATGTTGAAGATTCATCATGGCTATCAAAAAGAGAGGTTGACCACCTTGGTTTTCCTCTGAACACTTGAGATGTGACAAGGTCACTTCTTAATTTGCCTCAGGTGTCTGATGCAAGAGCACCCAAGGTGTAAGAGCAATCTTGCATCACCCAAAAATATTGTCTAGTTTTCAATAACGGTTATCTTTGGACAGGGTCACTATTTTAGTAGGTTGTTCATTTGAGCACATATTGTTTCAATTGATTTCCTAGAGATTCATTTTGGATGTATTAGCTTGTTGGTAAAGTTTCATGGCAAGACCAAGTTTGGTTTTGAAGAGATTGGATTTTTTGTTTTGGCGGGGTGGTATAAAAACTTTGAACTCGGTTTTGAAGGCTTAGAGACTCTAAAAAGGGGTCAAACTTTGATCGGCTCATGCTTTGAAATTTGGGATGTAGAGCACTTTGTGTCATTTCCAAAATAGGGTTATAATAGCCAATTGACTCAACTGTTCACAAGTTATGATTTTCAGAAGTTGTGCTTTCAAGACTCTAGTTTCAATACAAAAAGAAGAGGGAGAAAAATCACTTAAGGTGGGAAATTGAACTATTGGGTTCCAAAATGGGAAAATTTCACTTTCTAGAATATTTTTAGGCAACTAACTGTGCTACTTAAATAGGGCTAAAGGGGGATTTTAGGGTTTAGTTCCAAAAGTGTAGAGTGTGGCTCTGTCTTGCAGATTATTGTAATGAAAATGCCCATTTTGTTGTAACATGTTGTTTTTATGAATATTATAATGTTATTTCATTGAGGATAATAGAAAGCAAGTGTTTCCGTTCTTGCAATTTTTCTATTTATTTTCTTGTTGTGTTGTGTATGTTTGGTTAAATAAGGGGAGTACCCTTGATCAAGTGGTATCAAAGCATAAGTTCTCGAGTGTGTAGACAAATCATTGAATGTAAGACAATTTGCACCAAGACCGTGGTTGTGGGTCTAAGATATAAGTACAAAAATGTCTCCACAAAAGAATTGTGATGGAAGAATCACGATTGGGACAGAAGAGGGTTTTAGAGCCCTCTAGAGGCAAGTGAAAGCACTGCAAGAGGAGCTATGTAGAACCAATATTAGGGAAAGAGATGCAAGTGAGGATTAATCTGAAGAAGAACGACAATTTGAAGAAGAGCAAGAATCGACCAGGGATCCTGAAGAAGTAGGATTTTTAAGGTCATTTCCAAGATTGGAAAGAGACCCAAGATTGAATTTTCTACATTTTTTGAAAATCTTAATCCAAAAGAGTTGATTGATTGGATCAATGATATGAAGTACTTTAAGCTTGAAGAAATAGAAGTTCCCGAGAGGGTCAAATTTGCAATGGCCAAGTTGAAAGGTCATGCTAAAATCAAGGAAAACTTTAAGAAACCCCCTCCGTAGAAAAAGTGTAAAATCCTGGCGAATCCTACATTATTTTGGGTCAAAAAAAAATATTGTTGGCGAATTTTTTTAATTTGAAAGGAAAAAATATTATTTGTACTGGTGATTATTTTTCAATTATATAAAATATTGGTGAATCTTTCATTATTGAAGAAAATCACGATGACAGGAACCTATACCTAGAAATCATCATTATTGGACGAGCGAAAGCTAAAATGACTTTTATTATTTTATTAAGGTACTCTGAGTTAATTTTATATCTCCTGAAAAGAGATAACCCTACTTTTTGTGACCGTTTGATGATCCGAGATCAATGGCAGGAATTCTATTTCAGGCCAAGGTTTTAAATGACACAAAGATTCCCCCAAAAGTCTCCAGAATAGAGACATGTGTCAAATCTTTTTCAGGCCAAAGTTTTAAAAGCCATAAAGTTTCATTGAAAATCTCTGGAATAGAGACACATGTCAAATCTATGTACTTAACCCGTACTCCAACATAAATTTTGACTGCATATTGGTGAATATGACCATCGATTAAGACAAGCTTAGGAAATTGTAGGCAAAAATATTTAATTTATTGTGTGGAAAAATTAATTCGATTGGCGAAGTCATTGCCGAAATAAAAATAATTCCATGTCACTATTGGCGATTTGCCTATGCATGAGACCCAATTTTTATTAAGCACGGGCGACATGGCCACCCTGAAAGTCTGAATTTTTTCACCAAATTTTGGGTCCCCGATGAGTGAAATTCGCCAATTGGTGAATATTCGCCACTAAAGTTTTCCCTGGCTAAAATTTGGTGGAAAGAGGTTTGGCTGGAGAGAAATAAAAGAGGGAAGGAGAATATAACAAGGTGGGATCAGATGGTGGACAACTTGAAGAGACAATTCACTCATGTTGATTATGAGCTTGATTTACTAAAGAAAATGCAAGGGTTGAAGCAAGAAGGAAAAATTGTCTAGGAGTGTGCAGAGGAGTTATATTGGGTTCTTATCAGAACATGTAATTTTGAAACTAACAAGGAGAAGATCGCTCGTTACATAAATAGGTTGAGGATGAGTATTCAAGAAGAGATTATAATGGTAAGAATGTCTACCATTGAAATTGCATATCAATTTTATTTAAAGGTAGAAGAAAAACTAAACAAGAAGTTTGAGAGTAGACAAATTGGAAGAGGTTGTGGTGGAAAGCCTAGTGGACGGTCTTATGGAGGCTAAAATGAAGATCAAAAGAAGAATGTTGACTCTAGTAGCAGTCAGAATTAGAGGGAAAATGATTCCTATAATCTCTATGATCAAAATAACAAAGATTAGAGAGGAAGAGGGAAAGGACTGGGAAGACGAGGTTTTTGTGGGTCATGTTTCCATTGCAAAGGACATAGAGCTTATGAGTGTCCCCAACATCAAGGGAGAACAAATACAAGACCAGACAATAATGTAGGATTTGCACATGTAGATGAAGATGCCAAGTCATCACATTCTGAATATGCTAAAAGAGGAGAGGTCCTTGTCGCTAGAATAGCCTTGCTAAATGATGAGAAGGAACCTAAGCAAAGGAAGAATTTGTTTCACACAAGGTGTAAGTGTAATGGTAAAGTATGAAATATCATTTTTTATAGTGATAGTACTAATAACCTTGTTTCAGAGGAAATGGTTGATAAATTGAAGTTAGAGAGAAGAAAACATATGAATCCCTATCAAATTGCTTGGTTGCATAAGGATCACAAGACTTTAGTCAATGAACAATGTCTGGTAAAATTCAAAATTGGAAACTATTATGATGAGGTATTATGTGATATTATGCCTATGGATGCTTGTCATTTGTTGTTAGGGAGACCATGGCAATTTGATTGTCGTGTAGTACATGATGGGTATGCAAATACCTATTCATTGACAAATGATCGAGTCTGACACAAGATGAAGCCATTGAAGGAAACAAAAGAAAGTGTATGCAATACTGTCATAATATACTTAGTTGATGGAAGGACATTTCTAGAAGGCATGAAGCATGAACATGTGTTTTCCTTTAATTCCAAGAGTTGATAAAGAGGAAGTAGAGGATGTACCTGTGGAAGTTGTAGATTTGTTGGATGAGTTTCGGGATATTATATTTGATAATGTACCTGATGGATTTCCACCAATAAGAAAGATTAGTCATCAAATGGACTTGATTCCTATAGCCAATTTGCAAAATAAGGCAGCCCATAAGATGACTCTAGCAGAGAGTGAAGAATACAAGTGCACGAGTTATTGTAGAAGGGTTGACTCGAGAGAGTTTGAGCTCATGTGTTGTACCAGCATTACTAGCACCAAAGAAAAATGGAGAATGAAAGATGTGTATAGATTCTCGGGCTATCAATAAGATTACTATCAAATATAGATTTCCCTTACCAAGGATGGATGACATTATGGATTGCTTGAGTGGAGCTAAGTACTTCACAAAGATAGATCTGAAAAGTGGATATCATCCTATCTAGATTAGAGAAGGAGATGAATGGAAGATAGACTTCAAGACAAAGGAGGGCTTGTATTAGTGGTTAGTCATGCCTTTTGGGCTAACCAATGCACTGAGCACATTCATGTGGCTCATGAATGATGCATTGAAAGAATTTATGAGTAAGTTTTTTATTGTTTACTTGGATGATATTTTGATCTACATTAAGACATTGTAGGAGCATATAGTGCATATTTGTAGGTTCTTTGAGAAGTCAAGGGAAGAAAAGTTGTTGATTAACTTGAAGAAATGCACTTTGTGAAGGAGTCAGTGTATCTAGGATTTGTTGTCTCAACAGATGGTCTTAAAATGGACCCAGAGAAAGTGAAGGCTATCCTTGAATGGCCTACTCCAAAGTGTGCTACCGTGGTGAAATTTTTTCATGGTTTGGCTAGCTTTTATAGAAAGTTTATCAAAAATTTCAGTAGTATCTATGGACTCTTAATTGAAACTATGAGAGGGGATAGAAAAGAGTTTAAGTGGACTGCGGGAGTAGCAAAAAGTTTTGATTAGTTGAATAGAAAAGTTACAGAGAAGTCTATTTTGGCACTTCCAGATTTTAATAAGCTATTTCAAGTAAAGTGTGATGTTAGTGGCAATATCATTCAAGCTATTTTGAGTTAGGAGGGTAAACCCATTGCTTACTTTGGTGAGAAGTTGAATGATGCCGAAAGAAAATATTTTGTTTATGATTAGGAATTTTATGCTATAGTTCAAACATTGAGGAAGTGGAGACATTACCTTTTTCCTAAAGAGTTTATTTTTTACTCGTCATCAAGCTTAACATTTTTTGAATAGCCAAGAAGAGTTGAATTAGAGATATTTGAAATGAGTTGAGTTTTTACAGAGTTACACTTGTATTGAAGCACATGAGTGGAAAGTCTAATAGGGTTGCAGATGCCCTAAGCAAGAGACACAATTTGTTGACATAGATGCATATCGAAGTTGTTGGATTCCACGAACTCAAAAGTTTGTATCTTGAGGATCCTGATTTTGGTGAGACTTGGAGAGCTTGCACAAAACCTGTTACTCTAGACAAGACCAGATGGTTGGATTTTATAATCCAAGATGGAATGTTATTCAAGCTAAGCCAATTGTGAATTCCAAAGAGTTCCATGAGGGAGAACCTAATGAAAGAGAAACATAGTGGAGGATTGGTTGGACACTTTGGTCAAGATAAAACTATGGCTCTGGTTAGTTAGCATTATTATTGGCCATAATTGCAACAAGATGTTAAGAAGTTTGTGCAGACTTGCAGAATAAGTCAGATGGAAAAAAGAACTGGGTAGAATATAGGGTTATATCAACCATTACCTGTACTAGAAAGGCAATGGGAGGATATTAGAATGGACTTTATTCTTGGTTTACCGAAGACTTAGAGAGGGTATAATTCCATTTTTTTTTGTTGTAGATAGGTTCTCAAAGGTGGCACATTTCATTCCTTGCACAAAGACTAATGATGTTGTTCATGTGACAGAATTATTTTTAGAGAAGTGGTGAGACTACATGGTCGTCCCAAAAGCATAGTTTTGGATCGAGATACGAAGTTTGTTGAGTACTTTTGGAGGACATTGTAGAAGAATCTAAAGACAAATTTGAAGTTTAACTCAACACACCACGCACAAACTGATAGACATACATAAGTGGTAAATAGGAGTTTGGGGAATCTATTAAGGTGCTTAGTACGAGATAAGCCCAAGGGGTAAGATCTAATTTTACCGTAGATAAACTTTGAATGCAATAATTTTGTCAATTAGAGCACTGGTAAATCACCATACCAGATTGTGTAATACCCCAAAAATGGGCTATAGGACCATTGACCTCCTACATCAACAAATCAATCGAAATCGACATAAAAGTCTTAAACTAAGGCACATCGACACATTGAATTATCAAAACCCTAATTGATCTAATCTAAATTCTGCATCAGGGAATATTCCTGATATTCCTAATTTATTCTAATTATCTTTAATTAAATATTATTTGATGATAAATGACATTATTTATCCTAAAGTTAATTAATTGAATATGTTGAATATTTGATTAATTAAACTTAATTCTGCCACTTAATTAATTTAATTAGATTTAATTGTATTTATTCCTAATTAATATTATTTTTATTTGACAATAAATCATTTTCCTAGAAATAATTGATTAAATCAAAGTGTCAAATTTTAATGATATAGTTTTGGGATAAAGTTTGATTAAATAATTCATTAACCATTAAATCAATTGTTTTTATTCAAAAATCAGTTAAGTTGATGATAAATCACTTGAATTATTAAATAAATTCATAATTATCCATGCACAATTAAAAGAGCAGTTAAACTCTGAATCAACAAATCAATTCAATTTGTTAACTTTTCGAACTCAACATATGATTGTGAGTTGAAAAAGTGATCTGAACTCTGATTTGAGTTAAAAAGCTGATTTTGCATGATTTTGTGAGTTAACTCTTTCTAATTTTCTAATAACTCAACAATCAATCTGAGTTGATCAGGGAGAGATTTTTGGCTTTCCATGAGCTTCCCTAGAATCCAAATTTCTATATAAACGAGGCTCAGTCCTTCAAATCGAACACCCTGCAAACTCTACACACCTGTGAATCTGCGAATTTGGAGAATCTGGCTTGTGTAATCTGGCAATTTGGTGAGATTGTGCTATTGTTTTTATTCTTATTTTTCATTCATTTTTCATAGAAATTCCATAGCATTGATAGATTAGATTTTCATTCAATCCATTTCAATTCATTTTTAGATCAATTTCATATAGTTTTTCATCCATATTGCATAGAAAAATTAAAAAAATAGATTAATCTGCATCCAGTTTTCATTCATTTTTCATCATTAAATCCTTTGTTTAGGTATTGCATTATCATTGGTCTCGGTCCAATTCTGAGAATATCAAACTCATACCTACTAGAAGGCAGTAAATCGCCTAGTTAGTGTATGCACCCTAAAATGGTCGCCTAGACTTTGGGCCCCATTTATTCAATTTATCAATCCTGAATCATTTTGATCATTAATCAATATTTTGAACATTATCAATCTCTTGATCAAATCTTAATTTCGATCATATATTGGATTTTTATCCTTGGGCTAACCATTTATCCTAAGTCTTTATTTGATTAAAAGGAATATTTCCTCCCCTTTCAATTAAATAAAAAGCCCCCACTTTCCTCTTATCCTAAGTTGCACAAATAAAACATTATTCCTATTTTATAAAAAGGGAAAAAGGCACTTTTGTCTCACATGAGGCTCAAAAGTCAACACTTCACTCTCATTGGAGGATGTTTGTGCACATGGATTGCTCCTCTTTCAACCTCCACCGCTGATTAAGACTTTTTGCCTCTTAATCTCCATGGTCCATTTCTCCTCATTTCTTATAAAAGGAGAGCTCTCTCCTTCATTTGCATATCCATGTTTTATGCTAATGTTATGCTGCAGGTTTTCTAGGTACATTTGGAGCTTTTGAAGACATTGAAGACTTGCTTCATTTCATCACTTAGTTGCATATTTGCTCTCATAGTTACATGATCATGGCATTCTTAGTTTAGTTTCCTTTTATGCAATAGAATAATCTCACATAGTCTAAATAGGAAGCATTGTAATCCATTGCTATTTCCTTTCATAGATTAGTTGCATTGTACTTTCATTTCCATAGCTTAGATTGCATTCTCATATAGCTTGCATTGCATTTCATATTGGATTCTTGGAGATATTGGCATTGTTGCCCTTGTCTTCACTTGAATCTCTCATTGTATGGTTGACTAGCAAGGTCACTTTCTTCTAGCTCTAGCTGAGAGCAAAACTCATAGTCCCTTGCAACTCCATGCATAGAGAGCTATGAGCCGCTTTGTGAGGCCTCACTCTTGAGCAACCTTGCATGTAATGGTTCATAGAAGTGCATATTTTAGTGTGTACATTTCTGGCGCCCACCGTGGGGCAGAGTAGATTAGCTTTGTCCCTTTTAATTCTGCATTTTTCATCATTTTCGGATCAATTTTCGGAAAAATCTGCGTCTCTGGTTTTCTGTCTCAGATTATCGCGCGACACTTCTCAGAAATATCGCGCGATATACTTCCTGTCTTGGCGCGATACTTCGCTCGGAAAAAGTATCGCACGCATATAGCGAAGTCTATCGCCTGGCATCGGGCGAAGTATCGCCTGGCATCGTGCGAAGTATCGCTCGACTGGGGAAGTATCGCCCGACTATAGGAAACTGTGTCGCGCGATACTGTTGGAGACTGAGAAACATCGCCTGATCTGGCAGAGACTTGCGCTTTCAGTTTTTTTTGTCCGAATTCGACTATTTTAGCTTGCTGTTTTGTTTTACTTTGTTTAATTAGGTCTAACCTGCTTTTTTTAGCTTAAATCCATTAGATTATTGCACATTTACATTTGGATTTTGATTTTACTAACATTGTGGGCCTAACAAGTTGTGTTTGTAGGTGCTCTCCTTTGCTTAAAAATTGCTAAAAACGCATGTCAAAGAGGGCTACTAACAGTTTTTGCAGGGCTGCCCAAGCATAAAAACAAAAAAAAAAATTTCCATTTCTTGCTTGTTGTTGTTTTCCTTTCAAGTGTGGCATTCACTAATTGTATTAAGAATCTTAATACCTTGTGAAAGGGATCTTGAGGTGGTAGGAGAAGTATGCTCTTCACCTTTAGGTGAATCAGAAAATCTTGACCCATCTTAAGGTTTTGGAAGCAAGAGGGTAATTGATCTCTTTGCTTGGTGTGTTTGGGAGAGATTCTTGAGATAGGGGAGTATGCTCTTCACCCTTGTGGTGAACCAAAAACCTTGAACCTCAAGATTTGATCTATTTTTGTTTAGTTTAGGAATCCTTTAGAGGGCCTGCTCTTGAGCAATCAAGAGGAACGACTCAAGTGGGGACAACCTTGTCATCATTCTCCTTGGTGGCAAGTGATTCCAACTCACTATAATCTCAAGGCTATCAAGGACACCAAAAACCTTGATAGACATAACACTTGTCTTCGCTTGATGTAAGTACTTGTGGGATTGTGACCATGAGGAAAACATTGAGCAAGAATGCTTAAGGTACTCTTGAGGCCGCGAGGTCCTAGTCCTTTATGAGGAGCAAGAGGGGTGTTGTGAACGGAAATCCTTATTAAGAACCATTAGATAGAAGCCACCCTCTTTTAGCCGCTTATCTTCTTAGTGCAAGGATTGATCCAAGTGGTTTACCCGGATCACCTTAAGATACTCACCATATGTGTCCCTTTGGTTGTGTCATTTTGACATTTCCATGACAAAGCCAATATCTCTTGTGGGCAACCACTTGGTGTGAGGCAAGGGGGCATCAAGTTGTGGGCTAAGTTGGTAAGTATTGAGCCTTGTCTTGTAGGTAGCAATTGCTTGAATTGTCTTCGATTGTGTGATACCAGTGTAAACGTTCTCAACATACAAACAATCGGTAGCATTCATAGGGTGCTTTTTCAATTTTGATATCACAAGTGTTTGTCTTGACAAGGTTGCTTTTTCCCTTGTTTCAAGTGCTTGAAGACATGTTTGATCCTTTACTGTTTGCAAACCTGTCCAAATGCTGTTGAATTTGTGACTGAAACCAAGAACATCAACCCTCAGACTGAAAATTTTGACCAAACAAACTCAAAAACGCAAATTTCACACAATTCTGGTCAAGAGTTGAATAATTCTGTAACAGTATCGCACCCTGTAAGGCGAAGTATCGTGCGATACTTCGCACATGCTAGAAATATCGCCCCCTTTGAAGAGAAATATCGCGCGATAGTTCGCCCCTGACGGACTATCGCCCTGCCTGCCTGGGGTATATCGCCCTATAGTATTAAGAAGTATCGCCTGTCTTAGGGCGAAGTATCGCACGGGTAGAGGTTTATCGCCCCAGTAGCCTAGAGTATATCGCCTGACTCATTTTTGTCATGCTTAAATTTTGGTCAGTTTCAGTTGCTATCAATTAGGCCAGGTCTTAGAACAGGCTTCTCACCCTGACGTTTGAGATCTGTCTTGACTCCAAATCTCTGGTTCTTAGTTCTTCGGGATAGCATCATTTGGTTTACAAAGTCACTTTGGAATAATTGTCAAGTTAGAAAGCCATTCTTGGTGCCAAGGTTCATCTTTAAAAGTGTTAGCTATATTCTGGGAAAATTTCAGTTCTCTTATTGTCCAACTCGCTTTCATTTTCAATTATCTTTTGGCCTAGTCCAACCTCCTGATTCAAAAGTGCAAGGGTAGTCACCCTTTGATTTGAAGCACCTCTTTGACAGTGTTGGTAAAGCCCCCTTTCTTTTCTTTTTTTCATCTTTCTTTGGACAATAGAGGATTTCGATTATCCTAGTTTGGTGTGGACACTTTGAAAGGTCACCTTATCATTGAGAATATCTCTCTTTCATGTCAGTTACGACAAGGTACCAAGTTAATCAAGGGAAGCGACCCCCTGTTGCCTTTAGCCAGTTACCACCTATCAAGACCCGTCGACAACCTAAGGGAAAAGGACCTCTTTTTGACAAATCTCCTAAGAGTGAATCCGAGGTTTGTTTCAATCCGGGAGCTAACCCTAGTGAAGTGAGCACCTCTTTCATACCACTTTCATCAAGCATGGACATGAGTTACACTTTCACCCGACAACAAAGAGAAGCCATGAATCAAACTCTCGAGGATATCTTTCAACGACACAGAGGAGAGTATGGTGGTTCTTCTCATGCCAGTCCACCCGGGTCACCTCCTAACAACGCGAGGTATTTTGATGCTCAACAACGAGCTGAAAGACAGCATAAGTCAGCCCACTCAGATTCAGGGTCACAACACGAAGACCAGAACAACGAATCTAGTGATCACCACATCAACGCAGCTAATGCAATAAGGCATTCAAGACAAACCTCCCCACTTAAGGACACTTCTCGATATGCAAATACAAGATTAAGAAGCATTGAGAGAGAGAAGCAAGCCTACTTAGATGAACAGGCTGCAAAAAAGGAAAAATTCCGACAACTAGAGGAAGAGGAACGTGCATTGTTGGATATACAGAAAAGAGTCGCCCAAGAAGAAGAAGATAGACTCTATGCACAACAACTCCAAAATCGATCTAACAGGAGGGGAGCCAATAGTGGGACCAACTCGCCCCCATCTACCCCTTCCCCTAGCCCTCGAAGAAGATCAAAGACACCCTCACGATCCCCAAGTCCTAGAGGAAGAAGGACTTCAAGATATGACCATCATAGGAGACAATCGTCTCATAGACATTCAAAGCAACCCTCCCAACGAGCACATCATGGCTCACAACATGGAGGCAGTTATGCTAAATCTGATCATATGGACTTCATGACTATGCAACAAGAACCATCCTTTCAAGCCTATGTGGAGCAATACGTGGAACAAAACAAAGACCATTTTTTGGAAAGTCTTATCAACAAAGGCGCTAAAGTTTCATATAACTTTGATGTTCACCAAAAAATCAAGAAACAGAATCCTTCAACTGATGAGTTAATCTTACAAATGCAAAAGGATATAGACAGAATGAAGGCTCCCAAGAGTACATTTCATTTGGACTCCATATGTCCTAATCCCATTGACAAAAGTGTGGTGATGGTAGAATTTCCTAAGAAAGTTGAATTCCCAACATACGACAAATATGATGGCACGGGTGACCCTCATGACCATGTTCGACAATTCTACATAATGAGCTTTTCCTTTCACCACGAAGACTCCTACTTCTTGAGATTATTCCCAAGGAGTTTAAAAGGTCAAGCCATGGAGTGGTTCACCAACCTTTCCCCTCCAGTAAAGACATTTAGAGAACTTGTCCAAAGATTTGTACAACATTTTGCTTACAATTTATCTAGGTCGGTCACCATGCTTGATTTGTGTAAACTTAAGCAAAATCAAGGGGAATCTTTTGTCACCTTTTTGCAACGATGGAGGCGATTGTGTTCAAAATACCCAAGGACAATCCCTGAAGAAGAGAGAATTGATATCATTGTGAACAATCTAATACCAGAACTCAAGTATGAAGTCAAGAAGATTCCATTTAATTCTTTTGATACTATGGTAGAGGTGGCATGTCGCATTGAGGATGTCCTAAAAGAACAAGGAATTTTGGCTAAACCAACAAATAACAACAATAGCCAAAATAACAATACTAATGGTAACAAGGACAAAAAGAACTCTTATTGGAACAAAAACAAGCAAGTCGTCAACGACGGAGTTGTTGATTCATCTCAGGTCAAAAATGAAGGAGTTCTTAATCTCTCTCATGCAGTTCAAGCTATGAAGTTGCAAACATCATCAACGCAACAAGACAAACCTCAGTATCAAAAGAGATCTAAAATGGAGAAAAGACAATTCACTAAATTGGGAGAATCCTATGCAGATGTTTTTAAGACACTAGTTGCTCATAATCTGGCGCACCCACAGGATCCTACAAAACATCGAATACCAGATCCTTTACCTCATTGGTGGGATGCTAAGGCTTTTTGTGTTTTCCATAATGGGATTGGACACGACATAGAAAATTGTTTCAAACTCAAGCATCTTGTCCAAGACCTTATTGAGAAAGGACAATTACAAGTGGATGGGTTAACTACTAATGCAGACCATAAAGCCTTTAAAGAGCCCTTGCCTAAATATGAAAAAGGAGAGAATTCTAGTAAGAATGGCAAGGCGGCTATTAACTATACATACACACACGCTGATAATGTGATTAACATGCTTGAAGTGGCTGACGATAATATCAACATGGTGAGAAAGAAAGATCCTTATGGACATAATGTGGACTCAATTCCTATGACTAATGAAAGACCCGCTGTGGTGATAAGAGGTCCTCACACACAAGGAATGCCCCGGTCCCTCAATGTTGTCACTAGGGGTCAGGCTCAAGCACCCATTATCATCAAAGGTCCTAGCACTAGCAAGTCTAAACAACCCATGTCCAAAGGTGCTCCTCCAAAACCCGTCGTTGGTCCTGATTCCAATTATAACCTTATTGACCAACTACAACGAACACCCGCTCAGATATCCATTTTTGAGCTTTTAGAATTATCTCCTAAGCACAAGCGCGTCCTCGAGGATGCCTTCCGAGCAGCCAATGTCCCTAATAACTTAGATATCGACCAATTCCAAAACATGGTCAACCATTTGGCTAGCCCTCATTTCCTCACCTTCTCAGAAGAAGATGACAAATCCATTAGTCACCCACATAATTTGGCCTTACACATCGAGGTCATGATTCATAAAACCCGTGTTAGGCGTGTACTGATAGATGGGGGTGCGGGGCTCAATATTTGTACTCTAAGTTTGCTGCTAGCTCTAGGGTATTCTGAGAACGTCATTGACACAAAGAAAAGAATCACAATCAAAGCATATGATGAAGCAGAAAGAAGTTCTAAGGGATTGGCTGTTTTGCCTATTCGTATTGGTCCTGTAGAAAGAGACATATTATTCCAAATTGTTGATGTTGGACCTCTCGCCTACAATATTTTGCTAGGTAGGCCATGGATTCATGAAATGCAGGCAGTCCCATCGACATATCACCAGTGTGTTAAGTTCCCCCATAATGGTGTAGAAATTTGCATCCCGGGAGACAGTGCTCTATCAGTTAATAACATTTCTGCGGGATCACATGTACCTTTGAATAGAGAAGCTGACAATCCTAGTAGTTCACTTGAACAATGCAAGCAGAAATTCAAGACCATGGACCTTGGGATGGGAGATTATAAGATTGATTCTTTTACAAAAATGCCAATCTCTCCTAGGTCTTATGGGAGACCCTCCCCAAATGTGAAGCCTTCATCATCAGCAATGACGTTATTTGGGAAATTTGTTGAGTCTTCGGTCCCCATTCAAGAAGAGAAAGAGGAAGTTGCTGTAAGGAACTGGATATATCACGAAGAGAAATACAAACATAATGAGAATTTTGCTCCTTCACCTGAAACTTATGGGAAAGGATATACACTGGTCAAAAATATGGGATATCCGGGATTTGGTCCCCTTAGTCATAGGCTGGATGCTAAAGCTGAGCCTCTTGATCATGCTCTCTTCGGACGCAAAAATAAGTCCACGATCGGCTTAGGTTTTGAGAATAAGAAGCAGAAAGGTATCCCTGTCCCAGCTCCAACGGACAGTGATAGTGATGCAGATTATACACCCGATCTCTCCAACCAACAAGATGTGTCTGATGATTGGGTGCCCTCAACGAATCTCCTTTGGGGAGATTCCACAGATTTGATGCTTAATAATCCTACTATCCCAGCTGCGACGGATAGTGATTGTGTGACTTCTAGATCGACAAAGGAAAGTGTTACTGTCCTAGCTGCGACGGATAGTACCAATACTAGCACTAGAGAGGGGGAAACCCTTCCTAACCTTGAGGCTTCTACATCACGAGGCCTAAATGATGACTCAGAGACAGACTCCCATGAATATGAATGGGATTCACTTTCAGATGCAACAATTGATCTAGATGTGGATATTATCCATGCCTATAGTACCCAACCCGATGCAACTAACGATCCTAGTGTCAGACTAGAGGATTGCCCTCCTCAAATCGCCTTAGTAGACGACGCTTCGTTTGACAGGATGAGCCCCAATTCAGGTATTTTAGGAGAAGACTTGATGAGCTCCGATTATATGGTCACCAGAGATGACACCTTTCGCATTAACAACATCGAACCTACCATTGATTTGCCCCTTGTCTACTTTGACCTGATTGACTGGCCCCAGCGCCACCACGAGCCCACATTCCTCACATTTCGCAACGATTACGAAATTGCTTGCTATCTAAATGCTCTCGAACCCGTGGCTTCTTCCACCAGTGAACCAACAACCAGCATGACGGAGCCTGATATTAAGTACCTCAGTCTCAAAACAAAAGAGAAAAAGAAAAATAGGTCTGATGGCGAAAACCACGTTGTGGCGGTGTCAGAACCAAAAATAGTAAAAAGAAATGACGCATCCAAAGGTGAAAACCTCTTTGAGGCACCTAAGGATGGGGTACTTAATAACTTGCCGAGTTATTTCCAGGATAGATCATCAATACTGATTGAACCAACAAAGCCGGTCAATCTAAACACAGAAGAAAACCCTCAGATAGTCCATCTTGCTCAGTCTTTATCAGAGGAAGAGACCAAGGCATATGTACAGTTTTTACAGAAAAAGAAAATTAATTTTGCATGGACCTACTCAGACATGCCAGGGCTTGACACAAATCTCATAATGCATCACTTATCTATAGCTCCAGGAGTCAAGCCAGTCAAACAGAGACTAAGAAAAATGCATCCACATATAGCTCTACTTGTCAAAGGAGAATTAGAAAAGCTTTTGAAAGCTGGATTTATTAGAGCCATCGATTATGCAGAATGGATCTCAAACATAGTACCGGTCTCCAAACATGATGGGTCCATTCGTGTCTGCATAGATTTTAGAGATCTAAACAAAGCATGCCCAAAGGATGACTTTCCACTTCCAAACATTGACATGATAGTGGACATGACAGCGGGCTATGACATATATTCCCTAATGGATGGTTTCTCGGGGTATAATCAAATCAAAATAGCTCCTGAAGACCAAGAGAAAACAGCATTCACATGTGCATGGGGAACCTACTGTTGGAACGTCATGCCATTCGGGTTAAAGAATGCAGGAGCAACCTACCAAAGAGCTATGACAACTATCTTTCATGATATGATGCACAAAAATATGGAAGATTATGTGGATGATACCCTGGCAAAATCAAGAAAAAGGGACACACACCTCAATGATCTAGAAGTAATTCTAGATCGTATGGAACAATTTCAACTCAGATTGAATCCAAAGAAGTGCGCATTTGGCATCACCTCAGGCAAACTTTTAGGATTCATAATATCAGCAAAAGGTATCGAGGTTGATCCCGAAAAGGTCCAAGCAATCCTAGATATGCCACCTCCTCGAAATATCAGCCAAATGAGAAGTCTTCAAGGACGTCTTCAATCCATTAGGAGGTTTATTTCTCAGCTTGCAGATAGAGCGCAACCCTTCAACAAGACATTGCATAAGGGTGCTTCTTGTGTTTGGAACGAAGATTGTCAAAAGAGCCTAGATCAGATCAAACAATACTTGGCTAATCCTCCGATCTTAATGCCTCCTATTCCAGGGAAACCATTGCTTCTATATATCTCAGCTACAGACACTTCCCTGGGGGCATTATTGGCTCAAACAGATGATACTGGGAAAGAACGGGCCATCTACTATATCAGCCGTACTCTAGTCTCTTATGAGATCAATTACAATAATATTGAGAAGTCTTGTCTCGCGGTGGTGTTTGCTTCTCAAAAGTTGCGCCACTACATGCTTGCTCAAACCATACACTTGATTGCCAAAATTGATCCCCTTAAATACTTGCTTGGTAAGGCTGCCCTGACGGGTAGACTTGCTAAATGGATGATGGTCCTCACTGAATTTGACATAGAGTACGTTGAAAGGAAGGCAATAAAAGGGCAAGCTATTGCTGACCAATTAGCTGATTTTCCAATCCAGGATAGTATGCCAGTCCAAGTGGAATTCCCAGATGAACACATCTTATATACCACTACTCGCACTTGGACAATGTTCTTTGATGGCTCCCGCATGCAAAATGGATCAGGTGCTGGAGTGTTATTTGTTTCTCCACATGGGTACAACATTCCAAAGTCTTATAAACTATTATTCCCATGTACCAATAATATTGCAGAATATGAAGCTTTAACTAATGGCTTGAAAATGGCTATAGAATGGAATATCACAGAATTACATGTCTTTGGGGATTCTCAGCTAATCATCAACCAAGTCAATGAAGAGTATCAAACCAAGGATGACAAATTGATACCCTATAAAAAGATGGTTGATTCTTTGAAACGCTATTTCACCTTTGTGACGTTTCAACAAATCCCTAGGATAGAGAACAAAGCTGCAGACGCCATGGCCACATTAGCTTCACTTCTTCAGTTGGAGACACATGAATCCAGATTTGAATTCCTGGTGGAAGAGCTACACCATCCCATCTTTGACTCATCTGAAAGCCGTGTCATTTGTGCCATTATCACACACGAGTCTTCCCGATATGGTGCTATCTATTCATATCTTCGTGATGGCATCATCCCTGACACATTCACCCGCTCCGAACGCCGAAACCTCATCCGTAACGCCTCTCGCCACACCCTCATCTCTGGTGACTTATATAGAAGGGGTTTAGATGGGACACTCCTTAGGTGCTTGGAAAAGGAGGAATCCAACCGAGCGTTAGCTGACATCCACGAGGGCATTTGTGGTGGGCATTCTAATGGTCTTGCCATGGCCCGAAGGTTGCTTAGGGCGGGATATTATTGGCCCACAATGTAGATAGACGCAGTCACCTTTGCTAAGTCATGTGAAAAATGTCAGAAACACGGCAACCTGATTCATGCTCCGGGTAGGGAACTAATCCCTTCTATTTCTCATTGGCCATTTCAGCGCTGGGCCTTTGATCTGGTTGGGCAAATTCACCCCAACTCATCAGGTGGACACAAGTTCATCATTACTGCCACTGACTACTTCACAAAATGGGTGGAGGCCGTACCACTTTCTGTTGCTTCAGGAAGGACCATTTCTTTGTTCATCTTGAACCATATCATTTGCCGATTTGGAGTGCCTTCTGAGATCATTACTGACAATGGAGGTCAATTTAAGAATAAAGACCTAAAGCACCTATGCAAAAAGTTTAAAATCAAGCAACATTGGTCCTCCATATATTTCCCACAAGGAAACGGACAGGCCGAAGCTTCTAACAAAACCATTCTTAAGATTCTTCATAGAACAGTACACAAGAATGGTAGGGATTGGCACTTACAAATCAATCCAGCACTATGGGCTTACCGAACAAGTATTCGCACACCTACAGGAGCCACTCCTTTCTCTCTCACCTATGGCGCTGAAGCAATACTACCTTTAGAAATCGAGATACCATCCCTCAGAGTCTCACTCAAAGGTTTGATTACAGATGAGGACTACCGCGCCATGAGGTTGCAGGAACTAGAACTTCTAGATGAGAAGCGTAAGGCTTCCTTTGATCATATGAGAGCGTATCAGAAGCGTATGTCCAAGGCATTCAACAAGAAGGTTCGCCCTAGAGAATTTCAAATAGGTGATCTTGTTTTACGAGAAAACCCTAAGAACCAGCAAAACAGAGAGCAAAAGGGCAAGTTTGAACCTAACTGGCTTGGACCATATGTCATCACAGCTGCTTTTGGTACTGGTGCGTATTTACTGTCAGATCCTGATGGAGAACAGCTCCCTGATCCCATCAACATTGTGCACCTTAAGAAGTTCTATCCTTGATGCCCGTTCTGTCTGGGGGCATCTTTTGTATATATCTTATTGGTCCTGAAAAAATACCAAAAAAATTGATATATGATGCTGAAAAAATCCTAAAAAGTATAAAAAGTCCTGAAAAAACTACAAAAAAATCAAAAAAATTCAAAAATTCAAAAAAAATAGAAAAAGTGCCTTGGTGAAAACCTAGCAATAGGCGCCTTGGTAGCAAAAATACAAAAAAATCAAAAAAAAAGAAGGAGAAGAAAAAAAATGAAAAATGATTCCAAGTGGTGAAAACCTGGAAACAGGCGCTACTTGAGGCCTTTGCACCCCTATTTGTTAGCATGCGTCCTTGACACTTAGCCACCTTCCATCATGCCTTGACCTTATTTGGCTTAGTCTGGAATTGGTCTTTGTCTTTGTCTAGGGGGCATAACTATTCGCATAGGTCCTGTTGGTGCGTTTGTCTCTTGGGGCATTTCACAACAGGTGTTTTTCAACACCACCCCCAACAGTGTTTTTCAACACTACCCCTGCGTCGAGTGTTTCTTAACACTTATCAGATGTCCTACCCAGCAGTCTCGCATGATGCGATATTTCCCATTTGCAGATAAGATACTCAGAATTTGACTCTATGACCAACACACACGCACTTAAACAATCAACTCGCTGGCGATATGATGACTTTATTTTTCTTTGTGTGCTGTCTATGAGGATTTCTTTTGATGAGTGATCTCTCCCTGAGAAGTTTTCGATGATGCATAGCTAGAAGACTGAGGGAATGAGAACATGTTTTCTTTCTTTATCTGCTTGTGGGTATATTTTGTTGATCCTAACTGTCATGAGCATTTATGCTAGTCTTACTTGACACTATGGATTGATGAGGTATTATCCTTGACTGTTTTGCGAGTGCATGCTTTTAGCTATCCTGACTTTCATGTGTCTTGATACAAGCATAATCTCGCCATATCAAATTTAGGTGATCTCACTGCATTAGTCATCTCGACCTATATGTGTTTGATGCCTAGGTGGGATTCCCACATCTCTATCTGATAAAGATCATATTCATATCCACATAGTTATGCTAGTGTACATTGTATGATCTTCCGACGCTACCAATAACGCTCGATGATGATAATTAGATGTCTATAAGCGTTGTGACCTTGCAAGTCAACCATTTTTTCATAGTAGCTTGCATTTCTAGGTTCATGTTAGTTTAGTTTCCGCACCTTGCACATGGAGAGAGCTCTCCTTTTCATCTTTCATGGACCTATCAGTCGATTGTGCTCACCTTTCACTTCTTCTTGATCATATCTTTCACTCCTTGTCTTTCACATCACAGCCTTTTCTATTCCTATAGCATTTTGACTTTTTGACCTAATTTTTAAAACACCTCGGAATTGCGCGAAAATTGCACCCCTAGCTAATTTCGGCGTCCTGGATCCATTTTCGGACTCGAAATCGAAATCCGAGATCATCTTCATAGTCAAAATCACGTTTCAACTTCTTCCCCCCCTTCTGCGCAGTTGGCTGATCTTTTGAGGCCTAATCTTTTAATCTTTGCTGGGGCATCGTCATTCCTTCCTTTTCATGTCTTCCAAACTTCTAGTCTTTCATTCATAGCCATTTCACTCCCTCATTTCTCGCGTTGACTACATCTTTCCAGTCAGGCTGGGGCATGTTCTATTGCCTAATGGTTTACCTATTTGACCCTTACATTCGATTATGATTTGATCAAATCTTTATCCATTTGTTGTCTCTCCTCTACCTGATTTCGATTTCGATTCCGAGGGGGCAGTACCTATGGGATTCTCATCCCCAATCGCTTGATTCTCTTGATTCAGACATCTTTTGTGAGCTTTTGCTCAAAACTTGAGATTCTTATCTCTCATTTTTAGACTTGATTATTGCCTAGCAGCGACGGTGATGGTTTTGTCTAAAGCTTGATTTCCACCTAGCAGCGACGGTGTTGGTCTAAGCTTTTGTTTATGTTTGTCCAGATGTGATCCCGAATCGACCTCATATCTGAGTTGTTTTGTGATCCCAGATCGATCTCACATTGCAACTTCATTCTTTGACTGCATGTGTTCCCAAATCGATCACACATTAGTCAAAGAGGGGCAAATGTATGCACCCTAAAATGGTCGCCTAGACTTTGGGCCCCATTTATTCAATTTATCAATCCTGAATCATTTTGATCATTAATCAATATTTTGAACATTATCAATCTCTTGATCAAATCTTAATTTCGATCATATATTGGATTTTTATCCTTGGGCTAACCATTTATCCTAAGTCTTTATTTGATTAAAAGGAATATTTCCTCCCCTTTCAATTAAATAAAAAGCCCCCACTTTCCTCTTATCCTAAGTTGCACAAATAAAATATTATTCCTATTTTATAAAAAGGGAAAAAGGCACTTTTGTCTCACATGAGGCTCAAAAGTCAACACTTCACTCTCATTGGAGGATGTTTGTGCACATGGATTGCTCCTCTTTCAACCTCCACCGCTGATTAAGACTTTTTGCCTCTTAATCTCCATGGTCCATTTCTCCTCATTTCTTATAAAAGGAGAGCTCTCTCCTTCATTTGCATATCCATGTTTTATGCTAATGTTATGCTGCAGGTTTTCTAGGTACATTTGGAGCTTTTGAAGACATTGAAGACTTGCTTCATTTCATCACTTAGTTGCATATTTGCTCTCATAGTTACATGATCATGGCATTCTTAGTTTAGTTTCCTTTTATGCAATAGAATAATCTCACATAGTCTAAATAGGAAGCATTGTAATCCATTGCTATTTCCTTTCATAGATTAGTTGCATTGTACTTTCATTTCCATAGCTTAGATTGCATTCTCATATAGCTTGCATTGCATTTCATATTGGATTCTTGGAGATATTGGCATTGTTGCCCTTGTCTTCACTTGAATCTCTCATTGTATGGTTGACTAGCAAGGTCACTTTCTTCTAGCTCTAGCTGAGAGCAAAACTCATAGTCCCTTGCAACTCCATGCATAGAGAGCTATGAGCCGCTTTGTGAGGCCTCACTCTTGAGCAACCTTGCATGTAATAATTCATAGAAGTGCATATTTTAGTGTGTACAGTTAGCATTATTTATTTCATTTGCAGATTTCTTGATTTGCTAACCTCTAATGTTTTACTAAAGTGTTGTGTCCACAGCTAGGTACAAAATTCACACACACATTTTTGGCGCCCACCTTGGGGCCCTGCAATGGGTTTCCATCTTGATTTGATAATTTTCTGACATTTTAATTTTCAAGCTTCAACTTTTGTTTTCTGTTCTATACGTTTTCGTACAACATTCTGAGATTGTCGTATCAGGACACCCTGTCTATCGTATGACATACAACAATCTAAAGTGTCGTACCAGATGTATGTGAATTGTCATATGAGAGCTAAAGTGTCGTATGCATACTAACCCATTGTCGTATTGTTTCTTCATTGTCATATGGGAAGTAGTAGATTGTCGTACAAGTTTTGATGCCAGTATAGCAATTGTCATATCATAATTTTGAGTAGTCTTTCAGATTTTGACTAACAACTAACCCTAACTATTGATGCTTGCTAGTTTCTGACTATTTTTTACAGCCTAACACATTTGTGCAAGATGAGAGACAAAGACTGAGCTTGAAAACCCCATTCTTTGACCTCTTTTTGTCTAGACCTCTAAGCCTATCTTTTGCAGATAACCCTTTCAGAAAATTGCTACTCAAAGACGCTCAATCGACAAAAATTTCTGACAAGTGGTTTTGCAGGTTGCCTACTATCATTCAAGCAAATATTGTGTCTGATTAAATTTCATTTTCATTTTCATAGGCACTTAGCTAAATAGGTACGTGCGTCTATTGTCGTTGAGGAAAATGCTTAGGGGATTATGCTCTTCTCCTTCTTAGGAGAACCAGAAACCCAAAAGGTGTCTTCCTTGGTGCCAGTTTGCATATTGTCTCTGGATTTATCTGCTTGATGTGTTTTGGATAGGGAAAAGGACAAGGTTAGGGGATCATGCTCTTCTCTTTCAGAGAATCAGAAACCCAGATCCTATGGTCCCCAACCTCACATTTACTTTAATCCTTTAGAGGGCCTGTCGGAGAGGTAAAAAGCTCCCAAGAATGACCCAAGTGGGGACCAGTCTTACGCTGAATCTTCCACCCCACTATAAAATTTGACGCTTCCTTGAGGTTAAAGCCTCAGAAGACATAGCTGTGTTTGTTCCTTGGATTTGTGCCATGAACACGCTTTGATGTTGTGTAGAGCGGAGCTGCTTGAATCTTGCTTGCGAGACTACACTTGTCAGAGTGCTCATAGGGTTAACAGCCTCAATCCTGCTTGTGGGACTATGAGAGACAGTTGTGAATGGATACCTTAATTAAAAGACTAAACTAGTTTTCCACCGATCCACCCCCTAAGGATTTGTAGTGCTTGTGTGAGGTGAATAGTAATCAACCCAAGAAACTCATCATATCGAGCCCTCTTCGATGTTTGAACTTGGCTAATATGGGCTTCAACATCCATTACGTGTTGTTGGACCTTCATATTCTGAGGAGTCCATGAGTGTGTTCCTAAGTCAACGAGCAAGTAATACATTTCTTCTCTTAGCTAGGGTAAGGTAGGTGTGATTGATTCATCGAGTCAGTTCACTTTGTTTTCTGTGATTGTGAGCCTACTGTTATATTAAACAACCTGAGGCAAATCCAATATATAGATCTTCAAAACCTAGACAGAAAAATTCACGAACAACTTGATACCGAAAATATCCAACAATCTAAAAAACTTGCAAAATGTGAAGAAAAATCCTTTTCTGGTGTAGACTATCGTCTTGGAAAATCAAAAGTTGTACGAGTCTTGCCCTGAAAAATCAATTGTCGTATTAGAACCCCCAAAAAGTTGTATGGGGAACCCTACAGTTTCGTACAAGTGTTGTAAAAAATCCTAAGCAAAAGTGAAACCCTGGAGTCATTTGTCGTACGAGTTTTTGCAATTGTCGTGCCAGCCCTGTTTCTGTGTCGTACGAGCCTAGATAAATTCATAGGAGAGTTGACCCAAAATTCTTAGAAAACCCCTATTTTTGTCAAAAATTCAATCATTTGCAATCATCGATCAGATTCTGTCAAAAAATTCCCTGTGTCAGGAACATAACATAGCCAACAGAGAATTCAATCATTTTCCCAAAGTGATCTTTTTAGCTTGATTTTGTCGTTTGATTCTTGATCTGAAACCCTGTTTCATCTTGTGTCCAAACCTTGTCAAAACAATCTCCAAATTTATCCTCAAAACAACTAAGTGTTGTGAGCTCGTGTTCATCATCTTTTGGGCATCTACCCATTCACATAGGACACAGTATCCTACACTTACGTCCAACCAATCTTTTATTCAATCTTGACTAGGTTGCATCATTCAATTTTTCCTAAATCAGATCATCTATCAGTTGTCTTATCTTGCTCTTCCGATTCACCCAAAGTTAATGGTGGAAACTAGAGCTTCCTCACACAGAAAACCAAGAGAAGAACCTAAAATGTTAGCGTCATCTTCTCTAATTGTTCAGATAATTCCTCAACCATACGATACCACTCGTTACGAAGAAGACGCCTTGGGCAATTTACATCTAAGACAAGGTTTCTCTAATCCTCCTTCAGTTCTAGAGGAAAATCAAAACCAAAATCAAAATGCCAATATGTCTCAAGGAGGAGAAAACCAAGGCTCCCAAGGTCACCAATCCAATCATGGTGCAGATCCAGAACCCACACCATCTGAAATCGAACGATTTCGTTATGATGATCTCTTTAGAAGGTTGATGAGACACTTCTTATAAGAAGACAGAGAGGCATACTTCCTCGAGTTGGCAAGACAAGGAGCCAAACTTCCTCCCAACTTCAATGTTGAAAACATCATCACACAAGAGGAAGAAACTCCCATAACAGTCACGATGAAACAAATGCATGCCATGCAAATCAAACTTAACAAGCTAGAAAAGGATAAAGAACCCAAAGAATTATCTATGGAAGCTTTGTGTCCATTTCCATTTGATCGTAATTTGTACATGCCACCCTTCCCAAAAAGAGTGGAGCTCCCTAAATATGACAAATATGATGGAAATTCTAATCCCCAAGATCATGTCAAAGAATTTTGTACTCTATCCATGGAGTTTATGCATGAACCTACATACTTAATGTGTCTCTTCCCTCGATCTCTAGGAGGGGCATCCATCAACTAGTTCTCTAAAATGCCTCCAACTATCAAAACCTTTGAGGAGCTAATCAAACTTTTTTATTAGCAATACTCCTACAATATCCAACACCCGATCACCATGATCGATATCTGTAATCTGAAACAAAACTCAGGAGAACCCTTCTTGACTTTCCTCAAACGATGGAGGGAGAAATTTTCACTCTATTCTCGACCTATCCTAGAAAATGAAAAACTCAAAATCTTCATCAACAATCTGATTTTGGAACTCAATTATCATTTGCAAATGCAAAATCATACATCCTTTGATAAAATGGTAGAAAATGCCATAAAATTTGAAAATGTACTTGTTCGTAAGGGAGACGTATCACTTCACAAAGAGAACAAGTACGAGTCAAGTTCTAGTTCCAACAATAAAGATAAAAACAAAAACTGGAACAAGAACAAAAACATTGTCACAGATGGTGTCGTCGATCACATCAGTGCTCCCTCTAAAGCACCAGCATTCAATCTCACCATTGGCACCCAAACCATAAAAGCTTCAGAGATGAAAGCAACTAAATCAGCTAAGAATTCAACTGACTATAAACCTTGGGTTACAAAACCAAAGCATGAGTTCACTCCTCTGGGTCAATCCTTACAATCTGCCATGAAAACTCTATTGGAAAATAACATCATCATGTTGCCTGAAATCAAACCATATGATCCCGAAGTCAAACCTAAGTGGTGGAAAGAGACCAATTTCTATGATTTCCATCGAAACAAGGGTCATAAAACCAATAACTACATGCATCTAAAACATCTCATTCAAGACAAAATTGACACTAGAGAAATTGTAATTGATAACCATAAATCCAACAATGATCATACATCATTCACAGAACCTTTTCGGAAACATAATCAAGGAGATTCATCTTCTAAACCTAATGTGGGTGCCAAAGTCAATTACACTTACTCTAGTAATAATGAGGTCATCAATATGGTAGAACCATGCTTATCTGAACACTGTAATGTCATCACTATTGTCAGAAAAGACATAGATAACAAGACTACTAATGCAGTTACTCGATCTCAAGCTCAGGCAACTCTTCAAGGACAAAACTCAGGTTCATCAAATGCCCAAAAAGTGTCATTTAATTTGCATCGACATCTAAACAAAGGACTACTTCCAAATCTTCCAATTCTAAAGAGTCCAAAGAGATATCATATAGCATAATCCAGCAACTGCAACATACTAATTAATGCTAAAATCTCTATATTCGAGTTGCTTCGCATCTCTCCTGCTCATCGTGCAATTTTGGACAAAGCTCTGATTGGTTCTAATGTTCCTAAAGATCTTGATCTTGACAGATTCCAAACAATGGTGGGTCATTTGACGTCCCTTCAATACATATCCTTTTCAGAAGTAGATGATAACTCATTGAGTCACCCACATAATTAGCCCTTGCATATTAAAGTCTTAATCCAAAACCGTCGTGTCAAACGTGTGTTGATAGATGGAGGCACTGGTCTAAATATTTGTTCCTACAAATTGGTTACACAACTGGGATTGTCAGATGATGCTATTGATACTAAAAAGAAGATAACCATAAAAGCATGTGACGAACAAGAAATAAATTCCAAAGGAGACATTGTGTTACCTATCAAAACTGGACCTGTCATCAGAGATATCACCTATCAAGTACTAGATCTTCCACTGGCATATAACATTCTTCTAGGAAGGCCCTAGATACATGAAATACAAGATATTCTATCAACATACCATCCATGTCTAAAATTTCCCTACGATGGAGTAGAGGTCACTATACCTACAGACACATCATCATCTTGCAATGCCTTAAAATAAAGTCAAGATAAACTGGTTCCACATAATAGAGAGTCTTCTACCAAACAAATAGACATAGCATCTACATCTAAAATGGAAGACCTATCAAAAGGAGTCAAGATCAAAAATAATGGCATGGGAGAATATACTATGGAACCAGTCCTATCTCTCACATCTCTCCCGCTGTCACCAAAATCATATGGACAACCTTTTGAGAAAGCAAGGCCATCAACAAAAGAACCTCAGGTTATCTTCAATGGAAGCTTTATCACAGAAAAAGTGTCAAAATAAGAATATGATGAAGAGGAAGTTGTGCTTGCCTGGTTATACAAGGATGAGTCTCAATCCCAAACAGTTCAAAAATGTGACTCTAAAACACCTAAAGTTCCTTCAAAATCATATGGACCAGGACACAAACTGATGACTAAAATGGGATATACTGGAAAACGACCTTTGGGAACACGAGGTAAAGGTCTCATATCACCCATTACACATTGTGGCCAGAAAAACAAGGATACTACAGGTCTAGGTTATCGAAAGAAACTTTTTCATCTCAGTGGAAACTCTTCTCATGTGATAGAACAGATAGAACCAGAAATGGATAAAACTGAAGAAGAGGAAACACACCAAGAAGACAGTGATGACTCTGATACTACAAATGTTTTCCCCTATGAACGCATTCCTCAAAACATCTTAGACATTCTCAAGGAGGAAAATGAACCTAAACTAATCAACGTAGTAGATACACAAGAACCTACTACTGAACAAGAGACAGTCGTCCCACAAGAACCGGCTGATAAAAACAAACAAGGAGAAAGTGAACCAATTACAATAGCTGAACATTTGGGATACAACAGTAATTCTAAGGACTGCCATGAATGAGTTCCGCTCAGACTCTGAAGGAAATCATGCTTGGGGAATTCATCCTGATTTCACACATATTCTTCATTTTCCTAGAGATCCAGATGAAGAATCAAATGACTGTGACTAGGGAATTGTTCCAGAAGAAGATGAACTTATCACAGAAAAACATATAGACGTCATTCACTGATATGCACCTACACTCGACGTGAGTTTAGAATGAAATGACGAACCTTGTGGGTCTGATTCACTTATCACCTACACAATAATGATGTTGAAATGACTAATGAACTGAATATCTTGAGTAGTAATATCACCTTTGAATTCGCAAGTCGGATCATAACTAATGATGACAATACCATATGTGTAAACATGATCATCAATCCTTTCCAAAGCTTACTATCCAACAACCTGAGCTTATTGACCAAACATCCAAGGATCCTAACCAAGACATCCATACCTTCCAATCAGACTATGCTCTCACCTGCTACCTAAATGCAATAGAACCCATGATGACTTCCATCGGCGAACCTAGTGTCAGCATGAGAGAGTCGGATATCAAATATCTCAGTCAAAAGAACAAAAGTAAAAAGAAAAGGAGTTCTGAGGGAGAAAACCACTATGTGGTAGTCTCAAAACCTAAAATAGTAAAAACAAAAGATGTATCCGAGGGTGAAAACCTCTCTGAGGTGCCTAAGGATGAGATATTTGATGTCCTTCCGAGTCATTTACAGGACAAATCTCCAATATTGATAGAACCAACTCAATCTATCAATTTGGGAACCACAGAAGAACCCCAGTTGATTCATGTAGCTCAATCTCTGTCAGATGAAGAAAAGCAAGCATTTACAAAATTCTTAACAGAGAAGAAAATCAACTTTGCATGGAAATATTTAGATATGCCAGGGTTAGATCATAATCTCATCATGCATCATCTTTCTATAGCTTCGGGAGTCAAACCTGTTAAACAAAAGTTGCGGAAGATGCATCCACATGTTGCACTCCTAATCAAAGCTGAGCTAGAAAAGTTATTAAAAGCCAAATTTATCTGAGTCATAGATTATGCAAACTGGATCTCAAACATAGTTCCAGTTTCAAAACCAAATAAATCTATAAGAGTATGCACAGACTTTAGAGACGTCAACAAAGCATGCCCTAAGGATGACTTTCCGCTACCAAACATCGATATGATAGTGGACATGAATGTGAGCTTCGAAATGTATTGTTTAATGGATGGTTTCTCTGGATACAACCAAATTAAGATTGCTCCAAAAGATCAAGAGAAAATAGCTTTTACTTGTGCATGGGGTACTTTTTGCTGGAACGTCATGCCATTTGGTCTTAAGAACGTTGGTGCTACATATCAACGAGCTATGACGTCTATCTTCCACGATATGATGCATCGAACTATAGAAGACTATGTTGATGATGCCTTAGCTAAATCAATGATGAGATTTGAACATCTAGCAAACTTGAGTAAAATACTGGACATAATGGAAAATTTTAGTCTCAGACTGAACCCTAAGAAATGTGCCTTTGGTGTCACTTCGGGAAAACTTCTAAGATACATTGTTTCAAAGAAAGGAATTGAAGTAGATCTAGCAAAAGTTAAAGCAATCATGGAGATAGTGGACATGAATGTGGGCTTTGAAATGTACTATTTAATGGATGGTTTCTCTGGATACAACCAAATTAAGATTGCTCCAAAAGATCAAGAGAAAATAGATTTTACTTGTGCATGGGGTACTTTTTGCTGGAACGTCATGCCATTTGGTCTTAAGAACGTTGGTGCTACATATCAACGAGCTATGACGTCTATCTTCCACGATATGATGCATCGAACTATAGAAGACTATGTTGATGACACCTTAGCTAAATCAATGATGAGATCTGAACATCTAGCAGACTTGAGTAAAATACTGGATAGAATGGAAAATTTTAGTCTCAGATTGAACCCTAAGAAATGTGCCTTTGGTGTCACTTCGGGAAAACTTCTAGGATACATTGTTTCAAAGAAAGGAATTGAAGTAGATCTAGCAAAAGTCAAAGCAATCATGGAGATGCAACCTCCTAAAAACATTAGTCAAATGAGGACCTTACAAGGAAGGTTACAATCAATCAGACACTTCATATCTCAGCTAGCTGACATATCGCAACCTTTCACAAAGACATTACATAAAGGTGTGACCTTCTCATGGAGCGAGGAATGTGAAAAGAACTTCAATCATATCAAGCAATATTTGGAAAATCCTCCTATTCTCATGCCTCCTATTCAAGGGAATCCATTGATATTATATGTCTCCACCATGGATACGTCACTGGGGGCATTACTAGCACAACATGATGAAAACAAAAAGGAGAGAGCTATCTATTACATCAGTAGAACACTGGTAGCTTACGAGAAGAACTACTCCATGATAGAAAAGATGTGTCTAGCTGTCATATTTGCATCATAGAAGCTGAGACACTACATGCTAGCTCATACTACATAATTAATAACAAAGATTGATCCATTGAAGTACTTATTGAGAAAATCTACCCTCACAGGTAGGCTAGCAAAATGGGTCATGCTATTGAGTGAGTTTGACATAGAGTATGTTGAGAGAAAATCTATCAAAGGACAAGTCATTGCAGATCAGTTAGCTGAAGCACCAATGTTCGATGATCAACCAATGCAAATGGAATTTATTGATTCATCTATTATGCACCTATCTTCCAAAACATGGCAACTATTCGTTGATGGATCCTACACACAAAACGGATCTAGAGATGGTATACTATTCATCACACCTCAAGATTACTCCATTCCAAAAGCATTCAAAATCAAATTCCCTTATACCAACAACATAGCTGAGTATAAAGATTAACTAAATGGTATGAAGATAGCACCAGAATGGAGAGTAACATAATTACACATTCATGGAGACTCACAACTGGTCATCCACCAAGTCAATGATGTGTATCAAACAAAGGATGAGAAACTTGTTCCATACAAACTCATGATAGATGACTTAAAGAAGTACTTCATAGCTATCACATTTGAACAGATTCCTAGAGTGGAGAACAAAGTTGTTGATGTTATGGAAACACTATCATCTTTGCTACAACAACTCAAACATGAGCTATGCTACGAGTTCCTGGTGGAAGCACTGTCATTCCCTGCCTATGATTTCCCATAAACCCACATGATCTGCACCGTTGTAGGTCACGATTCTTCTCACTACCAACACCTATATTCCTACCCTTGAGACCAAATCATTCCTGATTCCTTTAATCGTCATGAAAAATGTTACCTTATCCGAAACGCATCATGGTATGTCATCATTGGTAATGATCTATACAAGCGGAGTCTAGATGGTACACTTCTTAGGTGTTTAGAACGTGAAGAGTCTCAATGCGCATTACAAAAAGTCCACGAAGGTATTTGTGGATCACATTCCAACGGTTTGACACTAGCTCGAAAACTCATTAGGGCTAGGTACTATTGGCCAGACATGGAAAAAGAGGTCGTCAAATATGTCAAGAATTGTCAGAAATGTCAAGTCCATGGAAACTTGATTCATGCACCAGGGAGATATTTGATTCCCTTTACAACACAAAGGCCTTTTCAACAATGGGCATTTGATCTCATAGGAGCTATTTATCCACATTCATCAAATGGTCACACCCATATCATCACAGCAAAAGATTACTTCACAAAATGGGTAGAAGCAGTGCCTTTGACACAAGAAACCGACAAACAAATCTCAATGTTCATCTTGAACTACATCATTTGTCGGTATGGTATCCCACACTCCATCATCACAAAAAATGGAGGCCAATTCAAGAATAAGGACCTCAACTCCTTATGCTCTAAATTCAAGATCACTCAACATTGGTCATCCATTTACTATCCTCAAGGGAATGGACACGCTGAAGCATCCAATAAGAACTTACTGAAAATCTTGCATCGCACAGTCAACAAAACGGGAAGAGACTGGCACCTAATGATAAATTCAGCTCTTGGGGCATACTAAACAAGTATCAGAACGCCCACTGGGGATACTCCTTTCGCTTTAGTATATGGGGCTGAAGTGGTACTGCCTATTGAGGTTGAAATCCCATCAGTATGAATCAGAATGCATGGTCTAATAATTGATGATGATTACAGAGTGTCTAGGTTACATGAATTTGAACTACTAGATGAGCGCAGACAAGTTGTGTATGATCATCTCAGAGTATATCAGAAAAGAATGTCTAGAGGCTACAACAAGAAAGTCAGACACAAAGAATTTCAGGTTGGCGGTCTAGTCTTGAGAGAGAATACTAAAAATCAATCCCATAGAGAACGCAAGGGGAATTTTGAACCCAAATGGTTGGGTCTCTTTGTTATCACTACTACTTTTGGCTCTGGCGCCTATCAACTCTCAACGACTGAAAGAGAACAGCTCCGAGAACCAATCAACGTTCTCCATCTGAAGAAATTCTACGACTAAGGCATTCATTCTATGGTAAAATGTCTTGAAAAAAACATAAATTTTTTTTTAAAAAGTACAAAAGTACAAAAAAAAAATCAAAAAGATGAAAAATACAAAAAAAAAAGAAAAAAGAAAAAAGTGCCTTGGTGAAAACCTAATAAATAGGGGCCTTGGTAGCAAAAATAGAATCACTGTCAAGATGGTGAAAACTCAACAAACGGGTGCCACTTGTATCAAAATGCTCCATCTATCAGCGCAATCTTGGTATTTCCCAACTTTCAATCCTACTTTAGTTTGTATATATCTCCAGATTTTCTTTCATATCTTATTTTCAATAAAGTCGGTCTGAGCACCATCCAAAAAAAGTGTCGATATCCTATCAAAGTTTCAACTTGGGGGCAATCAGTGTCATATCTCATGGTCCTCAAGTATCTTCAGACGAGTCATATCCAATCAAGGTCCTTCCAAAGCTATGTCTGAGTCTATATGTTTGTTTCCTCACTAGAAAAGGATTTTGCACCTTACAACAACACAAACAAACAACAACAAAAAACTGAAAACAATCTCTGCGACATGCTTAAATCTTCTTATATGCTAAATGATTCACATTGAGATTTCTACATATTTTTTCCCCTCGAGCTCTTCGATGATGTCCTTCATAGGATTTAGAGAGTGATAACTGGGGGCATAATCTTTTATTTGTCTTCTTCTTGTATGTGAAAATCTAACAACTTTTGAAATTCTAGATTGAACTGGTGTCCACTATAAGTGCCTCCATCATGTATTGGATGGCCATGTGTACCTCGACCATCGATACCCAGATGCTTCAAGGAAGTTTGATCTAACTATTGTATTTTTTAATGATTTCTTAATCCTATTGTGAAACAAGCTACTACCCAAGGATGTGAATGATAAAGGGTCACTGCAGGTAATTCACATTGGGGACAGAACGATTTCTACGACTGCTTGGTGTGTTTTTTCGCAAGAAGTATTCAGGTCATCACAACGTTTATGTTTTGATGCTTGTACAAATTGCTATATCAAAATGGACATGATATTCAGGTCATCCTGGCTTTTGTGCCTTGATGCTTATATCTAAATCTGACATAACAAAAATAAAAATTAATATTCATACGTTCATGATTTCCTAACTAGTGAACATTATATCGATTATTCGGTGTTACCTAAAAATATTCAGTGATGATAAAAGACCGACATATGATCAGTGACTAAGTCTTAGGTCTTGCATTTCATTTTGTGTTTTGCACTTTGCATGGTTACATTTCTCATGATTTACGTACCAATCAATGCTTGAATTCTCCAAATTAACACTAAACACAATGCAAGGACTGAGCATCGTATGAAGGTCCCCTAAACTAATCAGCAAGCAATCATCGTTCTGGGTTACGCATCTGTTTTGACAATGACTGAGCACTTGTCTTCTTCATGTATCTGCAAAAACATATCATGTGCATTGCTACATTTACATTACATTTTCATTTCATTCATCCATTGCATACATACATGTGCATCCATAAAAAAAAACATACATTTGCATTTTCTCATCTATTATCTATCATTGCATTGCATATCCATACATTTGAAAGGAAACATTCATTACATAATCCATACATTCCACAATAAAAGAAGCATTTCATACATTTTCATCACAAGATATTACATCATAAACCGAAAATGACAAGTGCATATGAAGTCACAACCAAAATCGATCTCATATATATATCATAATATCAGAGTACAATGGGGTGCACTAATGGCACTGTATACAAAAGAATGAGCTACAATGAGCTATGAGGTATCATCCAAAAAGACACAAACAAAGGAGAATAACAGATCAGCTATCTGCCTGGTCCTCGGCATCAGGGGAAACTCCTCCAGCAGGTGGGTCTGGTGGTGGATCAGCACGAGGTGCCCTAGCTCCCTCAGAGTCTATCATATACTGGGAGTAGGAAGTCATCCTTTGCCCGGGTGGAACAACAGAATAATAAGCTGAAACATAGTAAGCAACGCGACCCATCTGATGGATCACCTCAGCCTGCGAGCATCTCACATTAGCCTCTCGCTCCTGTAGCTGTCTCTCACGATCTCTAAGCTGAACCTCTAAAGTCGCGCTATGACGCCTCTGATCTCGTAATTGTTGTCAGAGTCATTTGATAACATCTTGAGATGTCTGTCTCAAGCCAGGATCTGCCTCAGCTGCTACGGTCTTTGCCTCCTTCATAGGCTGCTCTGTGCTCGCCTCAGTCTGCGCCTTGCGGCGATGAACCTCTGCACCCAAGTCAAAATCAGGAGCATCTTGTGCCTCCTCCATCGAAGCATCCTATAGGGCTCCTAGGATCTCATCTACACTACCAATGCCGCCCAGTGTGCCACCCTCACCTCTGGTATATCTCTGTTGTAAAACTGCAGGCCTTCCTATTGGGATACTATGAGGTCTGGGAGGTCTAATCTGTCCTGATGGCCTCGGTGGGGTCATCACTTCTCTAGGTTGGGGTGGTGTCAGATGCACCATTGGTATCTGCACCTCTCTCTGCCTTTAGCCTCTACCCATAGGGGCACCTGTCGCATCCTCTACGTCCCCCATAGTAGGAATGAGCTTTGTAGGGTCAAAGAAATGCCTCATTGGATGCTCTACTAGATATGCAATGAAGGCACATGCGACTCTAGCATCAGCCACCTGTGGCCTATAACCCCAATCATGGCTAACAAGTCCCCTATACTTGAGACTGCAATCTACATATGACAACCTGGCTGACCATCCTAGTCTGAGCTCCCGAACCAATCATGCATAAGCTGCAAAATCCTAGGGTGCATCCTGAATGATGTCGTACTGCCGCTAGACATGTGTAATGATAAACCTCTCAAGGACTGTGGTGGATCACCCTATCAGGATACGACTCTGATAGAAGTAGCCGAACTGAACATGAGCAATTGGTCACGCCTCAATCTGCAAATATGGCCTCCGGATAACAAAGTTCATATCATCTAGCACCTGTCATCGGTACTCGGTGCGATCCATCCAGACCTGTGTGATGTATCTAGAATATTTGTAGATCAGCGGCTCTTGTGGTTGTCTCTCATCTGTGCAAATCGGTCTGCATATCGGGATGTGCTCCCAAGCCCAAATCTATAAAACTAAGGCACCAAATGCAAATGTCTTCACCTCATGGTAGATGATCTATCTGAGAACATATGTGCTAGGAGGCCCTGACCCCATCCAAGCTCAACAGGACTAGCCATCAATCATGCAACCATCAGGGCCTAGCCCATCAGAAGACCGTTATGCTGACGGTCAGACATGATGATCCCTCCAATCATCCCTACGATAATATAGTCTAATCTGTGAGTGTGTTTGTATCTATGTACCAAGATCTCCCACGAGATCTATTGAGCTATCTGCTCATCTGCACCAAAAAGCATCTGAAACACCTACAACCCTATCTTGCCCGCACTGATGTAATCTGGGCGTGGGCCATGGAAGGGAATCCTAAGTATCCTGTATACATCCTCTGGAGTGATAGTGATCTCTCCAGTAGGTAAATGAAATGTTTGGGTCTCTGAATGAAACCTCTCAATCAATGCAGTCAACAGGCCATGGTTAACCAGAATATCAGGTAACTGGATCAAAAACTTGAACCCACATGCCGCAAGGTGTACTCTCATGGGGTCAGACAGTGACAAATAGAGCCTCTGGATAGCAGGGTGAGATATGCAGACATGTACATCTGGGTAATGAACCTACACAACACTAAAACGGGGCAACCTATCAGTAACTTGGTAAAAAATCAAGCTATAAGCGCAGAAAATGAGAAATTGAATACTTCAGAAGGTGCATAAAAGACCAAGGAAAACAGTCATGAAATCAGAAATTTTGAAAAATTGACCTAAGGACCTCAAAAACGGTCACTGTTTTCCATAAGACAAATCAGATTGGTACCAACTATCGTACGACAATATACTAGGTTCCATACGACATTTCATGAGTATACAACATTCACCATGCTCTCGCATGACACTTGAGGGACCCGATGAAATGTCGTACAACAAATGGGTCCCTCTCATACGAGTTACACATATGACCCATACGACACTAAAAGTTGACTCGAAAACTTGTACATGTCCAAACAGACTGTCATACGAGTTCACGTGATGCAAAATTTAAAAATTTCAAAAAATGTCTAAAAAATCCTAAAAAGCATAAAAGGATGCAAATTTTGAATTCACAAAGAGGCATAGAGGTCCACTTACCGAATTCTCGTACTGCAGTGATCGCAGGTACCACCGGCTACGCTCAAATCGGTGCGAGGAGATAGGAACCTTCATTTTTACTCAAAGGGCTCCATAAGGTTTGTAAAAGTCAACAGTGATAATGATTTGAAAATGACCCTTTTGGGCCTTATATATAAGTTTTTGACCTAAATTTTTGAAGTGCTCAATTTTACGTGAAAATTGCACCCCTGGCTAATGTCGACGTTCTGAAACCATTTTTGGGATCAAAATTGAAATTTGAGATCATTTACTTTGTCAAAATCATGATTTAAAATTTTCGGACCCAGGATGGCCGACTGCTTGCATAATCGACCTTCAAATCATCAATGAAATCCAGTATTCAACTTAACTAATTATAATACATCAAATTCTTCGAATTTCCACTTGGTCATCCATGGTCAACTCATGGTTAAACCTAGTCAAACTTGGTCAACAGGACCTCAAAATGATGCAGAATGCATCCCTACACGTGCATAACCATTTCTCAAATCAATTACATCACTCCTAAACCAAATCACGCTAGCTTTCTTGCCAAATTTCAATTTTCATCCCGAAGGAGGCATGGTATTACACATTCTTAATCAAATCTATCAATCAAAATTTCCTTCAGTGATCAAGACAACAACCACATCTAGTTATTGATTCATCAAAAGTCCTTATCTCTTGGGCATATCAGATTCATCAAAATCCATATCAATCTGGTGTTCTCTCACAAACTTGTAAATTGTATCATCTTTTCATAACCATCGGTTCATTAGTGTTATTTCCTTGGTTCTTCGTAACTAAAGGGTTCGGATTTGGCATCCTTTCGATTCCTTTGGACAATTAGGTCTGGAGTCAGGACAATCACTTCTTCGTAATCATAAGGTTCAAGATCAGGTGTTTTGACACTTCTTCGTAATCATAAGGTTCAGGATCAGGTGTTTTGACACTTCTTCGTAATCACTGGTTCATTGTTGCTACGGTTAACATCATCTCGATTCTTTCATCAATCAAGACTTGAATCAACATCTTCAAAATCAATCAATCAGTTTTTGTCTCGGAATCGGTTAATCTTTCAAGATCAGTTTCTCCACCACATAACTGAGTCTGCATCATCATCAAAAATAAATTAATCTTTGAACCATTGCGCTTCACCCAGTAATTCAAAGAGGGGCAAAATGTAATACCCCAAAAATGGGCTATAGGACCATTGACCTCCTACATCAACAAATCAATCAAAATCGACATAAAAGTCCTAACCTAAGGCACATCGACACATCGAATTATCAAAACCCTAATCAATCTAATCTAAATTTTGCATCGGGGAATATTCCTGATATTCCTAATTTATCCTAATTATCTTTAATTAAATATTATTTGGCGATAAATGACATTATTTATCCTAAAGTTAATTAATTGAATATGTTGAATATTTGATTAATTAAACTTAATTTTGCAACTTAATTAATTTAATTAGATTTAATTGCATTTATTCCTAATTAATATTATTTTTATTTGACAATAAATCATTTTCCTAGAAATAATTGATTAAATCAAAGTGTCAAATTTAATGATATAATTTTGGGATAAAGTTCGATTAAATATTGATTAACCCAAAAAATCAATTATTTTTATTCAAAAATCAGTTAAGTTGATGATAAATCACTTGAATTATTAAATAAATTCATAATTATCCATGCACAATTAAAAGAGCAATTAAACTCTGAATCAACAAATCAACTCAATTTGTTAACTTTTTGAACTCAACATATGATTGTGAGTTAAAAAAGTGATCTAAACTCTAATTTGACTTAAAAAGTTGATTTTGCATGATTTTGTGAGTTAACTCTTTCTGATTTTTTGATAACTCAACAATCAATCTAAGTTGATCAGGGATAGATTTTTGGCTTTTCATGAGCTTCCCGAGAATCTGGATTTCTATATAAACGAGGCTCAGTCCTTCAAATTGAACACGCTGCGAACCCTACACAATTGCGAACTTGCGAATTTGGAGAATTTGGCTTGTGCGATCTGGCGATTTGGTGAGATTGTGTTATTGTTTTGATTCTTGTTTTTCATTCATTTTTCATATCAATTCCATATCATTGATATATTAGATTTGCATTCAATTCATTTTTAGATCAATTTCATACAATTTTTCATCCATATTGCATAGAAAAATAAAAAAATAGATTAATCTGCATCCAGTTTTCATTCATTTTTCATCATTAAATCCTTCGTTTAGGTATTGCATTGTCACTGGCCTCAGTCCAATTCTGAAAATATCAAACTCATACCTACTAGAAGGCAGTAAATCATCTAGTTAGCATTGTTTGTTTCATTTGCAAATTTCTTGATTTGCTAACCTCTAATGTTTTACTGAAGTGTTGTGTCCACAGCTAGGTACAAAATCCACACACACAGATTGTATATGCAAGTAGTCCTAGAAATGTTTTATAATTAAGGAAGATGGACAATGGAGAAGTGCTAAAGCTGAATACTTTGGAAAACACTTGAAGAATTCGCATGAAGAGGTGAAGAAGTACATTAATAAAATGAATATATAGTACAAGGCTAAGGCATGACAGAAGAGGAGGCATAAAGAATTTTAAATTGGAGATGAAGTTATGGCTCATTTGAGAAAGGAGAGATTTCCAGTGGGAACATACAAGTTGAAGATGAAGAAATTTGGACCTTGGAAAACCTCGAAAAAGCATGATTCAGTAAATGCTTATGAAGTAGAGTTGCCCAATGAACTCAATATTTCATCAGTATTTAATATTTCAGATTTGACTGAGTATCAAGAAGGAAGTATTGAAGATGAGATAACAAAAGCACAATAGAATATTCCAGTACCTACTTCAATTGCAGAGAAGATAGAAGACATCTTGGATAGTCGTGTTGGCAGAAGCACAAGAAACAAGAAATATGAAGAATATCTAGTCAAATGGAAGAGACAGCATGTTGAAGATTCATCATGGCTATCAAAGGGAGAGGTTGACCACCTTGGTTTTCCTCTAAACACCTAAGATATGAAAAGGTCACTTCTCAATTTACCCTGGGTGTCTGATGTAGGAGCATCCGGGGTGTAAGAGCAATCTTGCATCACCCAAAAATATTGTCTAGTTTTCAATAAGGGCTATCTTTGGACAGAGTTACTATTTTTAGTAGGTTATTCATTTGAGCACATATTGTTTCAATTGCTTCCCTAGAGGTTCATTTTGGATGTATTAGCCTACTGGTAAAGTTTCATTGCAAGATCAAGTATAATTTTGAAGATTTTTTTTGTTTTGTTTTAACGGGGTGGTACAAAAATTGTGAGCTCAGTTTTGAAGGCTTTAGAGACTCCAAAAAGGAGTCAAACTTTGATCAGCTAGCAGTTCGCAATTCTAGGGCGTAGAGTGCTTCGTGTCATTTCCAAAATGGGGTTATAATAGCTAATCGACTCAACGGTTCACAAGTTATGATTTTTGAAAGTTGTGCCTTCAAGACTAGTTTCAATACAGAAAGAAGAGGGACAAAAATCACTTAAGGCGGGAAATTGAACTATTGAGCGCCAAAATGGGAAAATTTCACTTTTTAGAATATTCTTAGCCGGCTAATTGTGCTACTTAAATAGGGCTAAAGGGGGATTTTAGGGCTCAATTCCAAAAGTGTAGAGTGTGGCTCTATCTTGCAAACTATTGTAATGAAAATGTTCATGTAGTTGTAGCATGTTTCTTTTTTTAATATTGTAATGTCATTTTATTGAGGTTAATAGAAAGCAAGTGTTTATGTTCTTGCCAATAATTTGTTCTTGCAATTTTTCTATTTATTTTTATATTGTGTTGTGTGTATTTGGTTAAATAAGGGGAGTACCCTTCATAAAAAACAAATAATAACTTGTAAGAACCAAAAACAATAACTAAGTAGTAGTACCAACTTGTGATTTCAATTTGAAGTTGAATTGTAGGGAAGAGGTCACCAAAGCGTTCTATTCCTAAGAAGAGGTCGTCTGAGCTTTCCTATTCCGGTAACTTTCCAACAATCTAAATTCCAAACTATCTGTTAGATCTTGTACTTTCTAGATCAACAATTTTAGGTTCGTCACCTTTTCTGCACATAGAAAAGAGGTGAAAATGTTGAAATACTCCTCAAATATTTTCAATGTTGTTATGCTTGATAGACTCTTGCCTTGAAGAATGGGTGTATGAATACATGTAGATGAACAAAGATCTTCTTGCTTGATTGAGAACTCTTCTACTTCGCCATCATGGGAGAGAAGCTAACTACAATGGAGAAGATCACCTTGAAAGATGTCTTGGATGCTTGAAAACTTGATCTTGAATGCTTAGATGTGAAATTGTAGGTGAGCACTTGAAATCTTAATCTTTGTTACCAAAATGAGGAGAGTGTAATGTCCCCAGTCAGAACCTTACTTAATTTATCTTAACTTTCTCAATTAGGGTTTGGATTGTAATGTCCATGATAGAATTAGTCATTAATCTTATTAGATTTTAGTTATCTTTGACACGCATATCCAACCTTAGTACTATTTTAACTCCATGAAGGGAAGAGTAGACGTTATCCAAGATGCCTAGAGATCAACTACAATAGGCTCCCTCAAAGTTTACAGGTCAAAGCCCAAACTATTGGGATGCTGGCCCCTACCCTATCTTGGGACATATAGCCATTGCTTGGATTTAGACAAGCCCCTCCTTGGTAACATCACAGCCTTCTCTTCTCAAGCACTAAGTAGTAACAAGTCTGTGTATGGTTTTATGTATCTCTAAGTATTTATTTATATATTTCCAGTATTTATTTATATCTCTTATCTATTATAGTTGCAGCACGCCTAATGCTAGTATTCGTTATTGCTTGTTGCTAAAGAGTTGAATCGATTGTTCTGTTCTTTTCCTCTTCTTAAGACAGTAACAACTATTTCTTATTTTTATGTCTTATATTTATAAGTCGTCTCTATAATGGTTATCGTTCATTCCCAATATGATTTCCTATTCATTTATATTCTAAATCTCCTATTCATTTATGATTACCATACATACATATATATATATAGCTTAGTTTGTAGTGTATCTCCCAGTTAACTTGTCTATTCCTCCCTATCAATAATCGAGCAAATATATAGAGGTTTTACCTACAATAGTAGTGAATTCCATGGGATTGATTTAGAGGAATTAACTCTCCTTATGATGATTCGAAGACTTAGTCAGCTTGACCTTCATTTGAATTAGAATGTGATATATTTGTTCTTCCATCTTCCCAGATCGCGGCGATTATTCAATGCTCCCTATCGCTATGTATTATGTTTTGTGTTCTATGGAAAGATAAGTATTCATTCTTTCCTTTTCAATCATTTACCATTTCCATAATTATCTGCGTAGATTCATATATTTCTCCTTCTATTTCCTTTTCTTCTCCCCAACTCCCCCTATGCCTTCTGTATTTTCTGCGAGTCAGAATTTGTATACCACATTTCATTGGTGCGACTTGTCATATTACCGTCGCTTGGTACATGATGTCGTTTGGAGTCGATTAATTACATTGATTAATATTAGTGACTAGTCGATGGGCTGCTTTATTATTTGGTCGATTAGTAATTATAGGTTGATCGATATAATTATATTTCATCGATCAATAAATGATTAATATTAATATTAATTATATATTGGTTAACAAACTATAATGATCAATTATTAATACAATCATATTGATTAATTGATTATATTAATATTATTAATATTAATATGGTTTGATATTAATATTAATTATATGTTGATTAATAATGTTGATTATGGATTCATGTCATTATTGATATTGTACACATGTCGATTACGGCTCATGATAGAGAGATGGGTTGCTTTTATACCTCTCACAACATTTTGGAGGTCAAAATTCGAAGGACGCTGACATATTTGTAAATCTCACTAAAATCACAAGATGGGCCCCCGATTCAAATTTGGGACCAAACATCGGGGAAGAGGATGCATTCCTCCCAAAAGAGCCCCAAATTTAAATTGGAAGTGGGGAAGGAGGAAAATAAGCCAAAAATCCAAGAGGTAGGTTGTTGGATCAAGCATAACAGACGTCAAATCTTGAGAACACAAAAAATGAGGTCTAATTGAACATCTAATTATTGGTGCTTACAATTTAGGACATTGCAAATTGAAATGTACAAGGGTTTTATATAATCAATGGTAAATGACAATATCATCGTTCATAAAATATTAGTCATAGTCAATAGTGATATTTTAGTATTTAACATATTTAATACATGCAATTCATATCTTAGTATTTAGTATTCACAATTTTGCTATTTTACTAATTTGCCAAAGTTTCATTTGAAATGTAATTCTTATACATCTTTTTATTACTAGTTTTTCTAGTACTATATTTATATCAACATCGTCATCTCCCTTGCCCACCACCCCTCCTTCGAAGACATCACTACCATCATCATTGCCACATATTCTATTTTAGTTTCCACATAATCTTGAGATGTCATCTTCTTCAAATAGACATGGGACACCCAATAAAATCTTGATACCTCTAAACACCAACATGGAGACACACCAGCATCTACTCCACAATCCCAGTTCACGTTCTTTCAAATAGACTATCCTGGCCTCCAACTCCTCTAATGACTCTCTACATGTTGATGACATCTCCCTGAAGGGTGGTGGTCCTGCTAGGTGGTGGTCCTGCTAATTTGGCCTCCTCTAACCCGACAGATTTGACTCTCTATTAGGTGCTCCTGCTAAGGATTGTTGGTTTTGTTCTCTCTAGTGGTGCAGACCTTTTTTCAATTGATATTGCTACTGAGCTACTCCCGCCTAGGGCTGATGAGATTCATCTTTGTCAACACTATCCCTAGTGTTGTTGCTATTGATTTTCTCTCTTTGAAGTTTCCTCCACACTCTCCTTTTGGCGGGGACCCTCCTAAAAGTATTGTCTAGATGATTTTATGTTGGCAAAGGAAAAATCACTATGGTGTCACTCCTCCCCATGATGTGGACGAGTTGTCTACCCACTCTTGATGTGGGTTGCTAGCTATGCTACTAGTCTGTTGTCAATGGTCTTTGTTGACCATATTGTAAATTATTGCTTTGGTCTATAATGTTAACACCTTTGGGTTGTGGTTTTATAAGGGACAACACCCTGGTTTTGTTGCTTTTAATATTAAAAAACATAGACACAAACATATCTTGAATATCTACATCATGTTTCTCTTGATTCCACCACTTGAGTGGCAATTTAGTAGATTCGTAGTTTATGTTTTTCCTTCTAAAAGGAAAAGGTGCTTTTCATTGTTGAGGAACCTACTACAACACTCATTAGGCAACTATCTATGTCGACATTCTCTCCTATGTGGAGCCATTCATGTGCCTAATCTCATACGAATCTCAAGTCAACTATCTAATCTTTGGGGCTGCATGGTCCTCATATTTCTTCTCTTGAGAAGGGAGTCCTTCAAGTTCTCTCAATTCGTCTTCTGATCACAAGAAAGTACCTATCACTACCAACATAAGCTATGCTCATTGGGGAGTGTTAATACATTATTCTATTATATGCATTACTTTATCCTCCTCGTTTTATCGTACATATAATGATAATAAGCTTGATTAAGTATATCTCTAATTGGGCCAATGTCATCTCCTTGAGATGTGACATCTTGTTAAAGGCATCTACTATCTTTAGAATGTAATTTAGTAGGAGTCCTCGCTTGTAGCAAATCCCATACATGCACACACTCGCACTGACTTATCTTGCAAATCTGAAGTACTCTATTGATTATCATGCAGGTGATGGTTGCATTCTTGTAACCCTTGCACATATTAGATATGTATCTGTTGCATTGTATTTACATCCCCTATTTACAATAATTCTATTTTGTAATCCTCTACTTGTCATCATATAATGTAATGTGCTTCTAACCCAAATCTATTGGTTCCTCGCATGTACTCAACAATTTGCTTTCTCAACGTAATATCCGAGTTATCTCTATATCATTCCATAATATTACAGGCCACAATTAGAAGTTAATTTCTTCTTCATAACATAATAATTCTCAAAAACTTTGGTGCTGTGCCTGTGGGATCTTATGCAGCTTGTAATATAGAGAGAGGAAGGATATTCTCCACATTTGATACTGTAAATTTTGGCAGTTTGTGGCTTAATCTTGGGCATTCTATTCTTTTTTTGTTTTGTATACTAACTCAATATGGAAATTTCAGTTTTTGAAGCATGCAATTACCTAATAAGTGGTATTCTTAATACCCCCATTTGATATAAAATCAATTACAACAATTAAAAGACAAAACAAAATAGAAGGTTCTCTCGGTTTAATCATTCTGATTTTACAAAATTATAACTACCATTACATGAAGCGAGTTGTGACCATTTCTTACTATGGTTCTAAGGTTTTCCATTGATTGCATATATAATTGTATTTGTTCACAGGGCAATGAATTCCAGAGGAATTTGTATATAGGAAATGTTCTAGGTGCAAATTTGAGCTTCATTTTATTTATCGGATCCAAACAGGTTGTGTGATAAAGACACAAAAACTATTAACAGCTTTAGACACACTTTGCATGTAATTCAGAAAACCGTCACAGTAATTAATTCAACTCACAAAAATATTTCTTCAAACTTTTACCACAGCGCCTATGTAGTCTCCAAACTACTTTTATTTATTTTTCTATCAATAATAGTTCTCACAAACTAACGAGTGCTCCCCCACATGGGGAGATCATTCTCTAAAAACATGTTATGCTGTTTGATTGCAAAGAAAGATATATTTTTCTAATTTATTTATTGTCATTGGAATAACAAATATTTGAGATATTTCATTCATCGCTTGACAGCCTTAAATACCTGGAATTTATATTAAGTGTAAAATAATACAGGAAATGATGATAAATTAATAAATTATCCATCCTAGAATTGATGTAAATAGAACTAGAAGTACCAAGGTACAGATCTTGCTGCCATCAAAATAATTATCTAGCTGTTTCAACCTTACTGTGAAAAGTAAGATCGATTTGAATACATGTACTCATTGAAACTCACCCTGAAGGTGCGGTAGTTGTTGGCATTGCAGAACTGAACTATAGGGAATTGAAGCTTCAGAAAAGAGAGGCAGGGGGAGCTAAAACCCATTGCTCGCAGAAAAGCTTCAGTTTGCATTTGTCTTCATGAGACAACCTGATTCAACCATCACTCAAAAAGTGATATACACAGAGCCACACCCATTCCTGACATCAAAGATATCAACTGAAGCAATGTGCTCTTAAATGAAATTCCTTTCTGATGCATTTCAGGAAGCACCCCAACCATTGCGATGTAGATAAAACCACCAGCTGTGAATCCCTGTGTGTTGATCAAAAGAACAAATTATTTGAACTTAGATTCCGCATAGAATACCAACAGAAGCTTAACAGGTCTAATTGAAGTGCAGATTTTATTTAATCAAAACATCACTTAATCTGAACTTTGTAAGTTCTTACATTTGTGCATACATCTAGAGTTACAAGTCACTTTAAACATAGTTAAGACTAATGATTCCCTAGTTTGTCTGAATCATAAAGAAAAAATGCCATAGATGTTAACAGTGGCTTACAAATAGTAACATATGTAATCTGGAAACCATTTTTCAAATAGTAACGTCTTTTCAGAAAATCATGAGAGAAACTATTAACAATTTTTTGTAATTGAAAAGTATATGCTAGAAAAATGATAAATTGAGCTTAGCGTGAATGGTTAAAAAGTTAAGATAGAATAAAATTTGCTCACCTCTATCCATGCAGAATGTCCTGGATCTTTTCCGATTAATAGTGCCTACTCAGAAAAATGTTATGTCAAGGATAACCCTCATTGTATTTATCATAACTGATTTACTGAACAAAAAGCATCTTGAAAAGGCTGAATTAATGCTTGACAATAGTATAATTTTTCAGGTTCTTATACCAACCAAAGCAGTTCCAGCTAATGCAACCAGTGCTGATAAGAAATTGAAGAAGAGTGCCTTGAAAACACTGAAGCCTGAGTTCACCAATATCCCAAAGTCTCCAATCTGTCCAAAGGTTCGTTCTACAAGAGTTAGTCTGATCTGACATGCTGAATAAATATTTTTATGAACAGACGGCAATAAACAAAATAAAATGGGAACCAAAATATGTTTAATACTAATATTCATTTTCAACACGTGTGTGCATAGAATCTTATCGTAGGGAAGCTAACTTGAGTTGGTAAAATACTTCTAGGAAACTTCATCAGATGGTGTTTATTTTAAAGTTAGAATTGATCAAGTTTGTGCAGTAGTATGTCTCATGTTTGATATAAGATTTAAGTTATTCATAAAATACTGAGTAGTAACTGTTTTAAGTGCAAATAGATTGGATAAAACTTGTATATGGGTACCTAATATGGCCCATTAGTCGGGACCCATTTTTGCACCTTGCATCATTTGAATAATAATTCCATCTTCCTAAAATAAACAAAGGGAGGGCGCTAGTGTGAATAAAGTTATGTACCTAATTAGTTGTTAGTATCCTAGGTGGCATTCTAGTAGTTATAACAGGACAAAAACCTCATTTACTTTTAGTTATCTACGCATTTAATATTTACATCAGACATTTAATGTTTGTATCAATGGTATTTTCTGATATTGCATCACACCCCTATGAATAACGTTATGTACCTAAGTAGTCATTAGTGGGGACCTATTCACATGTTAACTTAGGTCCTAGGTGGCATTCTAGAAGTAGTGATAATGTTATGACCACTTCAGACCCACGTGGCCTTCATTTTCTTCACAACAATGTTTACCTTGGAATAGTTCTTATCCAAGATATTGGTCCTCAATTTCTTCTCCTTTATTGGCACATATGAAGGCCCTACATTTACCACTTTAGTCATGGCCTCCTTAAAATAAGGAGAGAAAGCTACATAGAATGGAACGCCAAAAAGTTGCCAATGGCATCATTTGCCTCACCTTTAATCTATACATTGAACAACTATGTCATAGGGTTGGGAATTTAACGTGGAAGCCCACCCCAATAAACCTGTATAATAGAAAAACTATTTGCAAGATAGTTTAGGTGCCAATTTCTAGAAAAGGTATTCTTAGAATTTTTGGAAAAAGGATAACAGTCATTTCATATAAAAGATAAACTTGTGTTAAAATAAATGTAGAATTATCAACTTAGAAATGGTTTACAGTAGTTAGAAAAGCAATCACATATTTTTTATTTTGTCTATACTTGTTGATTGTGTTTATTTAAAATTTGTTTAGGGCTACTATAATTGTACACAAGAAAAAATTAATATATGGTTAATGTTAAAGTGTGAAATGACTGGTAGACCTTGAAATACCACCCCCACACCATCTCCCTATTTAAAGGTTAGGAGCCTCTCTTTAGTGAAGAGCCATGACTGGGGTTGTCTCTTTTGCTCAGAGACTCAGATTATTTATTTATTAAAGACAACGTATGAGCAGAACTTATCAGTGTTGATGTTACAATCATCCCAATAAAGTGTTGCCAATGCTATGACCACCAATTTGCCTAACATTTGTGGACAGGAAAATGCTATTACAAATCATGCACTTAAGTGACAAACTGATATATGTTGCCAAGAGCATCCAAAGAATTGCACGTGAAATATTTAAGTGAAAATAAAGTTTCAACGAAGTTACAGATTTGAACATCCTATTAAGCTTTTTTTTGAAATAGAAAACTCAGAAGTAAAGAAATCAAGAATATGCATCCATTCACTTAACTGTCCTAAGAAGCCTGCCTACAGTGTACAGATCAACTTCACATTAATTGCACTTAATAAATCACCATTAGCCATTTTTTTCAAATTATGATCATTGAAGCAAAAACAAACATAACTGTATTATGATTGGAGTAAATATACCTCCTGGGGAAGCTCATGTGCAAGCAAAAACAAAGTTCGAGACCAACCCCCAACTGACCCATGGAGTAAGAATGCACTTCCTAGTGCCATTCCATCTGTGAAATTATGCTGCAGCCAGCATAAAGCACGTATCATATTTTACTTTCCTGAAAAAACTTCCCATGGTGTAACCAACAAATACATTTTCCATGGATAACGTAATGACTAAATAAAAACCCAGGCAAATTGCAATTTTGTCAAATAATTTAAATTTTATAACATATGTAGAAGTCTTCAAATCATATTTTGTGACTCAAAATGATCAGTAGACTAGAAGAAAAAGTTACATGAAACACATACTACATTTTGTAGGATATAATGTCTTACCACTCCATCTGAAAAAAGATTCAAGTAACCAACAACCAGATTTGATGTTGAATCAGGAATTGACTTCACTTCCGAGGTTTCAACAATCTCACTAGAAGCATCTAAAGAATTTGGTAGTTCCTTCTCAGGCACATTGGCTCCGTTGGACTTATTTCGCTGTACATAATGCAGAAATATATAGCTGATTAAAGAGAAAATAATTATTTTAAAAAAAAAATCAGCATTTACTTTATATTATACTTTAGGTTCATTAGAAAACTGCCCAACAGAATATCAACTAAGGCAGATAATTCCAAGAAAGTTGAACAAAATGCAGGAGCTGAACGAAGTGCTCAAGGAAAATATGAACTGCACCAAAGGAATAATATTGGATATGTCGAGAATATAGCTTTGTGTTCTTCAGATCTTTTAATATGATTTTGATTCAAGTTTTGTTTAAACATCTCAATTTCTCTTGCATGAGAATTATAAATGCAGTCCACTCTTTCAATTTTAGTATTGTTCTAGTTGCAAGCTAGGACAAGCAAATGCTTTAAATGTCCACCTGAATTGCTCTTAGAATGGGTATTACAACATTTTCCCTATGAAATACATTCTTTTTCATGAAAAAGAAAGTTCGCGAACACATTCATTCATTTTCTGTATATAAATGTTATTTCTGCAGAACATTTGAGGAATTCACCAAGGTAAAAGATAGACCAGAATGCAAGGTAGGATATGCATTATTTAGGAATCAGGGCCAGTTCGAATCTTCAAAATTTAACTGTAAATGAATACAAAAATTCAACTAAAAGAAATCCACTTCATCAATTATGCAAAAGCAAATTTCTAAAATAGCTACACTAATGAAGATTTAAACACATTTCTGCAGAAATAGAAGTTAAAATCTATTTATACGCAGGTCATATTCTCAAACAAATTAGCTTCTAGATAAGATAGGTCACAGATTTCCAAATTAAAAGGAAAATACTGAACATGAACAGTAGGGGGGGAAACTTTTAAGAATCTAATTTAAACAGCAAGAAAGTCTAATAGTCTAATAGGCTGTTTCCAGCTTCAATCAAAAGTTGACCTATGAAATAGCCAACTCAAGCTATGCGACTCATTTGAAAAATTAAAAGCAATGACAAAGCCGGAAATAAAAATCCCAACAAATAAAGCTCAATGCAGTCCAATTACCTTCCGCAGAGTTGAGCCCAGTGTGCTGTCTTTCTTTTCAGCTGCATCACTAACACAACCATTTTCATCTAATGATTTCTCCTCATTTTCTTTATCGGATTCACTGCTTTCTGTCTCAGCAATTGCTTCACTTTCATGATCATGATGATGATCATCATCTTTCTTTGAACATACATTGCTTTTGTGATGGTGATGATGACCATGATGAAAACCCTGAAACCCTTGTGATGAAAGCCCTTCAACATACCTTACAATTTTTTCAACAAGGAAAAAGAGAATGATTCCCGCTGCAAATGTCAGACATACTTGAATCAAGGACACTACCAATGGGAATAGCTAATTCAAAAGTAATAATAACATCTGCACAAAATCTACAGGTATAAGAGATAAGTCAAAACAATGTACCCATCAATATCAAAATGAGCCAAGATCAATTAATTGTTTTGAAGAAGCAAAGAAATGCATTCCATGAGATTTTTTTTCAACATAACAAGAATAATATATAATAAACACAAATGAGCTTTTAACCAATGTACAGATGTAGGCTAAACTTTGAAAACATGTGGCTATGGTAAAGTGATTTCACACTAATGGATTAGGCTGTGTTGTAAATATACAAGAACTTGTGTCTGAGTGTGACAAGCCATATCAGTTCATGTAATATAACCATTGCAATAAAGCATAATGTAGATATGCATCCAAAACTATCCAAGCATACTTTAGCCTTTATTCCTTGCTCTACAAATAACTTAATAAGTGTTAGTTTCCAAATGCTCTTTATGTTTAAAATACAGTGTCTGCAAGCACATCGAAAACATAATACAGAGGCAACCTTGGTCCACATTCAAGAGTATCTGTTAAACACCCCTCCAACAGTTCTGTGCACAAATTTTAGTTTTGACATTACTTGTGCCCTATTTGCAAAACAATAATGTACATTAGGGTCCTAACATTTTCTGCAACTCCATGGATTTAACATGCTTTTTAAAGATAAAAATGAACTCACTTGTTCTGCCTAATCATCCAAAAGGATCATCATTATATCTCGCAACTAGAGATGAACAATAAAGAGTTTATAAGATAGTAATGCCATATAATAAATTAACCAAATGTATGGTCGTTTCTAAGAGTTGTCTGAAAATTAATAAGCCTATCAAAGGAAATTATAGTGTTCTGAAGAATCTCATCCAAACAGGAAAGGCAACCCATCAGTCATGGTCAGGATAAAGAAACCTACCATTGTGAATGCAAAACGGCCTTCAAGAACTATCGCGTTTATCCATTATTGTAGCTATCTGGCACAAAAAGAAAACGATCTGCAAAAATATTTTTAAAGAATGTACAAGAAATCATTACGTTCATGAATGGACACAATAAAGCATGAATTATATACATCTTGTCCTGTATGCCTAGCGCCAGGTCTTTGAAATTCTCCATCTTCATCCTATGCAAACTGCTAGAAGATTTGACCATCAAATAGTGGTAATATTTGGTAACAGATATAACATATTTGTCGGGAAAGAAATAAGGATGGTGCATGCTTCACCATTAAATATTTGGAGAGGAAATATTTGTTAGTCACCGACATATACCAAAAAATTAAGAGCCACCTTGGTTGATATAGAACCTACAAAATCTGTAATTTGAATACTTGCAGTGTGCATGACTTCAGCACCTGTGATTTGCGCAACCTTAATACCACATCTACATGGCAACAATAGAAGACAAAGCACACCTGAAATTCTTTGGAAACTGCACAAAATACTGCAGTGGACCTAAACAATGCTTTTTCTATCTACTGCACAACTATTTTCCTCTCTACTGAACAAAACCAGCAAAGCCCAGAATTTTGAAACCACTTCCATAGCAGAAAAAAGAAAACATGATTGGGTCATAGCAACAGAACCGAGTGTTGATCAAATTTCTACCCCTTTGTGCACTTGGGCCTTTCTGATCAGCAATGAGCAACCTGTACTCCAGCTTCTCACTATGTGAGGAAAGGCAACAATCCTTGAAGCACAGCCCAGAATACACAGACTCAATGGTGATTCCAGCTGTGGAGGTGCAAACAACAATCTCACAATCTGCAAATTAAAGACTACATATGCAACCACATACACTGATTTTACAGAATACTTAAAGCTTAACTATATTCACATTATAATATTATCACATATAGGCTGCCCTTGCCTAAAGGGCGAAGGGACACCTGTAACTCCGTTACTGACTCCTTTAACTTCACATTACAAAATATAAACCCTCCAATGCTTGAAATAATAGCTTTCCCATAACAATCTCAAAAGCAAATTACTTCATATGCGAGCAAACTATGCACATGCTTTTCCTAAACATAGACCATTACATTTTTTTTGTGCAAGCAACCTTTTGCACATGCATCCTCTAATTTTAGAACTTAATATTTCATTCACAAATATAATTCCAAAGTCCAAATGGTAGACATTTCTCTCAATTGGCCTATTTGCGGCACCAGAATGCTCTCACTATGAACAATGTATTCTGTACTTAAAATACTTTGTAATATCCAACACAACCCATTGAATCCACATGAGATGAGCTTACCACCCTTCATTGATGTACCCATGACTGCTCCACCCCCAATGCACTGCCTTCCACTTATCGTACAGTGTGCTTTGGACTGCAAAAAGTACTCAAATAACACGTAATTTGTTCTACCCTCTCAGCTTGAAGCATGTATCACAATGTAAACTAAATCTAAATAGCATCATGCACCTTAAAAATGCCAGCAACTAGCAATTAATTCAAAAAATTCCACCATCTATCTCAATCGAACTCCAACCAGCCATCAAATCCTCAAATAATTGGAATCAAAAACCCTGTCAAACATTTTTTTGTGGATAATTGTATGGTATCTACACCATCTCATTACCGGCCCCTGTAACCATTGAGTATGTAGGCACAAATACTAATTGCATGGATGTTTGCATACTCTATAAACTCACCACAATAACTCCATCATGTGGACACCCCTACCATGCCAACCCACTATTTGTGACCACTGCACACACCAGTATTTCTATAGCATGCTATAAAAGCAAGTCTAATCATAAGCAAACAAACACATCAGCAAGAATATTGTACTAGTATCATTATTGACTTTAAGAATTGTATGTACTTGAGTGTACCTTGTCAACCTTGCACATGTCGTCTCCAATGTACACGCACTCCACCAACATATATTACAATGTAACTTTTCAAGATAATTTTGGCAATATCTTGCCAAAATTTGTCATCACTTGCTCTTCAGTGCTTGTGGAAACAAAGAAGATACTGTTAATATTTGTGGTATCATTCGGAAAGATAATTGATGTATGTGCTAAGGTGAATAAATTTATTATTCACCTTAACACATACACCATATTAAATACTGATTTTTTGAGATATACATCCACAGCTTGTGACGACATCTTATGTATTATGAATTGTATTAACAGCTTGGGATGACATCTTTTATTTGTGGCAAGGACGACTTGTTTTGAGTGTCCTAAATTCAGTTTGTATTGCCAAAATATGGGTCGGCCTCTACATAATTATTATGACATGTCTTCTATTGTATAAATATGGAAACTAGGTGTGATTTGCTAAACACATCGAAGACATAACATGTGAATAGCAATTTGCACCTACAGCAGCAATTGATAGCAGTCCTTAAATCTGATATTTAGCAGCAGATTAAATCAGTATTTTAACAAGCATATAGCAGTCCATATTCGCGTGGAAGGAGCAGTCTTGAAGGAGAAACTGGCAACAGACCTAGGGCATATTTGAAGGACAAATTTGTAGCAGAACTATCTCAGATTAAAGACTGAAGAAACCCGGGTATTATCTTTTCCTTCCTCCATTTATATTTTTTTATAAGGATCTGAATCTTAGTTTGAAAGATTTTCTATAGGTTGAATTTCCTTTGTAAGTCTGAAATATTAACAGATACTGCCCGAAGGAACAATACACCTTCTGACACATAAGTAAAAGCACATTTATGGGTGACCAATGCAATTAGAATGCATACATCAATTTGTTAATGCCTAATCCATAAAGCAATCTACACCCATATATATTCACTGTGTAATGGTAACTCGTCATCCAGCAAAAGGGTAGCACAACCACTTAAATAATGCTGCACATAGACAGAACACAGAAAATCTGCAATGTTTCTGGAAATATTTGTTGCTTTCCATCATGTGCATCCCTACCTGTTTATGCCTGCGCACAGCCTAATTTATCTATGGAGTTACATGCCTAACTCTATAATATTTGAACATAGTCTAAACAATTAAACTTTCCACACGCAAAGTTCTTTGCTTTCATAGCACACAGTCTAATATACCTGAACATATTATTATTCGAACTCTTACTCTAGAACATTTGTATTTCTCAAGTCTCTGTTGCATGTGCAAACTCTAGTACTATGTATACCATTGTTACTCGTATATAATTTTTCTAACCTTCGGGTTACATACAAGTCTTGTCATTTCATGGCACACTCTCTAAACACTTTACAGATGCAAAATGAGGCACCACCCTCTAAATTCATATCAAACTCATAAATCATTGCCCATATCTTAGTAGGCACCATCATCTTTAACTCTTGTGCATCCTATTTGGACAGAATACTGCAAAAATTTAGTATTTATGGTTTTTGCACCCAGCTTGCCACCATCTATCTGCATACTATTAGGGCAGATTATTTTCCTTTTTGCAGACCAAAGTCTGGATGCCTTCTGCACCAGCCATTGGAAAACTTGAATGCACAATTGACACCATCAAACATTAATAAAACAACAAAACACTTCATAAAAATAAAGGAATAACACAGCTGCATAGTAATCTTCCATTTGATTCCATCTGCAGCAACATCCTGTAACTAGAACAAATTATAGAGTTGTGGACATGCAACCTACTTATACTATAACATGCTTGTGCCCTTCAAAAGCCTAAACAATACCTAGTATATGATCCATGCCGCAAGCCTTAGATGTCCATCCCATACGTAACAAACATACCTGACACATCAGCATTTCTTGCACCCAAACAAAAATTTGCCATGTTCTCTCAATGTATAAATTTTCAAATGTCTACATGACACATCATTCTGAAAGTAACAATGCATAAGTGCATCACACCCTATGCACATAAGTTTGTCAACAAATAGAACTCCAACACATGCATTCATAATTCTTTTCCATCAACAACCTCTACCATTAATGTAATGAAAGTTCTAGATTTTAACAGTGTGATAAAGCTTACATCAATGTTTCAGGTCATACTCCATGATCCATCATTAGGATGAGTTGGAGACAGAGAAGAGAATCAATCACGGAGTATGATTTGAAACATTGATGTAAAAATTATCACACAATTAAAATCCAAAAATATCTTTACATTAATATTATGGATGTGGAAAATTCATGTTGCTAATCCTCTACCATCCTCCGTGTAGTCAAGATCAAGACTACACATACACATATCTCTATTGTTCTTGTACTCTCTGTTGCAGCACTGCACCAGATTCCTCTATGACTTAAAACCTTCTTAATACTTGGACATACACACATTACTCGTTGCATGCTGATTCAACGGAACAGGTTGCTGCTTAAAATGTTGGTCCAAAATTCCCAGTGTCTCTCATTTATTATCCACATCTTGTATATCCAGTGCCAGATCTGTAAAAATATTTCCTTATGCGCTTCTAAGTGCACACATTTGTATGTGGCATGTGTATCATATGTGTGTTCTGAGCCATTTTCCTATGGACTGTCACAACTTGCTCACACTGTCTTACTCTTCATCAGCTGTAGTTATGTCATCTTCAGTCCATCCAACTTGCTAGAAGATTTGACACTTAAATAGCAGTAATATTTGATAATGGATATAACATATTTGTCATACCAGAATTAAAGATGATGCATGAACCACCATTAAATATTTGCAGAGGAAATATTCTTAATCAATTTGTGCCAAAATAAATAGTTTTCCTTTTAATAGCACCTACAAACTTCTGTAATCTGAATAATTACGTTACATGTGACTTTAACATTATGATTCATACAACATTAATACCACACCCAAGCACCAACAATAGAAAACCAAGCACACCTGAAATTCTTCAAAATCTGCAACAAAAGCTGCAGTGAACATGAACAATTATTTGTCTGATTAAACCCTTGCCACAAATAATATACACAGTTGTTTCCTCTCTAAACTAGCAAAACCCGGAACTTCAAAACCACTCCATGGCAGAAAATATGAATGGGTCCCAACAACAGAACCAGCAGTTGATTAGATTTCCACCCATTTTTGTACTTAAAGACTTCTAACCAGCAATAATCAACCTTGTATACCAATTTGCCAATCTGTGAGGAACAGCCACCATTGGAAGGGCGGTCTCACCTAAAGTGCACAGAAAATCTTAAAGATCCATTGTTTATTCCTATTATGACTATGAAAACTGCAAATTGCCAATCTGCAAATTACAGAATACATGTGCAACCACAAACATATAATTATAATCGCAAAGTTTACACAATACTTGAAGCTACTCTATATAGTGTAAAGTTACTACCTCCTTTGACTTCTTACAAAATATGGATTAATCCATCTCAACTCATTGTGTGCGCTCACATGCATAGAAGATAAACAAGTCTATACACCTGCTTTTCCTAAACATAAACCGTTACATTGCTTGATGTGCAAGCAACGTTTTGCATATACATGCTTTTCATAAATTACAACTTCCATATTTAATTAAAAATTGTGATTCCAAAGTGCTAACTATAGATGTTTCTTTCAATCTGTCTATTTCTAGCATCAACAATAATAAAGGTTCTTGATCCATGCCATGACGAAACAATTTCTAATGGTAGTTTATACTCCCAGTTTGTCTACAATTTCCATGACTACACCGGATCCAAAAGACCCAATGTTGATTCCTGCTATGGAGATGCAAAGTGCAACCTCTTAATTTGCAAAGGATGCATGTGCAATCACATACACAAATTTTATACGATACCCCAAGCTTCTCTGCATTCACATAACAACACTGTTGCATTAAGGCCACCTTGCCCACGGGAGCTGTTTTAAACCTATTCACTACCTCCTTTGGCTTCCAGTTACAAAATATGTATAATATATATCAAACTGTTAAAATAGTTACAAATTGTAGTGGCCTGTAAATTGGAAAGCAAATGCTAACATAGGATTTAATTAATATTGATTTTAATGCACATTGTAGGATACAATGTGTGAGGGAATGCACAAGATGCGTAGAGATATTTATATGGTATCTAGGAAAATTATATTGTATTTGGGAGAAATACATGGAGAACGTAATAAGCAGCAATATGAGTGTTAAGATGATAAACTGGAGTTATATGATTAGTTGTAAGTTGTAGCGTGGAGTTGGAAACAAATGTAGCTGCAAATAGGATTATTTATGCTTTCATCATAAAGAAAACATGTGTGAGAGTTTAATGGTCGGCCATGTAGCCCCCACCTTTGAGTGTTTATTATAGCACAAAATGTTGTAGAAGCTCTCTACAAAGAAGGGATAAACAATTTAGTCCTATCAATCTTGCAGGTATCTCTGTGTGTTTGAATAAATATTAAGCATCTATTTATTATTCTGTTGGATTTGTATTGGCCAGGAAATGTATTTGGCTCTGCAAATGTTTGCACTTCTAGTCCAGTCTGTTTGAGAGGAGTAGAGGATACATGGATGCTCACCTTAGAATCATTTATACATTATTTTCTTTTCTTCTTTGAGCAGTACAGACTAGAGATGAAAATTGTGTTCATTTATCAGTTGCACTTGCAAAGAAGACTCGACAAAGCTAAGAAATTTGGTAAAATAGGTTGACTTGAGAAAACAATGTTGGAGAAGAAGAGCAAAAGGAAAAGAAGACAAAATAAATTCCCACAAGCACAGCAGTTATCTTAAGCTTGAAAATTTATAAAAACTAGTAGCACATTCTCAAGAATAAAAAGGTTTTACTTTTCCCTTTCGGAAAAACTCATGACATTATATGCAAATTAAAAAGTCAGTAACACTGATGCCCTCCTCTTGGATGCAAAATACGAAAGGCAGAAATTAGAAGATTAAGCAAAAGAACAGTGGCAAGTTAAAAGTACAAACATATGTAGAATTTAAATTATTAAACATTGGAAGTTCTCTTATTGACACCAAATTCAATTATGAACTGGTACAGCAGCAGGTTCCTCCTATTGGATGAAACGGCCATCTATGTAATGTCCTCTTCTACAGCTTTACTTGATTTACCCCAAAATTCCCAACTAGGGTTTGGATTGCACTTGGAAATGGCAATTTACTTATTATATGTAGTGTTCCCTACTAGATTACATACATCAATTAAGGATTCATAATACATTTGACAGTTAACATATTTAAGCCCACTTTCTTACTTCTCTCAAGACTCAACCCTACAGACAACATGGGGTACTTCTCATAAAAAAAACAGAAGAATTAAAAAAAAGAATTAGAATGAAATATAAAAGAATATAATTACATATAATTAAAATTTGATTGAAGTTAATGAATGTTCAAAAGGCATGAAATGATAAGTTGTGACTCCATCAAATATGAAGTATAAAAGGGAGAAGAGAACTTCATTTGAAGGGGGATAATATGGAATGAGAAGTACAGATCTGATTTAAATATGAAGTGCAGATCTTATTGTGAAAAGTTGTATCCCTTTCAAAGGGGCAGAAATAATGAAGAGTTGCACTCTTTCAAAGGGTGCTAATGGTGAAAGGTTGTGTCTCTTGCCAAAGGGCATTTATGATGAAAAGGTGTGACCTCTCCCTCACATTAAGAGATATAAAGGGAAGAAGGTTTGTTTGAGGAAAGGAGGCAGATGGGAATAAAAATAAGAAATGGATTACAATATGATTGATGTTTATATTATGCTAATGATATCGATATATGCATATATTCATAATACAGGAGATACTAGCCTATTCATGGCCTAATCTTTAATCTTTCCTATTGCCCCTGAGGAGGATTAAGTGTAGGAATGTTGGGCAGAGGTGGTATTAATAACTAGCAAGATAGGTAAGTCCTGCGGTGGAATCGACCATGCAACATCATACAAGGGCAATAGATAAGAGTTGTGGAGGAATGGGCATGGGTTACATCATACAAAGGCACTATTTGTGAAGGATAGTTTCTAGCTCTCTAACATGGTTTGTGTAGGGAGAGGCGGAGTAATCCCATCGCAAGTTAGGCGTCTACCAAGTGGTGGTATTGACAGTTGTTCATGAAACCTTTGGGCCAAGTGGTGGTATTGACGGGTGTTCATGAAACCCTTGGGCCTAATTGTGGAGGTGGTTTCAGGTGCCCTATGACAGTAAATCCTCATCCTCCATTAGGGTTAGGAAAGAAGTAAGGATGAGGTTTAAATATAATAATTGTGGATTATATTATGAACAGTGAATTCTCTCTAGCTTGATAATTTAATTGAGGCATAATATTGCATAATAGTGTATAATGGTGCATGTTAAACATCAATCCCTAGCAGGGAACATTACAAATGGTATCAGAGCTTTGATCCTGCCATCTTGCAGGGTAAAGATGAATCAACGAATCCTTCTAATTTCTAGTCAATATGAAGGAATCTAACAATATGAGTTTTTATGTGGATGCTCCTTGTTTGTGTAAATCCATGTGTATGCTTGGTGTTTTCATGTGTATGCTCTATGTTTGGTTCAGACCTGATGTGCTTTCAGCATGTTTATTCTATGTGTGTTTCCAAGGCCATTTCGTGGGTGGTTAGTAGAATTTTAATTTATATTAATTTAATATGATAAGATGTCTAGGTACAACTATCTGTTGGAATTTGTTGTCATTGATGTCAAGGTGTATGAGATTGTTAAATTGAATGTCAAAGGCTGAGAAAATTGTAGGATGGTTATCTAAGAACTGAAATAAAATAGAAGACTCATAAAGCAAAAATAAGAAAGGATAATAAAGTGTAGATATATCCTAAGAAGAAACCATTAAAGATTATGAATGGTATGTTATATGCAAAGATCCACAATGTCAAATTGCACATGTATGCAGTGGTTGTATGCAGAAATTCCTTATGCAGTTATTTAAGACATTGACCGACCTTCTTTATGTTGCTGACTTCATTAACAAGGCCAAGTACCATTAACAAAACAGTGATTTTAAGGACAATTGATGAAGACAAAAGTTGTGCATGTGTGTTAAAAGGAGATGGTGATCCACGTAAAAAGACAAATCCCAAGCTTGTCCAATACAAGTTATCTTTTTATGACTACTAGAATACGTGCAAGGTCTCACAGGAATTGCTTATCTAAAGACAATGGCTTATATACATGCAATGATATATTAGAGAAAACATGGTGGCTGACATCATAGAAGGCATCACTCAGTGACTATGAAATATATGTTTAATACTCAAATAGAATTCATGTATAGTTAACTACAAACATGGTCACCAAAACAAACACACGGGAACGATGGTGAAGGAAAAGAAATAAAGCAATTAAAGTAACACAGTATTTTTAGATGCACTTACGGAATCTTGGGATGAAGTGTAAAAGAGAAACTCAAAAAATAAATGGTATTGAGAAAGTTCAAATGTCACGCAACCTATCCAAATCAAAAGGAAAATATTACGAGTTTGTTCATTTCCCTTCTCATGAAGAAGCATTGACATGAGTTGAAGGTGTAAATAACAATGATCTTGTTAAAGGAGATGTGATTATATCAAATCAATTGAAGGCAGCATTGTTAACTAAAGATTTGCTTGCTAAATAATATATATACGCATCAATTCCCATTTAAGTGGTGCTCAAAACGTAAACGATTGTTTATTAGTTATTCACTATAAACAATAGAAAAGTGACTTATAAAATAACAACACTTTGCTCAAAGCAAGCCATGGTTAAGACAGACAAAAGGTGGCAATTTGTTTGAGTTATCACCAAAATGGCAACGATTAACATCAAGAGTATAAATTAATAAGTAAAGAAAACAATTGTTCTCAAAGGGCTGTAATCCATTTATATAAGGATGCCTCTCTTAGAAGGAATGCATCCCTTTTAAAAGATGTTTCTCTTCAGTTTTATCTGAAAGATTTAAAAAGGGATATTAAAATCATTCTTTTGGAACTGTGTAAGAAGTATTGTAGGTGTGAAGTGAGAGTAATATGTGAAATGTATTTGTGCAAATGTATAAACATTGAAGACAAATAAAATAAAAAGGAGATTTTGAAGTAAAATGAAAATATAAGAGTACAGATTTAATGAAAATGGTTTTCGAAAGAGGAGTTCATCATATCTATTCTCTATACACTGACGTGATGAGAAACATCAAAACATGCCATTTTGAAGGGTGAAGTTCTTAAAGAAAACATCAAGCAGATTTATTGAAATGAGTATGACAAATTTATGTAGATTTAGAAGTGGTACAAGACCAGTATTATAGCAATTTGTGAAAATTATTATAGCATACTTGTGATTACTTGAGAAGATGACTGTAACAAGTTCCATGATCATTGCTTGAGGACACGCAATCTTAGGTGGGGCGGACTGTAATGTCCCCACTTTGAAATATAATTTACTAATAAATAGTAATAATAAAATTAAAATACAAAAGATTAAAAAATAAAAAATTAAATTAAAATATAAAAGAATTTTATTACATATAATATAAAAATTTGATTAAAATTAATGAGTGGTCAAAAGGCATGAAATGATAAGTTGTGACTCCATCAAATACAAAGTATAAATGGGAGAAGAGAACTTCATTTGAAGGGGGATGTTATTGGGAACGAGAAGTACAGATCTGATTAAAATAGGAAGTGTGGATCTGATTGTGAAAGGTTGTATCCCTTTCAAAGGGGCAGAAATAATGAAGAGTTGCACTCTTTCAAAGGGTGCTAATGGTGAAAGGCTATGTCTCTTTCCAAAGGGCATTTATGATGAAGAGGTGTGACCTCTCCCTCACACTAAGAGATATAAAGGGAAGAAGGTTCATTTGAGGAAAGGAGGCAGATGGGATTAAAAATAAGAAATGGATTACAATACAATTGATGTTTATATTATGCTAATAATATCAATATACACATATATTCATAATACAGGAGATACTAGCCTATTCATAGCCTAATCTTTAATCTTTCGCATTACTCTTGAGGAGGATTAAGTGTGGGAATGTTGGGCAGAGGTGGTATTAATACCTATCAAGATAGATAAGTCCTATGGTGGAATGGACCATGCAACATCATACAAGGGCAATAGATAAGAGTTGTGGAGGAATGGGCATGGGTTACATCATACAAAGGCACTATTTGTTAAGGATAGTTTCTAGTGCTCTAACATGGTTTGTGTAGGGAGAGGCAGAGTAATTCCATCCCAAGTTAGGCAACTCCCAAGTGGTGGTACTGAGGGGTGTTCAAGAAACCCTTGGGCCTAATTGTGGAGGTGGTTTCAGACGACCTATGACAATAAATCCTTATCCTTTGTTAGGTTAGGAAAGAAGTAAGGATGAGGCTTAAATATATTAATTGTGGATTGTATTATGAACAACTAATTATCTCTAGCTTGATAATTTATTTAAGGTATAATTTTGCATAATAATGTATAATGATGCATATTAAACAATCCTAGCAAGGGCCATTACAATTTACTTGATTTACCCTAAAATTCCCAACTAGGGTTCGGATTGCACTTGGATATGGCAATTAACTTAGTCTTCGTAGTGTTCCGTACTAGATTGCATACATCAATTAAGGATTCATAAAACATTTGATAGTTAACATATTTAAGCCCACATTTTTACTTCTCTCAAAACTCAAACCTAAGGAGGACATGGAGTACTTGTCATAGGGCGGTTAGATACCAATCTAGAAATAGATTCTCTCAAGGTTTCCAAAATACATATTCATACCCATCTTGGAACTATGCCCTCAGGGTTTCCAATATATATATGCCTTAGCCTCTCTTGGGATTCAGCCGCCTTGTGAGGAATTACTCCAGCCATTCCCTACAACCAACCTATCCTCAAAAGGGGCTATTGTGAGAAATTAAGAAATAGGCTATGTATACATTATTATCTCATGTATTACGTCTCTCTCTCTCTCTCTATCTATATATATATAGATAGATAGATATACGTCTCTCTATCTGTCTATCTGTCTGTATATCTATCTATCTATCTATCTATATAATACAACATAATGTATATATATATATAATTCTAATTTCATTATTATTATCATATATATATATATATATAAAAGATCTTATGAGGATTCCTTGTCCCTCATAGAGTTCAGATATAATAATCTGTAAATCAGAATTGATTTATGAATAAGTCACAGTATACTCAGGTCGTCATCTGAGTTATATCTGACCTTTATTATTCTCTTGTTCTCTATATCTAGTGATGACAATCAAATATATTATGTAATCTCTGATTCTATGAGTTTATGATATAAACTGATACCAACTCTACAGCATATTTAGCGGACCACATATTAGTCCCTTAATCTTTATATCTTCCAAATATAATATTCTGTGAAACAGTATTGAATCAAAGATAAGTTACAGCATACCCTTGCTGTTATACAATGTTTGCCAGTAAACAAATAGCGACTGATTCCTTCTGATATCTTTCTCAGATCTAATCTATATACTGATTCTTTGATGCTGCCTCTTCTTATAGCCGTGTTTTTGAATGACGATAAGACATGTTTCATGTCTTACGTTAATCACACCTTCCACAGACAATTCTTAATCGCTGCATATACGACAACTAATGCATCCATTAGATTACCATCGCATCTCTTCTGAAGGTTAATTGCCCATAATCTTGATGCTTATCTAAGCACACCTCCTCATCAAGTTAATCAGTCTCTATCCAGAGCGCACCTTTTTATTAAGCTTAATCTCCAATCTGCTATTGTGTCCCTTCATTAGATATCCTTTGTAGATTGCTTAATACCATTTATCAATTAAGACGATTGATTATGTGTTGCCGATAATTGTTATCAATGTAGACCCGATACCTCTTTCTTAAATTGGTTCACATCTTATTCACTGCTTTTCAAATATAGTCAATAATTGTTTGCTAAATAGTCCACTTCCTATAGCTATCCATTGGCATGGGAATGACAATGATATATTATCGATGGTCTCACCACATTTGCTTATATTAGTGCATATGCTTGATTGATCAATTTCCTTAGACTCGTATCTTCCCATATGATTGATAAGGTCATTGTATTCTCTCATTGCTTGATGATATATTCAATACTTATTACGTGGCAAGTAAAAGACTCGAGTTTGAGCATCTGTTTACACGATCACTTGCTTATCGCACTTTTTCTATGTTGATCCTCTTTATTGATTGTCAATCACCTATTGATCTCTTCTCAATCTATCAAAGCAATTCGGATATTGATTTGCTGTTTGACTATGAGGATAGTTAATGCATACTCGATATCTTTTAACTAATATATCTTGTCATCTAAAACATATCCAACTTCTTCAAGTATGAATGTCTGATACTTTATGCAATTTTGTCTCTCCCAAAGACTTCACAAAATTGAGATACTTAGTTGTCCTGTAATTATATTATATTATAATTTATTATTATTCGTTTACCTATTTATTTATCCATTTATTTTAACTTTATTATTATTATTTATTATTAAATCCTATTTCGGAAAGGGAACATTACAATCTAATGAGGGAAATATATTGTATAGAGTAACAGATTAATGTACCTGTATAGTTTTTACTTGTAGTAATCCTAAGTCCATCAAGTACTAATCACAGAAATAAGCAGAATAATGGATCAAGTAATGATCATGCCATATTATTTATGCAGAATATCTGGTGACTACACTAAAACTGATTCTGCCACATACAATTGCATAGATATTCAATGTTACAGTTTTACCCACATTCCCCTGATGGTGTTCTTTGTTAAGCAGCACAGAAGTAACTGCAGTTTGCCCTCAACAAAGAAGTATGCCCAACATCAGCCTTACTCTGTATGCAGGTGGGTTAAAGGGACAATCAAAAGCAGTATCAGCGTAGCCAGATACACCTAGTACAGATACAGGAGGCCTGAAGGGCATACCTAGTAACTTAGTTTTTTTAATTAGGTTAGGGTTTCTCTTCTCCTAGCCTAAGCACTCCACTGAGCAGGGGATTTATCATTGTTAACCCTAGAGTTATCTTATTCTATTAAAAATGCTCAGGGATAAACCATTGAGAAAAGAGAGAAAGATGGAGCATACTAGAGTTTTTGAGTTAGTGCAGTATAATTCTTTTTTGATTTTAATGGAAGATAGATGCAATATTGTGAGTTGAGATGTGTGGATAGAATTTTCTGCTGCCATGGTCTTCAATTTAACATCATATCTAACCCAAGAATCTAAAATCTTCCAAGCTTTTTGTGGATAGAAATTGCTACTACCTATGAGGGGGATTTGTCAGAGGATTTCATCAGGTCTGATACACAAGCTTTAGTGATAGAAGAAAATCCAACCGTATGAGATAAGGTGCCTAATGCTTCCAATTTTGCGCCCCTGCAGTGCAGATTGCAAGTGCTACTAGAGGTAGTTGATCTTTGGTGCATTGTGGAGATAGGGGTTCCAACTCCTACCAACCCCCCCAAGTTGGCTGAACACAAGAAAACACCAGCCAAGGCTGATATTCCGAGATTTGGTGAACAATCATTTGGTCCTCTCAAATCACAAATGAGATGTACAATGGCTTGACCACTATGTACCGAAGTGCAAACAATTCTTGCAAGATGGTGCTAAAGAACAAGCTCAATGCCACATGCAACAATACAAACACAATGGCCAATATCTTATAAAGATCCCTGAACCTCAAGATTAGGTTGTTAATATCAGGGTGAAATTAGATAGCAACAAGTTGGTATCCATAGTAATAATAAATGTGTTCTCTACATCCTAGGACCCATTTGAATAGGATGTTTTCACTCTTGAAGAGATTCACAATTTTGAGAAGCTCTATGATGGTTGTATCCAAAAGGATGCTAAACTAGAGACTATTTTAGCTAGAGAAGTAAGTCAAAACCTACCCCTCGTTAGAAAAATGAGGAAAGCTGGTAAGAAAGGACCAAGGAAGGGTCAAAAAGGTGACTGGGAAGAATCAATTTCTTCAAACTAGGAGAAAAAAGACTTGAGTCACATGAAGAATTTCAAGGGCCATAAGATGGACCACTATGTGTCCCACTATCCTGACAGGAAGCTAGCCAAGCAGCAGCAAGAGAAGTTTGCAAGAGCATAGACACTGCAGCCAAAGATGAATTAGTATATAGAGTCGACACAACTTTCTCCATAGCATCATGCCTTCCCAATAACACTGTCTTTGGTGTAGGGTGGTATGTGGATAGTTGTACATCCAAACGCATGACTTCAACAAGAAGGCATTCAGTAGACTTTAGGAGAAAGTAGCAATTATGCAAGAGGAGTTGGGCAATGATGCCAAATCTGTTAGCATCAACTAATGGTAACCGGTAAGCTCTCTACCGGTCCAAGTATTGTCATTGATTGGCAAAAGAGGATAGAGATCTATCATCTCTATACAGGTGGAAGCTCTAAGCAAATCTACATCAAGAGAGGCTAGTTTGGCAAGAAAAGAATAATTGTAATCCATTGTAATTGGTCTCTACACTAAGCATCAGTAAACCAGGCAATGCACTCAATTAGGGAAGAGAGTATTCCAGTATCAACCAAGGACCAAAACTACAACTGGTATAGACAAGTACAAGTAAAAGCAATATCCAACTAGTGTCTATAACACAACTGGGACAGCGCAACTGGTAATCCGCGCAAAAGGAAGCACACTAAGGATGTGCAACCGGTAAGCCAAGAAAGAGACAGCAGCAGGTCAAAGACTCTTATCTGTTTATAGCATGAACTCAACCGATATATCATAAGACTCCGGTATGAACTGAGGAAGTCATAGTCAATTGTTTGTTCCAACCAACTCTTCTTGACCGGGATTTATTGCAGTAAATCCGGGTGATCTTGAGTTGTCTTGGTGATTGGTTTGAGGCGCAAGTAAAGGTTTTAAAGCCGGAATCAATGGTTTCTTGAGGTGCAACTGAAGGATTTAAAGCCCGATTCAATGGCTTTAAATCAAGGTGTTATCTCCTATGAAAAAAGGTTGCCTGACACGCAACTATTGTTTTCTTCATGTAGTGAATGAAGCCAGAGCTTGCATCGGATGTCTGCTCAGTGAACCAACACTTCACTGAGTGATGTATTCGTAAGATCTTAGGATTAGGTCATGCATTTGAGGCGCAGTTAGGGCAACAAAACTGTATATATTCTTATGTGTTTAACCGGGTGACAAAATCCCTTAACCGAGTGACATCTTTCAAGGTGTTTAAAGTCCTTTAACCACGCAGGTCCTAACAGACCTTTTGTAACAAATCCCTTGACCGGATCGCATCTAGCAAGTGCATTTTTATCCTTTAACCGGGAAGGCTCTTAATAGGGCATACTCCAAGAGAGTACAAAATTTGTGAGGTCTCCTCACACCGTGGTTTTTACCCTAACCGGGTTTCCACGTGATAAATCTGGTGTCACTTTGTGATTGTTTACTTACTGTTATTATTTGCTTAAATCTGCTTACTTTTAGTGCTGTAAATTTAATTCACTGGATATAGTGAGAAAAAATTTTTAGAGGTGCTGATTCACCCCTCCCCTCTCAGCACCAGTTGGGACTGTCAATTGGTATCAGAGCCAAGTCTTGTTTTCTTTGCCACTTAACCGCTCAAAGAAAAAGTCAAAATGATGAGAAAGGAAAGACCAAAGTTTTCAAAGGAAAAATTCACCTTGTGGTGCAGTAGAATGAAACTATATATGAAGACCACTGGAGATCAATACTGGAATCATGTTGCCACCGAGTACACTGAACCTTCTGGCACGATGACACCTGATGAACAGAAGATCAAGACCGAGCACACGGCAGCTATGGATATGATAGCTAGCACGTTACCTGATCATGTCTATGCTGAGATTGAACATCTTGAATCTGCCTGCAAGATGTGGGGAAAGCTGCAAACAATCTATGGAGGGGATCCTAATGTTCAAAGAGCCAAGGTCGAAAGCCTCAGAGGAAAGTACGATGATATGAGGATGAATGAAGGAGAAGACATCAAGCAATACAGCAACTGGATCAAAGAAGTGATCAATTCCATCAGATGCTCAGGAGGAAAGCTCAGTGAAGAGAAAGTAATCAGCAAAATACTGAGAACTCTCAGACTTCAGTATGCCATCAAGATTTCTGCCATTCAAGAGCTCAGATCGGTGACCAAAGATCAAGTCACTCTAGACTCCCTAATCAGTAAGCTGGCTGCCTTTGAATTAAGTAATTTTGATAATTGCTTACCTATTCAGGAAGCAACTTTCAAGTCTTCCGCCAATATCTCTTCCACTAAAAAGGGAAGAGAAACCGGTAACTACTCTACTGGTAAGATTGGCAACCTTGCTGAGAATCTGTTCTTAGAAGAGATAGAGGAAGAGGAGTTTGAAGCACGCACTGCAAGAAGATTCCCCAGAGGGAAAGGGAAGTACAAGGGAAAGCTCCCTTTAAAATGCTTCTCTTGCAATAAAATAGGTCATATTGCTACAAGATGTCCTGATAATGAACACAAAGATAAAAGAGACTAGTTCAAGAATAAAGCAAAGGAGTGCTATCTTGCAAAAGGAGTCACAGATAACGAATCTGAAGACTCAGAGGATCCAGAAATTGCATTTGTTGCAATAAAGGAGGAGAGCCCAGTAATAGAAGAAGTTGCACTCATTTCAAGATCTCATCAGTATGATGACTGGATCATTGACAGTGGATGCACTCACCACATGACCGGTGACAAGAGCAAGTTTATCAACCTCGAGCTCAATGACAGCGGATCAGTTACCTTTGGGAACAATGCTCCCTGTGGTATCAAAGGTAAAGGTTCTATTGCTCTCTGCAACAATGCTGTCTCTGAAGATGTGTACTGGGTTGAAGGACTCAAGTACAACTTGATGAGTGTTGCACAACTAACAACAAAGGATTCCTGCTGGAATTCGGACAAGGTTCCTATATAGTAAAGAATCAATCCGGAACCCATGTTGCAACCGGTAGACAGAGCAAAGGTAATCTTTTCTATCTTGACTCAATGGAAGGAGCTTGTCTCATAGCCTCGATCAAAGGAGAATCAAGCAAAATTTGTCTTATGACCAAAGAAGACAACAGCTGGTTATGGCATAGGAGGCTCTGCCACATAAACTTTGACAATATTATCAAAGTAAGCAAAAAGAAAATGGTGAAAGGACTTCCTGAGATTACAAAGCCCATCAAGGGCGTTTTTAAAGATTGTCAGTTGGGAAAGCTGACCGGGACATCTTTCAACAGTAAGTCCTTCTCTGCTGAGAATGTTCTAGATCTAGTGCACACTGACCTGTGCGGACCAATGAGAACAAAGAGTTACCATGGAAACCGGTACTTTATGCTCTTTGTGGACAACTTCTCCAAAATGATGTGGACACTCTTTCTTAAGAAAAAATCATAAGCTTTCCACATGTTCAAAATCTACAAAGCTAGAGTGGAAAAAGAGACCGGTAAAAGCTTGAAGTGTCTGAGATCAGACAGAGGAGATGAATTTACCTCTCAAGAGTTCACTCACTACTGTGAGGAACATGGAATAAAAAGACAGCTATCTGCACCAAGGACTCCTCAGCAAAATGGAGTAGCAGAAAGAAGAAACAGAACGATGATTGATTGTGCTAGAACATTGCTGATTCAAAAAGATCTGCCTCATCACTTCTGGAGGGAAGCTATCAATACTGCAGTCTACACACTCAACCGAGTTCAAGTCAAAAAGGGAACCGATAAGACTCCTTATGAACTTTGGTTCAAACATACTCCCAGTGTAGGCTATTTCAAAATCTTTGGTAGGAAGTGCTACGTGAAAAGAGATATGCACTCTAGGAAGTTTGATCCCAAGAGCGATGAGGGAACTTTCTTGGGTTACTCTACCAAAAGTAAGGCCTATCGGTGTCTAAACAAAAGAATAGGGAAGATAGTTGAAAGCATCAATGTAAAAGTTGATGAATCTTCAGAACCAGAAATGAAGACCAATCATGATAATCTTAACAGTCTTCAAGGCCCAAACGAAGGGAATACCTTTGAGTTCAACGAAGCTATGACTGAAGATGAAGGAGAAATACACATGAACAGATATCTGGAGCAAAAGAATTTACCTGAACCCAACAAGTTGACACAGGATGGCGAACCAGTTGATATCCCGAACCATGTTGAAGACAATGCTCAACCGGAAGAACCAGACCGGGAACAGAGACCCGCTCTTCCAAGGTATGTCACATATCATCCTACTGACAATATAATTGGTGACAAACATGGGAACGTCTTGACCAGGAAGAAAGCCAAAGAGAACATATGTCTGCTTTCATGTGTTGAGCCCAAATCCACCAGAGAAGTCTTGGAAGATGAGAATTGGGTCAAGGCCATGGATGAAGAAATCGAACAAATTGAGAAGAACGATACATGGGAACTTGTGCCTAGACGTCATGACAAAAATGTCATTGGAACAAAATGGGTCTACAGGAACAAACTGAAGTCATCAGGAATAAAGCAAGACTGGTTTGCAAAGGATATGCTCAGGAAGCTGGACTAGACTATGGGGAAACTTTTGCACCAGTGGCTAGATTGGAAAGGGTAAGAATTCTTCTTGCCTATGCAGCTCACAAAAGGTTTAAAGTTTACCAGATGGATGTGAAGTCTACGTTCCTCAATGGAATACTAGAGGAGGAGGTCTACATTGAGCAACCGGAAGGTTTTACATCTGCTCAAAAGACTGATATGGTCTGCAGACTAAAACAGGCTCTCTATGGGCTTAAGCAAGCTCCAAGGGCTTGGTATGAAAGGTTGCATTCATACCTTTTGACCATTGGATTCACAAGTACCGGTGACAACAGCAATATGTATCTCAAAACCGGAAAAGATGGAAATCTAATTGCTGAAATCTTTGTTGATGACATCATTTTTGGAGGAGATGACAGGATGAGAAAAGCCTTTGCTGAAGAAATGAAGTAAGAATTTGAGATGTCTATGATTGGGCCCATAAAATTCTTTATTGGACTACAGGTCCATCAGCTAAAAGAAGGTATCTTCATCTCTCAATCCAAGTACATTAAAGAAATTCTTAAGACTTTTGGACTAGAAGAATCCAAACCGGTTGGAACTCCAATGATAACTAATCTCAAGTTATCAAAAGAGGATGATGCCAAAGAAGTAAATGAAACAATGTATCGGTCCATGATAGGAAAATTGCAGTTTGTTGTTCACAGCAGACTGGACATTGCTCATGCAGTTGGGATAGTGGCAAGATTCTCAGCTAATCCCAAAGAAACACATCTGATAGCAGTAAAGAGAATCTTCAGATATCTAAAAGGAACCGAGGAATATGGCTTGTGGTTTTCACACAAGGGAGGATTCCAAATAAAAGTCTACACTGATGCAGACTGGGCTGGCAACATTGATGACAGAAAGAGCACAAGCGGTGGTGCATTCTTTCTAGGGGGGAGAATTGTATCGTGGACAAGTAAGAAGCAGAATTGCATTTCACAATCCATTGCTGAAGCTAAATATGTTGCTGTTGCAATCAACTGCACACAAGTGATTTGGATCAAACAACTGCTGGAAGGTATTCAGGAACAGGTACTTGAACCAATCACAATTCACTGTGACAATACCAGTGCCATCAACATATCCAAAAATCCTGTTATGCACTCCAAGACCAAGCACATTTCCATCAAGTATCACTACTTGAGGGAACTAGTACGGGATAAAGAAGTAAGATTGGAGTATGTCCCCACCAAAGAACAAATTGCTGATATATTTACCAAGCCATTACCAAAGAGTACTTTTGAGTATCTTAGAGGTAGACTGGGGGTTGTACCCTTCTCTGATCATCAGTAATCATCAACAGGGAGTCATCTATCATTATAACTCAACAAAAGGTTACACCTTATCTTTTATGAACTGATGAAAAGGACTGTTGCTTGCAGGGGGAGCAAATTAGAGAACGGAAATCTTTCTGATTAGCCTTTTGGCATTATTGTCAAAAAGGGGGAGAGATTGTGGTTTAGCAATCGGCAATCAAACCGGGGAAGTAATGTAAGACTCCAAATGCCCTTCAAAGTTTTGCCATCAATGCCAAAGGGGGAGATTGTTAGCATTAACTAATGGTAACCGGTAAGCTCTCTACCGGTCCAAGTATTGTCATTGATTGGCAAAAGAGGATAGAGATTTGTCATCTCTATATAGGTGGAAGCTCTAAGAAAATCTACATCAAGAGAGGCTGGTTTGGCAAGAAAAGAATAACTGTAATCCATTGTAACCGGTCTCTACACTAAGCATCAATAAACCGGGCAATGCACTCAATTAGGGAAGAGAGTATTCTAGTATCAACCAAGGACCAAAACTACAACCAGTATAGACAAGTACAAGTAAAAGCAATATCCAACTAGTGTCTATAACACAACCGGGACAGTGCAACCGGTAATCCACGCAAAAGGAAGCACACCGAGGACGTGCAACCAGTAAGCCAAGAAAGAGACAACAGCAGGTCAAAGACTCTTATCTGTTTATAGCATGAAGAACTCAACCGATATATCATAAGACTCCGGTATGAACCGAGGAAGTCATAGTCAACTATCTGTTCCAACCAACTCTTCTTGACCAGGATTTATTGCAGTAAATCCGGGTGATCTTGAGTTGTCTTGGTGATCAGTTTAAGGCGCAGGTAAAGGATTTAAAGCTGGAATCAATGGTTTCTTGAGGCACGACTAAAGGATTTAAAGCCGGATTCAGTGGCTTTAAATCAAGGTGTTATCTCCTATGAAGAAAGGTTGCCTGATAGGCATCTGTTGTTTTCTTCATGTAGTGAATGAAGCCAAAGCTTGCATCGGATGTTTGCTCAGTGAACCAACACTTCACTGAGTGATGTATTCGTAAGATCTCAGAATTAGGTCATGCATTTGAGGTGTAGTTAGGGCAACAAAACTATATATATATTCTTATGTCTGTTGAGAAGAAGAATTGTCTTCATTCTGCCGAGAAAAACAGTGAACCTATATGCTACAAAAGCAGAGGTAAAAGAAAATTGAGAAAGAGAGATAGAAGATTGTGCAAAGTAGCACAACAGTAGATGAGAATACACCTGCGGTGACCGGTGATGATTCTCAGTTGAGCACAAATAGAGATCTTATCAGGCTAAGCAAAGCCATCTGTAAAGATCACACTTCTATTGTTTTCTAGCAAACTACAATAGACAAATCCCAGTATTTGGGTGGACTCTAACAGGTCCCTTGTATCAAAATCTCTTAACCGGGTGACATCTTTCAAGGTGTTTAAAGTCCTTTAACCAGGCAGGGCCTAACAGACCTTTTGTAACAAATCCCTTGACCAGGTCGCATCTAGCAAGTGCATTTTTATCCTTTAACCGGAAAGGCTCTTAACAGGGCGTACTCCAGGAGAGTACAAAATTTGTGAGGTCTCCTCACACCGTGGTTTTTACCCCAACCGGGTTTCCACGTGATAAATCTGGTGTCACTTTGTGATTGTTTACTTACTGTTATTATTTGTTTAAATCTGCTTACTTTTAGTGCTATAAGTTTACTTCACTGGATATAGTGAGAAAAAGTTTTTAGAGGTGTTGATTCACCCCTCCCCTCTCAGCACCGGTTGGGACTGTCAAAATCTACTTACTAAAGTGAGATCCACACCTTTCCAAATGCCTTCAAGTGATATTCTTGAGCTTGATGATGTCTTGTATGTTCCTAGATTAACAAAGAGTCTTCTTTCGGTTTCATGCATGGAAAATGTACAATATGTCGATGAGTTTGCTGATCAGCAAGAGATCATTAGCAAATGCTGTCCTAAAATAGTTGAGTTTTCGCCAGAGGAGTTCAAGAAAGTGGCCTTTATGGTCTACCTGTTGATCCAGTAAACCAAGTATGGCAGAATGCCATGTTAGAGGAGTGTTCTTCAAACTTTGAGGAGATAATTTCTCAACATAACATGGAATCAATGATTGATTCCATGCATGTAGTTGACAGAAGTATTGAACATTACTAGGACAAGTTAATTGCCAAAGGATTTTCTCAGAAAGGGGGAGTTGACCTTTATCAGGCGTTTGCATCAGTTGCCAAAGGTTTTGAGGTACATGGATGAGATACCCAAAAATTTAAATTGAAGAAGGCCATGTATGGGGTGATACAAGCACCACAGCTTTGGTGTTGCAAAATCAATGAGTTTTTACTCTAACTGGATTTTTCCAAGTTTAGTGCAGATTTCTGTTTTTTATGTGATAGATCTGATCCACTTATCTTGGCCATGCATATGAGTGTCTTATTGCAGAAAATCTTCAGCAATTCATGAAGATATGTGAGAAAGGTTTGAAATGTGACATTGACATGCAAGACAAGGCAGGTTGGCGGCTGATGTTGAAGTTTTCCTAATAAAGGGATTTAACTTTTTAAGCCTTTTAAGATTCTGATGAGATATCTGAATACAGAAAGCAGCAGTGATACAGATTTTTATTTCTTCAGATTCACAAATGGTCAACCTAATGATGGTACTCGTAGCAGAGGGGAGCTTCAGGATGTTGTGATAGTATCTTGACTTGGTGGAAAACACTTTCATTGCAAAGAATCAGTGCTGCAAGTTTTATTTGTGGTGCTCTAAAGGTGTCCTTCCTTCGGCAACACAGGTAGACTGCAGTTTCCCCTCAGGAACAGCACTCTTGGTATGTGTGCAGGTGGGTTAAGGACAGTCAAAGCAGACTTGGTGTGACGCATCAGTGTTGGCAGTTGTCCTCCTTCAGCAGCATGTATACACCAAATTCAAAACAGAACTCAGCAAATTATTTTTTCCTATTTTACCTTTACTTCTTTATATTTGGCATAGTTCTGTTCTGCTTTTAAGCACCTTGTCTGCTTTTCTTATTTTTTGATTAAGTTCTCATTTTTGTCAGTTAGCTTCTGTTGTTATTTAGAACAATGTGCTTTTCAGCTTTGATTTTTCTTACAATTGAGTTGGGTTTCTCTTCTCCTAGCCAAGGTGCTGCATAGAGAAGGGGATTCATCATTGTTAATCTCAAAGTTTTCTTGTTATATAGAAGAGGCATAGGGCATACGATTGAGAAAAGAAAGTGAGCATATTTGAGTTTTGAACCAATGCAGAGTAATTTTTCTTTGAGATTTAGTAGAAGATAGATGCCGTATTGAAAGTTCGGATCTGTGAGTATTTTCTTTTCAAATTTTCAGCAACATGTATTTATCAATTAGCATACTCAGGTCTGCTGTTTTGAATTGGATTTTGTTGTTTTAAGCTGCTTTGCAGTCAGGGTAAATTTTCACAGTTCAGAATCTGTATGCCATGGTCTAAAATTCAACATTCAGTCCACACTCCCTAGAGAGAAATTGATACATACTAGTCGGATAGGTTATAAGGGAAATCACATGCATGCTTGTACCAATTGTACCAAAGTAATTTGATGGGAAACAAAACTGTTGTTTATGAGGAGCTTCCAGCCTTTGAGCATCTGAGTGTGTGTAAGCCAATGGAAAGATATGAAACAGGAAAACAAAAGATTGTGTTGTTTGAAAACTCTTAATGCCACTCACATGTATTCAATTCCGCAGAGAGCCAAATGATAACATTGCTTCATGCTGTAAGCAAGAAACTTCAAAGTCCAAAGCCTGAGTGCTAAATCTATATGACATGGCCTGAAATTCAACATTCAATCAACATTTGCTAGAGAGAGAGTGATGAAAAATAGCAGGATTGGTCAGGGGTGGTTAAGGGAAATAACATGCAAGCTTGTACCAATTGCACCAAAGGTGTCCAATAGAAAAGAAAGCTGTTGTCCTTGAGGAGATTCCAGCATGTATCTGTTATGGTAATTGGATATTTAATAATGAAAACGGAGTTTACAATATACAGGCAATTAAATTACAATGTTTCTAAAAGAAACAAACATAACAAGAAGTTGGAAATAGAAACTACCTAAACAAACTAAGATGACGTTAAAGAAACATTACATTAATCTAATACCCTCCCTAAATGGTCATCATTCTAACTACCCTTTGCAGGTCTTTTGGTCACAAATGCATAGAAGGCTGCCCCCTTCTGGTCACGAATGCATAAATCGCTTTGTGAAATGAGCCTGCTGCTAGGACCCTCCCTGATTTTAAAGAACTTCTGGATATTACCAAGATAACCACAAACCATACAACTTGATGTTGGGTAAACAAAATTGTCCCTCCCTGTAGCCAGAGATACAAAGTTCAGCTTCTAAAACTAAAACCACGATTTTGAGGACAAAATTGTCAAACCCTCCAATGCTTGAGAAAAAGAGAGATGATTTTGTTAAAAAATGGGCAAAAACTTTTGCAAATGAGTACTACAACCCAAAACAGACTGCAACAAACCACAATTTTTGTGGAGAAAATAGTCAAACCCTTAATGTGATGCTGAGATCACCCATGGAAAACTGCCTGATTTTTTAAGAGAAATTAGAAAATGCAACAATAATTTTTTGAGGAAAAAATTATAAAAACTCAGACACTGAAACATCAGGCATAGTTTTTTGTGGAAAAAAATCTAAAAACTCTCTTGCAAAGAAAGATCCCACAATTTGTGTGAAAAAATGTGCAAATAACAAATAAACAACCATTTCAAGAGAAAATCGAGCAAAACCTAGATATAGATTTTGAGGAAAAATTATAAAAACCCAAAAAAATGTTTTAGGAAAAATTATAAAAAATGCAAAAATAGTTTTTTTGAGGAAAAAATATTAAAACCCATGACCCCGAATTTTGGGAAAAATTGAACAAAACCCTTTTACAAACACAATTGCTATTTTTGGGAAAAAAATCGCAAAAAACCCATGAAAAACACCACATTTTTTTGGAAAAATGTGAAAAAAGTAAAACTCATTGCTCCAGAAAACCTTGTCGTTGTATTAGAGCAGAAACCCACGATTTTTTCGAAAAAATTGTGCAAAACCCTAAGCACGAATGCGAGCATGAATGCTAAGAAAATCACGGCTCCTGCAGAAAACAAATGCGGGTTACCAGAAGAAAGACTAGGAAACCCTCAAAAATTGCAGACAAACAGATTCACAATTTGCAGAAATAAACAACCTTCAATTTTTGTTGAAAAAATGAGCCAAAAAAACTTCCAAGATTTTCACAAACGAATTTTTTATTAAAAAACTCACCAAACTCTGAAAAACTCCATCGACCCGCTCGAATACCATGTTATGGTAATTGGATATTTAATAATGAAAACAAGTTTAGAATATATGGGCAACTACATTACAATATTTCTAAAAGAAACAAACATAAATAGAAGTCAGAAATAGAAACTACCTAAACAAACTAAGATGACCATTAAAGAAATATTACATTATTTTAATAGTTTTTTCAAGAGTGTACGTGCACCAATGGAAAGATATGAAATAGGAGAACAACAGAAGTATAAGCAAAAGATGGTATTGCAAGAAAACTCTTGATGCCACTCATATGTGTTCAATGCCACCAAAAGACAAATGATAATATTGTTTCATGTTGTGAGCGAGACAATTCAAAGTCCTAAACCTGAAGCACTCTACAGCAACGGTAAATGCAATGATGTACTCATTAACCCATGTCTCAAGAATACCAATATGACTTGGCGACCAATTTGATATATAAATTTGGCCCTCTAATTTGCAAACAGACGGAATGAAACTATGCATTTGTTAGATTGTTGTAAAGAAGTGTTTATGGCGCAAGAGGTCAATTCACTACATCAGGAATTTGATGATGATGATGGACAATGTCCCAAAAGAAGAGTGAATGTTGAGCTTGAGGATGCCAATGAGTGCTTAGAAACTGTTGTAATCATGCATTTATGAATAGTAAAATGCCAATAGCGAATCCACCATAAGGCTCTGTTAAACAGTACAAAAAATGTTGATAATCTTCACAGAAACTTCTCTTAGATAAAGCTCATTTTGTTGAGAATATCAAGACAAAAAAGCAAATATACTCCACCACCAAGTTGGGAAACCAGTGCCTTCATGTGTCATAGCTCATAAATATGATTGGATTGATAAATTTATTTCTTTATAAAGACCCCTTGATATTTGAATATCAATATATAATAAAAAAGAGCAGATTCATCAACATTAGCCATAGATATAAGTTAAGATGTCTCAGTAACTAATAGTCCTAAATCATTTGTCCTCTTCTTCCACCCAGCAATATAGCTGTCCTCCCTTTTAACCAGCAATATAAATGCCTAAAATGTAAATTCCTCTGGGGCTTTTCTGATCTTTCTTCCTCATCGAATATAATATTCTTGGTCCTCTTCTCAGAGACCCATGCTATATAATGCAAATAACAGGGTATGATCATGTAGTTTACGATAACATACCTATATGGCTTCACTGTGAACTAGCAAGGTTACAATATAAAAAGGTGTGTTAACTGTTACAAAGCATTGAATTACGCTAACTGTTACAATAAATACAAAGTATGCAGTTAGCTGCCTAATTTTATCAGCAATGATATTCCAATAAAACATTAATTTCAATCATTTAATAATTCAGTAGAAATTACTAGAAGAAGATACTCCTTGCTCCACCAAGATTCTTCCAAAACCAGGAACAAACAACCTCAATATAGAAGAAACTGATGACTATGCTAACATTCCGTCACTCAACTAAAATACTTATTAAATGTGAAATAGTGTCATTTTAATAATCCATTTAAATTTTTAATCCAAACAGTAAAAATAATTAAGAAAAACATTTGAAACTTACCCAAAGCAGCGATTCCAACTGAAAGTTCCTCCAAAGAGTGTGAATGTGAATGGCCAACAAGAGAATCTATGCCATCGTGGTTATGGTTATGGGTGTGGGTGTGATCGTGGTCAATATCCAAAGAATGTGCATGAGAGTGGTTGTGGGAACCACCTGAAAACCAAAGCATCAAGTTACTAATAGTTCTCACAGTTATATCATTTAATAACAAAGAAATAAATCAGCAAGTTGTTTATATTACTGTTAAATATGTTATGCACTGAGAGTTGGAAGAAGGTTTAGATACATGTAATGAATATTTTCACATAGACATATCAATTGCTCTTCATTTAGAAAATCTCTAAACGGGTTACATTCTAGACTTCAGTTCTCATGAGTTTCAAGTCCAAGCAAGTTTCAATAACAGATTTGATTGTTATGTCCCCATTTGTGGCTCATATTTTTGACAAAGAATATAATTTAGTTAATTAGACAAAGCTGTCTAAGTTAATATTTTATTTTTTAAGTGCCTGGTAAACTTTTTAACGTGATTGGTGACGCTAGCACGACACACCCTCCAGCTCCACATGAAACGCTTTTGACCTGGAGCTATGAACCAGTGAGGCCACAAATGGAGGACCTCATTCCCTTATTACAAAGTTGAGGCCCAAACCTGCAAGCACATTGGATCAGCGAATGCACAAGCCCACAATCACAATGGCCCAGCAGGGATTTGAACCTGGGTGGGGACAACAACACCACCACCACTTAACCAACACACTAAGTAGTGAACCCCTCTAAGTTAATATTTTTCAAACAACTTGTATTTAATTAATTATGTTTATTTGCTGAATATTTAATTTTAGTTAAGTGACTTTACCTGAGGCCAAAAATTAAAAAATATATTATAAAGTCACTTGTGTGAGCAAAAAGAAATTAATATTTAAAATGTGATTTTATAATTAAATTCTCGGAAATTTCCAAGAGGGTTTTAGGAGGATTGTGCAAACTTATTTCATATTTCTGGATTGTTCATTTTGAAAAATAACTCCTTGGGAGTCTAAGCACTGGTTCAACTATGCAGCCTAGAACGAAAAACCTAAGGGGGATATTGATTTTGTGCACGAAAACCCACATAATTGATCCTTGGCAAACTTGCATAGGGTTTGCAACCATGCAAATTGCTACAGCTTTGCAAAGTTTGGAGCAAATTGATTTATTTTTTAGATTCACAGGTTTGCCAAGTTTGGAGATACAAATTTATTAGATTTGTTGGCAAATAATAAATTTGTATGTGGTGTGTGTGCAAGTGAATCTATATATCTCAGAATTTAGGTGTTGTCTGTGTTGGTGAAGAAAGTAGTATCTATGACTGCATTGTGTGCAGTGTGAAGGAAAGAAATTAAAATATAATATAATCTTCATTGGTATTGGGAACAACATCCAGCCAATACCCTAGAAGAGTCATACCCATCCAAAGACATGAGAAATGGTTCAAAACTCTAAAATGACGGTTGAGAAGTATAAAAAGTTTCTATTGCATCATTTCCTAATGTCTCACACAACTTCTTAAAGCAGTCACAACTTTTTAGAAGACTTGTGTACCTTGCAAAGAAGCAACCGTACCATGTGAACAATGATGTGATAGCCATGTGGAGACAAAACAACATCAAACCATGTCATAAAAAAGGAAGATGCGGATGTTTGATATTAACACATCCTATAAGGAAAGGAAGGAGCTATTAAATCTACCTTACCAAGCATAGATGCGACCATACACTTGTGAGCTGTTGTACTAATTCTTTGGGCTACCTTACCATTCATGTGGGGCATTGTACATGTTAACATCAGCTTGAAATTTCCAGCAGTGCCAAGGAGGTCAGCAAATAATTTTCCAAATATTTGATATGGGAATGCAATGTTCTATAGATTACTTGTATCATCTCTGTCATTTAAGTTAGGAATAATTTCAGACCAGCAAAGTGCAACATGTTTGACAGAATGTCACTATGCAATTATTCATTGTTATGATACACATGTGATTGATTCATGATTCGTATTCACAGTTGTATCTACTCTAATTCATTGCAAATCAGAGTTAGTCCACATTTGGTTTCTTGCAGTGTTTGATGAAACGTCTGTCTAAGAAAAATTGTCAAATTCTAAGTTTAGTCAAAATATCTTTGTAGGGGTTCTTACATTGACCTAGGGTCATAACAAATTCCTCTACTTAAAAAACCTGTTATGCATATCTCCCTATACTTGATGAGGGAGTGTTTTACTCTATTCTTGTCTTAAGTTTATTCCCCAACTATAGTTGGTATAATTTCCACAGTTCCACCTCTTTTCACCATAATTTGCAGCTGCACTTGTTATTTTTTCAGGTAGAATGGACTTATGAAACCACATTCAAAAAATTTGTTGAAAGTCGTGAGCTTATGGTTAGTTTTAGGCAAAAATGCGGCAATAACCCAATGCCAATTTTTACCGTGAGCAACTCGCAACCATTTCAACTTGCAAGATCTGCAAATTTTCCATCTGCGATCCTTACCATATTCTTCTGTCACACTTGTTATACTCTTCAGTCACACCATATTTTCTTAGTTATAATTATTTCTCCAATAGCAATTGGCCCTAGTCTTTTAGATGTATTTTTTTGTCCTCTTCTTATTAACTAATTTGTGCGTCCCTATTCAACATTGGGGCTCATCACAAACTTCTGCTCAAACCCAAAGGCAAAATTCTATGATGTAGTGCGAATTCCGAACATCATAGATAGAAATTTGCCATTAAGAAATAGCATTTTGACTCCAAACTTCCTCCCAAGTTCCATTGTCTATCATGCTACTTAATTCAGTAGCTCATTTTTTATCCCACTGGCAGTACCCTTGTGTGAAGCAACTGTGACATTAACATAATAAAGAAAAGAATTGGAATATCAAATAGTAAAGATGCAAAACAATAAACAAGTTTCTCAAGTCCAAAGGAAGCTCAAACAAAGATGTAATTTCTCCAAAACCAAAATCCAACTCATGTTTTCTATGCACATCTATTCAAATGAACACTATATAATAGCATATGTACATTCATTAGTTATCTGGCATCACATGACATGCTCAAATAAACCAAAGTCACTTCATCTTTCTTTGTATCACACTTGAACTATCCTACAAAAAAATAAAACAAGCCTAAGCCTAATAATACTCTTGTTGATGTGAGTTTTATTCCACTACAACATGCAGAATCAAACATCCAATGCTTCAAAGTGAGACACTTAGATACTCAATCCTCTCTTGAATAAGGTCACTTCTTATGCTAAGCTTGCAAAGTAAGATCATGAAATGACTTCAAGGTTCCTTCTATCGTGGATAATCGTTAAGTGAAATGATGTGATTTGCTGGTAATCACTAAGGGGACTTCCGCTATTCATTCAATGGATATCAATTGCTTGCACTTCTAAAGATTTAGCTTCACAATGTGCAACGAAAATATAATTTTGATTTCCCAACTCTTCAACTCTCAACTTAAACTTAAACTTAACTTCTACTTCTAACCTAGGAATGGAAGGAACTATGGATGAACTTGGACTCTAATAGGTGCAATCTTGTCAGCGACTCCACCCACCTAGTGCAAGCTTCTAAGGAATACTCAAATGGTTTTCAAATCAATATCTCCTCTTCAATCCCCTCAATGGATGCAAACTAAAGATTGAATATCAATTGAAGTTAGGTACAATCACTAGCTCGCCACACAAAGCACTCCTACTATCAGCAAGAGGTTGGTGGCCTAGTTTTAAGTTCAAGTCTATCAAGTAAACACCCACAATTTCATTCATTCAACAAAGCTACTTCCAAACAACATGAAATGAAATCTACTGCAAGTGAGGGATTGAGGAAACCATGCAACACTTCAAAAAAAGCAACATTAAGTAATTCACCATGAAGACCAACAATGAATCATCAATTACTTTGAAAGCATTATAGCAACGATTTGATCAAGTCTCTCCCTTAGCTAACCTACTGTAATCTAGCTAGCTAACTTCTCTCTAGTCTCCTAATCTCTTGAATCTAATAAGTTACAAATGAGAAGGCCTTGGCCTTTTATAGTTGTTCGATTACAATGAAAGGCCAAGATTGTTTCAAGATCAAGGGCCAAGATTTATCCCTACAAACCCTAATTAGGGTTGCCAAATTGCCAACCAATTACATGAAGGCACCACCCAGTGGGCCCATAAGAAAATTACAATGCTTTGATAGCCAATGAGAAAATTGCACACTTCGCATGATATGATTGATTGTGCATGTAGCTGGAATTTCCTAGTTGGAGAAGACAACTAGGTGCCACCTCGGCATCCTTATCTTGTAGACTTGATCAATTCTTTGTGATGGGAAAATATCTCTTGATACTCAGCATTGCCAAGCCTTCAATAGTGATGGCATATTCCCAAATTGTTTCATCTTCTCAAATCTTCTCAATCCTTGCAAATTTTCTCCATCTTCATTCTTGGAAATTTTCTCATTGCCATGATTTGAATCACTTGCATCTTGAACTTGTAAACTTGGCTTGAATTTGTCCTTTGATAACCTTGACTTGAAACTTCTCATCTGAAAGTCTTTGGGCATCCTCATGCAGCATCCACTTGAAGTCTTGAAGTTCTTGAGGTTGAACTTGGTCTCCTCGAATGTCTTTGCCTTCCAAACTTCACCTTCTTGAATTGACCTTGCAAAACAAAGGAGAGGAAGCATTAAATTTCATAAAATTAATAAGAAATCTGAAAGCTCTCATCATAATTGCATCAACATCAAAAAATTGAAAAGATTTTCCTTATTCTCAAAATTAAATCCCCACTTCCTCTTGCAAATTTTGACTCATTAACTTGGGTAAGAATTCAGGTCAGATCTTGTTGTATTTTAATCCATTGTAATTGAATTCTCACCATCTGAGATTTTCTTTATGTGAGTCTGATTTCTTTCACAAAACACCTAGCATTTTAGTTTGAATGGAATGGAAGCCTAATTAAGCAGTTCAGATCTGCATTATGAATTTGAACAGAATCAAATCTGGAAATGATGGATGTTTTGCCTTAGAGCACATTCCGATTTTAACTTCTTCCTCCAATCTGATGTTCCCTTAAGCATCCTGTCCAAATCCGCCCAAAATCAATGCTTTTCAGACTGCAAAATCATTGAGATTGCTGCCCTTCATGTTAATGCACTAATCTGAAACAAGTCACTACCTTATCAAAAGAAATTTGCTAGAAATCAGGGGGAAGTTCGCTGCTACAGGCAGAGGGAAGATTGCATTGAGTTTGTGAAAATGAATTGAATTCCCTCCTCTTATATAGGCGATGACCTCTTGAAGGGGCACATACCCCAAGGCAGGCCGACCTAGGCTCTTTTCATCCAATAAAATCATTTTAAATAATTAGTTTTTTAAGCCTCATAAGCCGACTTGAATAAGGGATAAATGTTCAAATGTTTACTTTCTTCCAAGTCAAAATCACTGTCCAAAGGGTGCTTGGGTGAGCTTCCTACATGAGGGCGGAAATTTGGTGTGTGGGAGGATAAATAATCCTCATGAGAGGGTGGAATCCGCCCTCCCTAAGGAATTTCTTTTGCTAAGTTTCGGATTCCCCTCCATCTTCAGATTGATACTTGATTCAGCCCTTCATCATTCTTTCACACTTAGACACCTAAAACCTTCACCAAACTTCATCTCCATCAAGGCGACATTTTACCATGTATGAGGATTATCCTAAGAGCAGAGCGGAAATCTGATAGGCATGAGGATTTTCATTTTCTTAAGTTCACATCTCTATGCAAGTCAACTTCCTCTCACCACCCCATCCTCAAAAACTTAGTTCAATTCATGATGCAGTCAAGGATGGGGGATCCAATTAAGGACAGTCCAAACCTTGCAGCCAACAGAATTACATAGCAGAATACTCAACACAACAGACAACACCATAAATGTTTCAAGTAATTTGCATTAACATGCCCGGCTGTAAGGCCTTCCGGGTTAGGGCCAATTACAAAATGAAACAATTCTGCAAGATCCACAACCAAATCCAATACAATCTCAGCTAGTTCAGCTTTGAAGACAATCAGAAGCTGATGGAAACCCTAAGGCAGATCTAAACTTGAGCTCGCAAGCCTCCAAGCAATCTCCTTGTCTCCAAGTATACAAACCCCTAGCTCTGCTACAAACAACTATCAGATTACAATCTGATCTGCAAGATCATCTAAGAACTTTTCCACAACTTCGCCAACTTCAACTTTCAGAACCTCAGATCTGACTCACTAAGCCTCCTCAGTCATGAACTTCTCTGATTTCCTCAAAATGATCTGTCCTAAACATCTACCCAAACATCCTATAAATACTAATCATCAGCCACAAGTCGGCTGGATGAAACCATTAACTCCCAAAACAAATAATTAAGTGCCATACAAGTTGGCTTACAAATGTATACAAACATTTAATTCAGCATGTCGGCCCATGACAATGGCTACCAACAATAAATTCACCAAGTCAGCTCAACAAATCACACAGAACTCCAGTCGGTAAGTCAGAACTACCGAGCAACAGTAAAATCACCGAGCACGTCAGGCATCGCCGAGCACCAGTGTCGACCAAGCACCGCAGGCATGACCGAGTAACACTTTCACCGAGCGCCAGGGACTACTGAGTTCCTTCAGTGACCGAGCTTCCTTCAATGACCGAGACCGTCGGTCAAGGTTGCAACCGAGTAACACCAGCCAAAATACAAACACTCCATGCAGTTTCACCGAGGACACAAAATGCCCTGCCTTAACCTTGGATGCCCCTGCATCAGACACCCCAGGTTCGAAAAGATGTTCATATGTGAGAAGAACATCTTTCAGGATTCAGCACATAAATCTCGAACTGGTTCTTCACATACAAGTCCTCCACCTTTTTCGCTTGCAAATTCTTCCACTTTAGTTTCCTCTGTCTCTTCAAGTCTTTTCTTGACAATGTACAGGTCGGTTCTCCATACTAATCATTCATTTTCTCTGGATCCACAATCTCATCTCGGCTACCAATACTCAGGCTTCTCCTACCGAGTGTTGTATCCATCAAAGGCATCAGTGAAAACTTCCTGTCATCCTTTTCAATAGTAAACACATTTCTTACACAGTCATAAATAGCTCTGCAATCATATTGCCAAGGTCTACCAAGCAATATATCACAACTATTCATCTTCACAATGTCACAAAGCACAAGATCCTTGTACTGGCCAATCTGAACATCAATGAAGCATTGTTCTCTAACTTCCAAAGCATGAACATCTTGTAACCAGCCAATCCTATAAGGACAAGGATGCTTCATTCTATTCAAACCAAGTTTCTGAACCAGGTCTTCAGCAACTAGGTTATCAGTACTACCACTATCAACAATAACATCACAGAGTTTACCTTCAGTCTTGCATTAGGTCCTAAACAAGTTACTCCTCTAACAAGGTTCATCCTTTGTACCGAGTAATGTTTGCCGAAGCAGCAAGTTCTTTGATTCAGGTTCATTATGAATGTTCTCATTCATCACAGCAGTTCGTCGGTCAACCTTCTTCTGTGTGCACTCAAAAGAACGGTGTCCTTCCTCTCCACAGTTATAGCAAGTACCCTTAAAGATAACTCTACCTATCTTCTTCTTTGGTTCCACAAGTTTCTGTTCATCTTCTGCATCAGTCAGTTTCTCCTTTACCAAGTGATCAATCTTTTCTTTCCCTCGAGAGTTACTAGGTTGTTTCCTCTTCAACTTATCTTCTGCCTTCAGAGCATACTTATAAGCATCTTCAACAAAATCAATCTTCAGCATACCAAGCTCATCCTGAATATTGAATCTCAGACCATTCACATACCAAGCTACCTTTTCCTTACCAAGCTCTCGGTGTCCAGACCGAATAGTAAGTTTGTAGAACTCCTCGGTATAATCTTCAACAAACAAATCCTTCTGTTTCAGATTCTGCAACTTCTTAAACAAGTCAAGCTCATAGTCAGCCGGTATGAACTTAGCTTTCAACTTAGTCACCATCAATCTCCACCGATTGATCTTTGTTTCACTTTCACCTTCATCTTCTCGGTCTCTCTGTAGTTCTTTCCACCAAAGAGCAGCATGTCCTTTCAACTTTGTCTGTGCTAATCTCACCCGAAGAGGATCTTCAATTTCTTCCAACTCAAAGAAATCTTCAAGTTCAACAATCTAATCAATCAGATTGTCGGGCTTCAAAGTACCAGAGAAAGTAGAAACTTCCATTCGGTAATTACTAAACCGAGCAGCAGGTCTAGGCAACCGAGCAGTTCTGTCTTCACCAGATCTGTTTCTCTGGTCATCACCACTAGATCCAGCAGTCTCAAATTCTTCAACAGCTTCTTCATAGCCATCCTCAGTACCAACATTCTGAGGTATACCAGCAACAGTTCTCATGATCTCGGCGACCATATCATTTTTCATCAATTCCATCTCAGATCTGAAATATGATTTCACCTTCTCTGTGATCCGAGATTCAACAGTATCACAAAGATCTAAAATAACTCTAGGGTCCAATCTTCTCGGAGGCATCCTTAAAGATATGCAAATAAACCCTCTGCAACAAACCCTCATCGACCACCTTGTGACAATTTCCAAGTTGCAACAAGTCAGATCTCAACCTGCAATCTTGCAAACAACTAGGGCACAATTTCACAAGTTCAGTGCTTCGGATCTGCAATCCAAATTGCGCACAATCTTTTCGCCAACAAGATCAACTTCGCAAGATCAGCCTTGCTAGGTCAACCTTCTACTTCAACAAGATCAACACTCGCTCTGATACCACCTGATGCAGTCAAGGATGGGGGATCCAATTAAGGACAGTCCAAACCTTGCAGCCAACAGAATTACACAGCGGAATACTCAACACAACAGACAACACCATAAATGTTTCAAGTAATTTGCATTAACATACCCGATTGTAAGGCCTTCTAGGTTAGGGCCAATTACAAAATGAAACAATTCTGCAAGATCCACAACCAAATCCAATACAATCTCAGCTAGTTCAGCTCTGAAGACAATCAGAAGCTGATGGAAACCCTAAGGTAGATCTAAATTTGAGCTCGCAAGCCTCCAAGCAATCTCCTTGTCTCCAAGTATACAAACCCCTAGCTCTGCTACAAACAACTATCAGATTACAATCCGATCTGCAAGATCATCTAAGAACTTTTCCACAACTTTGCCAACTTCAACTTTCAGAACCTCAAATCTGACTCACTAAGCCTTCTCAGTCATGAACTTCTCCAATTTCCTCAAAATGATCTGTCCTAAACATCTACCCAAACATCCTATAAATACTAATCATCAGCCACAAGTCAGCTGGATGAAACCATTAACTCCCAAAACAAATAATCAAGTGCCATACAAGTCAACTTACAAATGTCTACAAACATTTAATTCAGCATGTCGGCCCATGACAATGGCTACCAACAATAAATTCACCAAGTCGGCTCAACAAATCACACAGAACTCCAGTCGGTAAGTCAAAACTACCGAGCGACAGTAAAATCACCGAGCACGCCAAGCATCGCCGAGCACCAGTGTCGACCAAGCACTGCAGGCATGAGCGAGTAACACTTTCACCGAGCGCTAGGAACTACCGAGTTCCTTCAGTGACCGAGCTTCCTTCAATGACCAAGACCGTCGGTCAAGGCTGCAACCGAGTAACACTGACCAAAATACAAACACTCCATGCAGTTTCACCGAGGACACAGAATGCCTTGCCTTAACCTTGGATGCCCCTGCATCAATTCAATCTTGCCATTCTTTTCTTGAGGTCTATTGCTATTGCAGTGTGCTTGTTTCGAATTATTGATCTTTGTTTCACCTAGGGGTGAAGGTTTTGATAGAGGAATCCTCCTTGAGAGGCAAAATCCGCTACCCAGTGAGGAATTTTCCTCTTCCTCATTGAATTTCTGCCAAAACATACAGCCTATCAAAGCTTGTTGATTGCTTAGTCTTTCACTTTGTTTGGATCTTTCGCAAGTTAAAAGGAAAAAGACATGCTTTGAGCCTCCTATCATAAGGCGGAAATCATAGCTGCTCAAGGATTTTGGATCCTTCTTCAAATTTTCAAACTCAACTTCTCTTCCTTCATGCTTTACTCTTTCTTCCATTCATGGTGACTAAAGGCAGACCATCTAACTCTATCCTTTCAAGGGCGGAGATTGGAGGGGTCCAAGGATTCCCACACCTAGCTGGGCGGAAATCAAGGCCTGATGAGGATTAGAATCCTTGGTAGGGGGTGGGTTCTGCCCCTACCCAAGGATTCTATCATTTTCAACTCAACATTTTTCAGTTAGTTCCTCTTCAATTTACCCCCTAAACTTCACAAGTTCACCATCAAATCATCAAATTCAACCTCAAGTCGTCAAAAGTGTCAAATTGTCCATACCTAGATGGGGCGAAAAATTCAGTTGGAGGAGGATAAAATCCTGGGTAGGGGGCGGATTCTGCCCCTACCCAAGGATTCCGTTGTTTGCAACTCAATAAACCTCATTCAATTCCCCCCCCCCAACTCATCAATAGACTCGAAGACTTCCCCCTTTGATCTTTTCAACTTGCATCATGTCATCAAAAGCTGAATCACTGAAGTTTTGGGAGGGCGGAATTTAAAGGTAGGCAAGGATAAAAATCTTGGGTAGGGGGCGGATTCCGCCCCTACCCAAGGATTCTGACTATGTTGCAGCCCTTCATCACAAACACCTTCGATTCATCACCAAAACTCAAGCTTAATTCCTTCTTCGTTTCACCATCCAGCTCATGACTTCCTCTTCCAACCATTCAATCTACATTATGCCTCCCTAGAAGTTGTTGAGCTGTCCTACTCTAAGGGGGCGAAAATCAGGGACACTGGAGGATTTTGAATCCTCAAGGGCAGGCGGAATCCACCCTGCCCTGAGGATTGTTCCTTATGCAACAATCTGTCCTAGAATTAATAAATTTTGCCCTTTCCCTCAGACCTTCTCAAGTGAACCTGCAAGGGATGCTGCTCAAGGACTAAACTTGGTTGAATTGGATGCTAATGGCCTCATCTATCCAGCTAATCTTGCACTCTTGCCCAAGTTGAGACCTAGGGACTTGACTGATTTCCATCTTTCACTCACTTTCCTGACTTCATCAAACTCCTCTAAGGCTTGGAGACTCGAAATTGTTACCACCTAAGACTTCTAGACCACCTATCCCTACAACTGAAGCGAAAAGAGGGGCTCCACATTTGCAATGGGGCGATGGTGTGAAAACCTCACAACAACTCCTATGAATGATTCTCCTACAAAACAAGGTTAAAAAAAATGTTCTCATTTGGCTTCACAACATCTCAACAAATCCAAATAAAAACCAACCAACTTTGTACAATTTAGGATCAAACATAAAACAGGAAAAACACATGCAAAGGAGGCATAATATGGAAACACTTGGAAAGCAAAGAACGTAATAAAGTTACAAATATTAAATATTGCTAACAATATTTAGGCTCCAAATGTAGCCTACAAGTATATAAATGGAATACTACTTTTAAAGGGCAGCCATGCCTCTTTGAATGATTATGTGTTACTAATCACTCCTTTACACCTCCAAGAAAAGACTATTGAAGGAAAAAATAGATATCTTTCTTGAAATCTTACTGAACATGATTAACACTGACCTATGGAGTGTCTTTAGATGTCTATTGATAACATTGACCAAGCCCTCATATAACCTCTGTAAAGTCATCCTCCTACAAACTAATGGGGCATTGAAGACAAAGTGTGAATGCAAACTACTTTAGGGTTCTCCTAGTATCAAAAGTACATAGCATTCTTATTTGAATCAAAAAGAGTGTGCAATGAATTGTTCAAAGTAACTTCAAACAGCTTTGTGAGCACACTGCAATTTGAATATAAAAGATAGTGCCGAATATCATATCTAATACACTTCCTGAATTGTGTAATTACAGAAATGTTAATTGACGAGTCAATCTTAACTGTGATAATACACATTAGCAAAGAGCATTAACATAACATGGTTGTGTGGATGAACTTGAATTAGTAAGTTTCCATCCAATGTCCTAATTAGAATAACATCAAGTATCTGTATTACATAGAAATTAATAATAGACTTGAGATTTAAAACAAAGTTGGTAGGTCCTATTTGCAAGAGAGGTTACCAATCAAATAAGATTTTCATTTTCTATGAGATTTAATTTGTGACTTTATTATTTGATGATGACCTCAATGACTAAACACCACACTGATGAGATTTTTTCCATACATGTTAGTAATAATTATGAAGCAAGAGGGGGCCAGTTAGCAAACAAGCACCAAATTGTTAGAAAACATCTTAGAGAAAATATATTGATAACACAATGGTTGTAAGCATTTTTATCATATAAGGAAACTATTTTCTATCCAAATCACTCTTACATTCTTTAACATAATCATTTGTCTCACCTTTGTGGTTAATTTCTACTATGGAAAGTAAATTCCAATGATCGTGCATACAAAACACAAATCAAGGGAAAACCCTATATGAAATGATCGATCCTATTAAATTATTATTGTAATATTTAGTATATAATGTTCAGTTTAGTCTTTGGGATAGACTTTAGAAATATTCTTTATTATTTATCTTTATTAGTTGTAAGTCTTACCTTGTTAGTTGTCACTGTTTTCCTATTTGGACAAAGTATTTTGTACTATTATTTAAGAAGAACTTCACTCCTTGTTAAATATTGAATATCTTGGTAATCATTATGTGTTATATATTTCCCAATAGATCAAAACATAGAGAGAAAATAGGAACATTGGGGAGTTAAATCGTCTCTATTTTTAATTTAATCTTGTTCAATTGGATCAATTTTTATATAAAAGAGAATAGTCTTTCTCAATACATAAGGATCATACCTAAAGCATGTGGTAGCTGATGAAGAAAAGCATCGCCTACCATGGCTCCGGCCTAAAAACACAATTCATAAACAACCATTTAGCATTAATCCATAAGATGAACCTAAAATTTTACTATATTTTGCATCCATTCCTGAATAGAAAAAGAAAGAAATTCTATTAGCGTCAATGAATGACCAAATTAGATCACTAGGACTCAAAAAGTACATAAGAGAACTACTAGGTTGAAAAAAATCCAACACAATGCAATAAAATACCATATTCTTTGACATAGATTTTCCAATAAAATTTTATACATTTTTGGATGTAGCTTTCACAATTACAAAACAAAGTCAACTACAAGCTGTAATTTTCATTTCTGAAATGATGCACAGAATGCATAACCAAAAAGATGTCAAAATAATATGGATCATTATGGCTCTTGAAATCCTTACATAGAACTTTCAACTATAGAACTATCACGTAGACTAATTGCATCCCATTACAAGTTAGGTTAGTAAGACTCACATTTCAAGATTTAACTCAGTAGCATTTACTAAAGATCTTCATAAGGTACCTCAATATTGTCAATGGAAGTATGTAAAGAATGGATGTTGTCCCCTCCTCTTCTCTCTATAGTTTGCATTCATCCATTATAGAGGCATTCAGGTGTTATGTTCAAAGTTGGTCAAAAAGAGATTCCATCATCACAAGAGGGCAAAGAGGATATGTTTCCAACAATGCTGATGTAAATGCAGATAACAAAGTTGAAAATCATCTATCCATATTTGAGCAACTTTAATATGCAAGTATCATGAATGTTTACTATAGATTATTCAGTTTTTCCGATAAACTTGAAACTTAGAAATCAATTAAATCAATTTATAATTCCCAACTTGCTTTGAAATGGAAATAACAGGCTATTTATTATTATGAACATTAAAATAAGCTTTTATTATTTAATCCATGAATATGAACATTCAGCATTCATTTGTCCTACCAAAGAGTTAGTTTCAGCATTCACTTGTCCTACCAAAGACTTTGTCCGTTCAATTTTCTTTCAAGAATGTTTCTCTATCATACGTATCTTCTCCATCATCCCCTATTCCAAATTTATTGGCTAGAGCATGCATCATGGTACTCACAGATTACTGTCCATTCACAATTTCTGGCAATTAATGCACTCTTATGTTGATTGACCCAAATCTGGTTTCACACCACCTTCTCCATGGCACTCTTCAAGGCAACTGCCCGTGCATTCGAACTTTTGTTTGAACTTTAAATGAAGCCTTTTCAAAAAAATTACAATTCTCTTTTCTTCCAAGAATGTCTCTCCATCACACATATCTTCCAAATCATCCCCAATTCCAAACTTCTTGTCTGAAGCTGATGCAGGAGCATCCTGGGTGTAAGAGCAATCTTGCATCACCCAAAAATATTTCTGTTTTTTTATTTTCAATAAGGGCTATTTTGTGCAGAGCTGCTATTTATGGAAAGTTACTATTTTTGGTAATTTTCGTCTGTGCTCAGAATGATCTAATTTCTTTCTTGGAGGTTCATTTTGGTCATATAAGTCTGCCAGTAAAGTTTCATTGCCAGATCAAGTGTATATTGGAAGATATTGAAGATTTTCGGTATTGGCAGCAGGGTACAGAAACTTCGAACTCAGTTTTGAAGGCTTTAGAGGCCCCGGATGAGGTCGAAAATTTGGGTGACGAGCGCTTGCGCAAGTCAAGCCTGTAGATCGCTTCGTGGCGTTTCCGAAATGGGGTTATAATAGCCGAGCAGGTCAACTGGTGATGACTTATGGTCTTCGGAAGTTGGGCCACCTGAAATGGTGAAAAATAATTTTCTTCAAAATTTTTGTTCGGGTTTCAAAGGTTATCTTGAGCCGACTATGATGTAATAAAATGTAAAATAAAATAATTCTAAGTTTGGTCGGCCTTATTGGCTAAAATTCTGGAACCTTCCCAGGCGGTGGATAATTGCCTATATAAGGAAGGCTGTATTATTGTCTTAGGCAGTTCAGAATAGTTCTAGGTAGTAGATCTGGGTATTGATTCGAGGCTTTGTCCTACAGAATATTGTAAGGGAATGCCCATGTGGCTTTGCATGTTGTAATTCTGAAAATTTGTAATTCCACATTTGTGGAGATAATAAGAAGCCAATTTTCTGTTCTTGCATATTGTTGTTGTTTCTCTATTTCTGTTATGTGTTTGTGGTATTAAGGGGAGCACCCTTCATCAGAAGCATGCATCATGGTCCTCATGGATGACTGTTCATGGTTCATTCACAATGTTGGCAATTAATGTGCTCTTATTGTTGATTGACCCAACTCTGGTTTTGCACTACCTTCTCCATGCTATCCTCCAAGAGGATCACTCGTGCATTCAAACTTTCCATCCCCACTTCATTATTCCACTCCCAAGTAGAGGATTTTGGATTGCAAGGAAGCAATTCTTTGTTCTCCAAAGATGTGGCTACAGCAGTACTCTTTTTGCACAATCCCAAAAAATTTAAAATTGCTCTTATACCAAAATGATTTGTAATTTCACCATTTAATTGTAGTAACTATTGAATTGTCACAATTTGAATTAAGTACTGCACTACTTGAATAAATTCAATGACAGTCAAGAGAGTAGAACATTGTGGAAACAAAAATAAAATGCAGAAAAAAGAAACATTCAACACCACAACACTGAATTTCTTATTGGGAAAACCCTAAGATGGGCAACTACAATTTGGTAGCAATGAATTCTCATGTACTAAATCTTCTCAGATGCCAAAGAAGCAAGCACATGAAGTGGATACAACAATTCATTGTTCCTATGCTCACAGTCAAGATTTCAGTCCTTCATACAGCAGACTTATCCATATCTTTTTAAAAGTGATGAGAAATACCATGTATCGAAGGTTTCATTGCCTCAAATTTGGAAGAGCAAAGTGTCATTCTATTCATTTCAAATTCTGATTCTGTTATCAGGACAAAAATGCCTCTTCATGCAAACTGGCATTTTCATCATCATGATGATGACAGAAAAACCATCCCTGCAGAAGAACTTGCACATTTGATACCACCTCCTGTTGGAACAGGCAATTTCACTCTAAAAGTTTCTGGGGTAAGTTTGAAAGCTGCAACTTTGAGAAAACTTCAACCTATCAAAGATCGCCTTTTTCAGTTTTTCTAGATCCTTATGGATCACAACCCATATCATTGTCTTCTACTTTATTTCTGTCAGCCCACTTGCATGAGGACTACAGTTAACTTTTTAAATATACGGTCTGTCCTCATCAATCTTTTCCAAGTAACTACCGTGTTGGGTAGATCTTATGTATGATTGAAAGCTAGGGACCAGTGTTTCTAAAAAGTTCTGATTGTCGTTATGAAGGAGCCCCTTGGAATCTCGTCTTTTTCTTGCTTGGAAAGAAGAGGGGTGTTGGTAAACAGATTGTCCTTCTTCTTATCCTCCTTTTATTTGTGCAATTTTATAATGAAGAACAACTTTACACAACAGTTGGGAAACTGTTTCTAAGAATATCTAGTTTCCCTTTGAATTGAGGTACAGCTCCCTATCTGAAAAATATTCAATGAATTATGTTTTATCCCTAATTCCTAATGCAAGGTATGTTCTTAACCAGAGAACAACAGAGGAAAACCGAGTTCCACCCAGGCAAGTGAAATCTCAGGCAGGGTCTAAATGCAGAGATGTTATGTTGATGATCTCCACAATCTTATGAATTTCACAACACAACAATATGAAAATGCATATTATGAAAGTATGATTATGTATGAAATGCAAATGGAGTATACTGATGCAATTTCACAACCAGTTATAACTCTCTGATTATTCTACTGATTAATCAAACCGAAAACAACGAGACAAAACTCTGTTCATTCACCATTTTCAATTCAATGCAATGAAATGACATCAGATACAGTTGGACATTAAATAGATGGTATCAGACTTGATTGTCTTTGCAATCAATTTCACACCAGAATTTGCCGACCCTTGTATTAACTTCTTTTTCAGTATATATAGAGTTTTACAATACATAGCATTCATGAGAATACAAAGTGTTTCAAATTCCAGAATTTGAAAAGACTGAAAACAGGTGTTTCGACATCACAACAAAGAGGAACTAATAAGACTTTGTCCTTTTATCTGATTCGGCCTGAGAAACCCGATCCACTATATCAAATTTCTCCTCTACCATCATTTGGGAGAAGACAAACTGTTCACACCATAGCAGTAATCTTTTGATCGAACCCGTCGTTACTATGTAATTTCCTTATAAAATCAGTCCCCTTTTCTAAGCTTTCTGCTCTTTCTAATTCATGCTAAAATGGAGTGCACAGAACATGCAAGTCGAATTCATTTTATAGCAGGGCAAGCAGAACCAATTGCCTTCAATATTGCAATGAGCCATAACTTACGTTGTTGCATGATCGCATGGCATTTATGACTTTTCCGCACCATAACGGAAAAGTGGGGACTGTTGATTTTCCTTTAGAAAGCCGCACGGTATGGATGCCTTTGGACCCACCAATTTACACCTGTCACAATCCCGCTATCCCTCTAAGAATCTCCGACTCCATATAGGCTAAGCGGAAGCCATCGATTCAGTATCTTATAACTGCAGAGAAACTTTTCTTGCCCCACCGCAAGACACGTGTTCGCATCTCGCATGATCGCATAGCATATTTTAAACTCTTGCGATCATGCGACCACTTTGCCGCAAACAATTCTTCCGAACCCACCGAGAGACACTTGTTCGCATCTCGCATGATCGCATAGCAGTTCTCTCAATCATGCGATCTTACGGGGACCGTAGATCTGGAGACCGCAACTAAGATCCCGCGACCCCACCATTCCACGTGTTCACATCTCGCATGATCGCAAGACAATTCTCTGTTTCGTGCGATCTTGCGGGGACCGTAGATTTGGAGACCGCAGGGCTTCCACTGTCTTGTCGCATGATCGCAAGACAATAATTTTATTTATGCGATCATGCAACCGCTCCATGATTGGTCAACTCTACAAGCATGATCGCATCTGCGCTGTTAGTGTATGCGGGTCCCAGCAGGCTTCATTGTCGCATGATCGCATGGTATTATTTTATTCCTTGCGATCATGTGACTGCTTTATCATTTCGACTCCAAATCTCATGCGGTCTTCACCAATAGGATCGTAAAACATCAGAGAACTGATCCAAGCTTTCAAATAACGAAAATCATCCACTTTTTGGCGCTGTGGAAAATGAATTGAATACATACATATGTTGTACTGTCGCGCCCGAAAGAGCAGAAAACGAACCCGAACATCACTTATTTCAAACACATATGCATTGTGGCATGTCACCTTTGCATTGAAAAATATATTTCAAGCTCCCAATTTTAGCATTGTATTCTAAACAAAATAATCACCTGTCCCTGGCGAGAAGCCTCTGATATTTTGAGAGTTTATTTTCCATATTTTTATAGCTCATTTTGCTCAATCTGTCAATCACCGTGTTCAAATCCAATGCCATTTGAAGAATCACATCAACATCAGCTCTGTCATTGCACCATCCATATGTAGAATCTTTTTTTGATTCCTTATGAGTGTCTGAAGACCATGGCTTCCAATTGCCATTCTGCCTGAGAAAGATCACCAGTTGGAGCACATTATCCTTGCCGGGTTGGGATCTATAACCTACCCATTGAGAAGAGACTCAAAGAACGGCCCACCCGGCTTAGAGAGGAAAGGGCATTGGCAGGAAAACCCGGCAAGAATAGCCTACCTATGAAAGACTTAGACCTAGACTCAACCATGACTAGACTTGACTGTGACATCAAAATCTTCCACTTTGACAGCATGGGTATAGGATGAAAAGTGGGGCAACAAAGGGCATGAAGTATCCCTTTGTCATTAGTGGGAATTTTATGCCCCTGTAGGCTTCCAATTTTCCTAAATCCAGAATCACAGAATTTTGGGTTCTAGGAAAGCACCTGTATGGCTTTTTTATTTTAGCCTCCATAGTCATTTTCCTTTTCATTCATTGAAAACAAAATTTTAGAGGGAATTTCATTCTAAGGTAATAATCGTTCACTTTTCTTTGGTAGGGATGGCTGGATCTATGACTCTCCTTTTTTTCTAGATGTTTTTGATGAATCAATGAAGATCTTTTTTACTTACCTAGTTTGTATCTGAAGAAATTGTAGATCTGAAAGAAACGGAAGGGAGAGCCCACAGAATGGAAAGGAAGCAGTGACTAGGCTGCTCAGCACTTGATCATGGTGGAAAGTGTTTTGGGGAAGAAAGAAAGGATCTCAGCAGTAATAGAAAGAAGTGCAGAAAAGAGCTTAGAGCTTGATGTCAACAATCAATAAATTGCAGTCTAATAAATGCCATGAAAAGGTTATAAAACAATCTTAGTTTGTTTAAACCGGGACTCGTCGAGTCTTGAGCCGGTTGACCCTCAACAAATCTGGGGACCCCAGACTCGGACTCGGCTGAGTCCAGGCAAGACTTGCCAAGTCTTAAAAATTCGCCGGAGTCGCTGTGTCCAAACAAGTCCTGTTGCTCAAACTTGGCCAAACTAATTTTTTTCGGTTTAAATCTCAAAATTTTAATGCTATTTTGGCTTATGGCCCCAGAATATACATGAAATGTAACATTTAACTCCACATCTTTGTCTTCAAGTCAGTCTCATTCTCTTCAGTAATATATATACACGAAATAAAACATTTAAGTACAAGAATACTTCAAGTTATATTTCATGTATATATTGTCACGATGTTTGAGAGTGTTTTTAGATCTCTACGAGTTACTAGGTTTTAGAAGATCTACGAGTTACGAGTTACATGGTCAAATTTCAGTAATCAGTAAAATTCTATCAGCATATTCTCTCCCTATCATTATTCCTCCATCCCCTCTCTCTCCCAATCTCTCACTCTCTCCTCTCTCCCCCAGGATCTAGACCTATCTCTCTACCTCTCTCTCTCACCCTCAGACCCCCACAAAGGGTGCTATCCTCAAACTCATTTTGGTGTTGCCCCCAACTCCCCGTCAAACTAGACGTCTAAGCAAGTAAAAGGCCAATGGTGAATCATAATCATAAAAATCTACATAATACATATCCCTTGTTGCAAATATCTGCATATTCATAGTTAAAAAAATATTATGGCTGCATCATACAAGACCTACATTAAATGCCTTCGTAAGAACGATGTGTGCTCCTCTGAGGGGCTGACCATAGACTTGTAGTTTTTGTTTTGATATTTTTTTGGAACATTTGATGTCATGTATTTCATATTCCATGAGTTTTGTATACATTTGACAATATTTATATATCTAAGTGTGCTATTTCCTTAAGCTACAATTTGTGTTTATACTTATGTGATTGATGTATTCTTGTGTATGTGATCAAATTAGCTTCTATTTGATGATGTTATTGTGCCTTTAAGGTTTATTTAATAAAGAGCGCATGAAATAAGTTTTAAATCCTTAAAAATTTCTAAATTTCTTGGGTTTTCACATTGTCAAGTCTGCACTGAGTTTTTCCACTGAGACCTAACTCCGGAGCCAAGTCTGAGTCTCCGAACTATGGTCTAAAATTTATGTCAACAATCAACAAAATGCATCCTTATAAGTAACACAAGAAGTTGATAATCTCCGTGCATCTAAACAAAAACTACATTTGAATCAATAAGCTTACTAGCCTATGTAGCACAGGTGTATACCAAAATTTATATAGAACATCAATAAAGCATTGCAAATTATATAAAAGAAATTTTGAACGGCATTTAAAATGTCATCACAGAAATTGTTGACAACTAGTATATACTTGAACATGTGTTCTAATCCACATCATGATTGTTTAACTTTATTCTGATTTTTCCTTCTTTATATTGAAGACATTAGGTTTTCTAAAAGATAACCTTCATTCTAAAACAGGCTAGGAAACTGTCATTAAATTTTATGGATGGTTCTTGATCTGGAAGCATCATATTCAATGTTATGGGAGTTCTTTGAAATGGAAAGAGCAGAGGCAATTTTTGAGTAACATGAACTCATCAAGATTTGGTCCAAACAGTGGGTTGATAAAGAAGGATTCAGCTAGCTTGATGTGAGATGAGACCACACTGGTACTATTGCCTTTCTTATAGTATCAGACTTCCTTGAGACCAATCTTGTACTTACAATATATTACTCAGTTTTGACAAGAAAATATAAGGGTTGTTTGATATAATCGAAGTAATGTTATGACATATGCACAGAACCACAAAATGAAACATTGTATAATGAATTCAATATCCAGATCATGATCTCTAACATGGCACGTTGAAGCAGAAAAGGTGAATTTTCACAGTTCGTTTTATTGAGGTTGTAATGTCCCCTTTTCAGATATGAATTAGAGGACCCTGTCCCGAAGTCAACAGTAAAAATACCAAAGACCCCATCTTAGCTTGTCAAGGGCATGAAAGGACTCCATCCTTCCAACCCTTATTCCAGCCCAAGAGCCCAGAAGGGATTACCTCCTTCCAATTTGCAAATGCTACCTAGAATTCAGCGCAAATAACTTGGTATATTTGTTAGACTACTGCTGATTAATATTTCTTGATGGATTTGAATAATCCATAACTGCTTAATAAATGATTGCTGCTTATAGACCAAAAAAAAATGATTGCTGCTTGGATTGATTTCTTAATCATATTTATTGCTGTGTTCTGAATTTTTGCTCTGTGAATTTATATTTTGAAATTGTTTGTGAATCGATATTCTAAATTGATTTGCTCTCTATATCCATTTCTTTATATCGAATTCAGTCACCACCCCTCGCTGCTACTTTTGAAAACAACAATTTATTTCCAAATTGATTTCCTCCTTCCCAATTGATGATTTATTAATTCCTTGCTTGCTGATCTCCTCACAAGGAAATGATCTCCCTTTTATAACATATTCTTGAGTTAGTCACAATCTTTCATGATTTCTGCCCTTTGAAAGAGGCACAACTATTCACCCTTGATTGTTGTCTTTGAGAATAATCATTTATTTCCATAATGATTGATTGCTTCCTTCATGTCCTCTTCTCGTAAAATGAGCTCCCCTTATACCGTTATCCTTCAATAGTCATAACTCTTTATTTCATGCCTTTCGACCATTCATTACACTTAACAAACTTTAATTATGTTATTTTTTATTTTCATTTTTTTATATTTTAGTTTTTTATTAAATATCATTAAATCCCATTTCAGAAGCACAAAATCCAGAGAACCACAAAATGAAACATTATATAATGAATTCAATATCCAGATCATGATCTCTAAAATGAAATGTTAAAGCAGCAAAGGTGAATTTTCACAGTTTTATTTTACCGAGGTCAACATTTTAGATGCAAGGGCAGAAAAAAAATTGGTTAACTCCAGTTTTATCATTCATTATTTCTAGCCAGATTCAATTCTTGCACATATTTATGAACAATAGTTCTAGCATGTTTTAGGTGTTTGTAAGCCTCTATTATTTGCCATGTTATATTATCTAGTTGAAATCTAAAAAAGTTTCATCTTCCATGGTAATGCTGGCTTAAATACATTTATGCATATACTATGAGAAATGTTTTAGCATTCTCAGATAAGTCAAATTGTCCAAAAAGCATTGCACACATTGACTTTAATGTTTGAAAAAATGATACACCCTGGACTTAAATATAGGTGAAGACTCACCCCAAATGCCGCCAAACAATCAACAACTATCTTGGAAGGCTTCCCTTGCACTGCATCAATAATCAACTATGGTAAATGCAAGATGAGCATAGAATCAGACAAAAAATTTAATATACCTTGATAACTATCAAGTAGCATGATGTTGAAAATAGTATCAATTGCCAAACAGAAGATTTTTTTTAAAATGACAAAATTTGTGCTATTTGAGACAGGGATTCAAATATCAAATATATAAGAGAGCAACATTAAAGATGGAGCTTCACTTACAAACAATCAGAGGAAGAATCATAAGGCAGACCAGTGAAGCCATGCTCACTAGCAATGAGCAACCCATTGCACGTAGCCAAAGACCTTCAATTTTACAAAAAGAACAATCAGATTAATTATTTAACTTCTCATCTAGTATAATGTTCCAATCAGAAGAAATTTTCAAACAACTATAACAATGTTGAATCAAGGAGAGAAGCTGAAGAAGCATTTTACTAATGTTTTACATAAATATCATCAAGTACCTTATGCATTGTATTTATAAAACATGACCCCTAATGCACTTCATCTTTTTGAACAGCAAAAAGAGTGCTTGCAATACATTTTTACAGTTTAGTTTCAATGGCATATGAGTCTCCTTAAGTACAATAATTGTCCATCCTTACTGTACAATAATTATTCATTAAGAAATATTTAAAAGTGATATTAATTTGTGTTGAATTTAGCTAGATCAGATTCTAGCTATTAAATTTTAAATGTTGCCTTTTGGCAATTGAAATTTAAATTATATTGTGATAATTCGATCACCTCTTGTAATTGGGCTGGGCCCCAAATAATGTGACTTATATTATACCATGGAATTGGGTTGGACCCTAATTGAGCTTATTGGGAGCTCAAGGCAATTGTAACTTGTAATTAATAAATTTATATTTGTATTTTGGCAGCAAAATACAAAAGGGCCGACCTAGGATCTCAAGGCTTGTAATGGGTATATAAACAAGGCATTGTGTTGCCTTTCATAATTAACTTAATCAAGCGAGTTCCTCTGCTAAGTTCGGCAATCTAATCTGCTCCTAAATAATTAGTGAATCAATCATTAAAGGTCTGCAATCATCAGTTCTGAGTCTTGTTGGGCGAAGCTACATCAGTATAATCTGCTCTTATAGTGATCGAAGGTTCAGATCAGTAATTGCAATCAGATAAGTCTGTCCTTTTCTTATGCCCTGGGTGGGCGAATTTGTAATTGTACTACTGCTGATATTAATAATATATTATCTGAACTTTGTTGTTGGGTTTTTCCTCCAAGAGGGAGGTTTTTCCAAGGTATCTTTGTGTTTGTGTGTGTACATCTTGCTTATATTCTAAGTCTTGTTAATTCTGATCACTAAAATTAACATGGTATCAGAGCCAAGTTCGTACTAATTGTGATCAGATTAACAGTAAATCAATCAGAATAATCTGCTGTTCTTATTTCAGTCAAGATGGTGTCAGGGCTGAAGGTAGAGGACAGACTTGAAGGAGCATTGAATTTCACCTCATGGAAAGTTCGTTTCCTTCTTGTGCTTGAAGAAAATGACCTACTTCAGTTTGTAGAAGGACAAGATCAAACTGAACCTACAAATCAAGAGGAGTTACTTCAGTTCAAGAAGAATGTCATCAAAGCCAAGAAGATTCTAATTGATTCCATGAAAGACCATCTTGTTCCTATCATCTCCAAGATGTCTTCAGCCAGGGAAACGTTCAAACAGTTGGAAGGAATGTATGAGACCAACAACATAAGCAGGGCACTTGCTTTAAGGCAACAACTGCTCCAAGTCAAGATGGCAAAAGGAGAAGCAATCATGGCTTTCTTCATGAGGATTTCAGAATTAAAATATCAGCTCAGTGCCATTGGTAGCGAAGTTGTGGACAAAGATATTGTTATGCTTGCATTAAACAATCTTCCTCACTCTTGGGAGTCATTCATTCAAAGCATAAGCGGGAGAGCTGAATTCCCCACATTTGATCATCTTTGAGCTGACTGCATTCAAGTGGAATCACTCCTGGCTACGAGAAGAATAATTAAGAACTCCCATGGAGAAGAAAATCATGTCCTTGCTGCCCAATCGGTCAAGAAGAAAGGTGGCTATTGGAAGAAGAACAACTTCAAGAGGAATCATTTCAGATGTGACAAGTTTGGTCACTATGCAAAGGAGTGTCAATCTCAGTCCAAACAGCAAGAGGCAAACCTGAATGAAGTTTCAGATCAGAAAAATAATGAAGACTTTCTCCTCATTTATGCCTTATCAAGCAACATTCCTACAAATAGTGACACTTGGCTGATCGATAGTGGAGCATCTAGGCACATCACGGGCTAACGGGAGCAACTTTCAGATTTGATAAAGAAGGAGTCCAACCTTCATATTGTTATTGATGATGATGCTTGGTATTCTGTAAGAGGTTTTGGTGTTACTTCTCTTAACTTAGATTTTTGAATTTCCCTTCAGTTAAGTGATGTTTTGTTTGTAACGGGAATTAAAAGGAATCTAATCTCAATATCTGCCCTAGAAGATAAAGGTTATCAAATTGCATTTTCTCAAGGAAGAGTTCTTGCATGGCCTAAGGAATCTAGCATCAAATCATCTCGTGTCATTGGAAATAGATTTGAGAGCCTCTACAAACTTTCAACTTGTACTATTCAAGCCCTCATCCACGAAGCACCCGAGTCTAGCGACCTATGACATAGAAGACTTGGACATCTTCATTTTCGTGTTCTTCTCGTACTTGAAAAGATGGTTAAAGGTTGCCTAAACTCAGTCATGTTCATGATGATACATGTAAAGGTTGTGCTATGGGTAAAAACACTAAGAGTCCATTTCATAAAAGTGAATCTAGGTCTAAAGAAAAACTAGCGCTTGTTCATTCTGATTTATGTGGACGCATGCCTATTGCATCTCCGAGTGGATTCTTGTATTATGTAACCTTCATAGATGACCACTCTAGGAAAACATGGATTTACTTCCTAAGAACAAAAGAATCTAATGAAGTCTTGAGTAGATTTAAAGAATTTAAGGCTTTCGTTGAAAACTTATCTGGGAAAAGAATTAAAGAACTAAGATCTGACAATGGAGGTGAGTACACCTCGGGTGGATTTCATGATTTTTGTGAAGAGACAGGAATTAAGAGGGAGTTTTGTGTCCCCTACAACTCTTAGTAAAATGGGGTTGTAGAAAGAAAGAACAGATCCATAATTGAGGCAGCAAAGGCAATGATTCATGATCAAAACATGCAAATGTTTCTATGGGCTGAAGCAGTGAAGACTGTTGTCTATATTCATAATAGGTGTCCTCACCGTGTCTTGAAGGATATGACTTCGAAAGAAGCCTTCACAGGAACTAAACCAGATATCAACAACTTGAGGAATTTCGGAAGTCCTGTTTATGTTCATGTTCCTAAAGAGAAGAGAACCAAACTTGAACCTTCAGGCAAGAAGGGTATGCTTGTGGGGTACAATGAAACCTCCAAAGCCTTCAGAATTTACATTCCAAGTCAGAAATACATTGAGGTTAGTAGAGATGTTACTTTTGAAGAAAATGTTACATTGAAGAAGTCTAAAAGTTCATTAATAGAAACTGATAATGAAGTCAATGAAAATCAAGATATGGATATTGATCATAATGTTGAGATTCAGAGGGAGTCTTCAGAACCCTCAAAACCATTAGATCATAATGATCAAATTGAGCCCATGGATCCCACTGATGGGCCAAGAGACATTACAGTGAGCAGGAAAAGACCTCTTTGGGTAAGAAACACCATTCAGGAAGCTGAAAAGTTTGCAGCCCCCAAAGGCACCTTCAGAGAAAGTAGGAGACCTCAGAAGTTCTCCAACTATGTTGCAATGATGTGCAACCTCATTGAGACTGAACCGTCTAGCGCTAAAGAGGCTATGAACCAGCAAGCATGGAAAAATGATGAAAAATATGAGTCCATCATCAAGAATGATGAGTGGGAAATTGTGCCTAAACCCAAAGGTAAGTCTATTGTATCCTCTAAATGGTTGTTCAAAATTAAACATATTGTCGATTGAAGTATTGAGAAATATAAAGCTAGATTTGTAACTCGTGGATTCTCTCAAAAGGAAGGCATAGATTATGAAAAAATATTTGCTCCTGTTGCTAGATATACTTCCATCATAACTATAATAGCTATCGTTGCAGCTAAAGGCTGGAAGTTACATCAGATGAATGTAAAGACTGCATTCCTAATTGGTATCAATGATGTGCAGCCTCATTGAGACTGAACCTTCTAGCGCTAAAGAGGCTATGAACCAGTAAGCATGGAAAAACGTTATGGATGAAGAATATGAGTCCATCATCAAGAATGATGTGTGGGAAATTGTGCCTAAATCCAAAGGCAAGTATATTGTATCCTCTAAATGGTTGTTCAAAATTAAACATATTGTCGATTGAAGTATTGAGAAATATAAAGTAGATTTGTAACTCGTGGATTCTCTCAAAAGGAAGGCATAGATTATGAGGAAACATTTTCTCTTGTTGCTAGACATACTTCCATCAAAACTATAATAGCTATTGTTGCAGCTAAAGGCTGGAAGTTACATCAGATGGATGTAAAGACTACATTCCTAAATGGTATCATTGAGGAAGAAGTCTATATTGAACAACCGGAAGGTTATGAGATTCATGAAAGGGATTCTCACGTTTGCAGATTAAAGAAAGCACTTTATGGCCTTAAGCAGGCCCCTCGTGCTGGTTATGAAAGAATTGACAAATATTTGATGAGTTAGGATTTTGTAAGAATGATGTTGATCCTAACCTTTATTTCTAAGTGTTTAATGATGAAATACTAATTCTAGTGTTATATGTGGATGATTTATTTCTAACTAGTGAAGATAGTCTCATCATCAGATGTGAGAAAGAATTAGCTTCAGAATTTGAAATGAAAGATTTGGGCCTAATGCATTACTTTCTAAGGATCGAAGTATGGCAAAGACCTAATGAAATCATCCTAAGTCAAGGAAAATATACTATTGATATCTTGAAAATATTTGGAATGATGGATTGCAAACTTATGTTTACTCCTATGGAAACGAACTTGAAAAAGTTAAGTGTATCTGCTGCTAATTCTAATTTTGCAGATCCAACTGAGTACAGGCAATTGATTGGATCCTTGATGTATCTAGTTAACACTAGACCAGACATTTGTTATGCAGTTAGTGCCCTCAACCAGTTCATGAACAAACCAAAGCATGTTCATCTCGTTGCTGCCAAGCATAACTTGAGATATCTGCGTGAAAAAGTTATACTGTCATCACCTTGGAAGGTTATTCTGACTCCAATTGGGCAAGGGATGTCTCTGAGAAAAAGAGCACCTCATGAGTATGTTTTAGTTTGGGATCTGTCATGATTTCGTGGGGCAGCGGGAAACAATCATCAGTTGCATTAAGTAGTGTTGAAGCAGAATATTGCATCAAGTGTGGCTCAAGGGAAGCAGTGTGGCTTCGCAAGCTTCTTGCTGGGTTGTTTGGACAACCTTGGGAAAATACAGTCATTCATTGTGATAATCGAAGTTGTATAAAGATGTATGTCAATCATGTGTTTCATGACAGATCAAAACATGTGGAGACTCATTATCATTTTGTTCGAGACATGGTACAGAGAGGTGCCATTCAGTTGAAATACATTAGCACTGAAGAGCAGATAGCAGATGTTCTCACCAAACCTCTTACTCGACTGAAGTTTGAATACTTCAGAGATAAGCTTAGAGTTGTGGAGAACATAGCTTTGGCTGAGAGGGAGTCTCAGCTTCCTTGATACAATAAGTTGTATCTTCCAGCAATCAGATAAGTCAGTCATTTTCTTATGCCCTAGGTGGGCGAATTTGTAATTGTACTACTGCTGATATTAATAATATATGATCTGAACTTTGTTGCTGGGTTTTCCCTCCAAGAGGGAGCTTTTCCCAGGGTATCTTTGTGTTTGTGTGTGTACATCTAGCTTATATTCTAAGTCTTGTTAATTCTGATCACTAAAATTAACAATTTGGTCCTATTTTGTACCAAATGAAATAGATGCTCCTGATCTATATCTGCAAATAAGTCATACCAAATGAAATAGATGCTCCTGATCTATATCTGCAAATAAGTGATGCAAATGAGCACACATGATTGGTTCTTTACCTTGCCACCCCTGATGATTTCCCTATAAACAGTGTGATGGTCCTTGTTGAGTAAGTAATGCTCATCTATCATATGTAAGTCATGAGTTTGTCAATCTTTGTGAACAACAAACAGTTTTTTGCATGTGATATCCTTGTGTATTTGCCTCCATCATTGTACCTGGTACCCATGTACTTTCACATGGCATTAGAGTGGAACTGAACCAACATTAACTTACTTCTGTAAAACACAGCCAAAAAGGGAACTTTCACAAATTCAAAACCATCTTCATGCTCAGCGCACTAATTTGAATATTTGTAGATGTTCTTACTTTTAGATGTTCTTACTTTGGATTTGTAGTGCACTTCGTTAAAGATGGACCTCCTTGGAAGAGTCACTTATAGGGTGAATATCACATAATTTCATTTCCTCTCTAATTGAATCCTAGTGCATCCAGGCCAATCAAAAGAGGACTATGATTTCCCGATATTCACTTAGTTGCCCGAACTCAAAATGTCAAAAATTTGAAAACTTAGTAAAAAATTTAATATCTGACATCATTATTGCAATCAAAACAGTCAAAGATGGGATTGGAGTCAACCAAGCGCCAAATGGCTTCCTCGGAGAAATAACCGATTAAAGGCTGGTAGCAGTGTTAAAATCAGGCCACCCCCTGATTTTACATGCGGTGAAGGCCATTCAGGGCCAGGAATTTCTAATGGTCTACCATCATTGTCGGGTTAATACTGATATTAGCTCCATGTTCTTGGTGTTGGTACCTTTATCTGAAGGTCTCTAAGGCCAAGGCCAAGAAGTTAATGTCGAGCATTGTTCAAATGTGCCTTTTTGGGAGAGATTGACATGGTTAACAATGTGGATAGAAATTTGCTAGTGCCATTGCTGCATAATTATTACCTGACCAGATGCTAGGGTGGAGCAATGAAGAAATACCCTATCATCCGAACCCTGGAGCCAGACCTTCTGGAAGTGAGGTGGGGGGACATAGAGCGTAGCATTCTCTTTTTACAATGTTTGTCCCACACAGTGAAGTGCCCGGCAGAGGAGTGGTTGCTAGACTACATGAGGGAGGAAGGCTTGCTGGAGGAGGATGAAGAATACAATGGTATTGCAGGTGCAGTCGAGTTACCAGCGGACTGGGAATAATGGAAGAAGAACGACTGCAAGGATGTGGAAGAGATTGCGAAGAGATTGGCGCATCATGTGTATGGAATGGAATGCCCTGTGGTCGCTCGGGATATGGCTGCTGCAAATGCCAGGAAGGGAGAAGAAAATCAGTAAAGGGTTCATAACCCTACATATATTTAAATCTATTATGCTGGATATAGTAATGTGACCTCCACATTTTGTTACAGGGAAGTTTTAGTCAATATGCAATTTTATATTTAGATAGAGATATGGAACTTGGTAGAATTTAGGGTGGTGATACAAGTCCTTTAGTTATGCTACATTTTGTCAAGGAACTAGGTAGTAATGGTGATGAAATAGCAATGTAAAGAGACCTCTTTTTGATAACAATATAAAGGGTGCTGACCAAACCCAGCTATTAAATTAAGGGAAAAAAAAATGGTCAAAGATGAGATGAACGTATACTCAATTTTTCTAGACTCCCCTCACAACTACCAGATTTGGCAAAGTCAGCCAAACTTGGTTCATTTTAGTAGCTTTTATTTTAAATAAGGATGGGAGATTTTTATAAACAGAACAAAAAACTCATTCCATTTTTTGTCCACCCTTACTTATCTCCAACTTTTGTACCATTTGTCAACCTCTACCTTGTTATGGTAAATCGATGTGTTGTATTAAACAGAAGAGATGAAAGCTCATTATATAGATTTATAAAGACGATGTTTCTAAAAGAAACAAACGTGAACTAAAGACAAAAATAGAAACTACTTAATAAACTAAAGATTAACTAAGATGACCATTAACGAAACATTATTATATTCTAATACCCTCCCTTAATGGTCATTGTCTAACTGTTGTCTTTTGCTCACAAATTCTTCAAAACATTATGTTGTTGTTGAGACCCTCCCTAGATCTACAAAATGTTACTAACTAAGAAGCTAAAATCCATCCAAAAAAGAATAGAGAAGGGTGCCCCCTTCTTCAGAAATCTTTGCAAAAAGAGACAAGAGCCTGCCATTGACTCTGCCACTGAGATGAGTCTATCACTAACCCTCCCAGAATCAGCAAAACATCTGACCAGAAATCATCACAAAATAGCCAACATGATGATGGATAACGCAGCTGGTCTTCCTTGGAGACAAAGACAAACACTGAGAACAACTAGCACAGTTTTGAGGAAAAATTGGCAAGCCCTCCAAACTTTGCAGATGAGCATGATGCCCCAAAACAAACTGCAAAAAACCATGATTTTTTAGGAGAAAATTTGGAAAAACCAAACACAATTTTTGAGGTGAAAAATCAATAAAAACCAAACAACAAAATCCGAGACACGGATTAGAGAATACAAAGCTTTGTTTTTGAGGAAAAAACGGTAAAACCCAACATATAATTCTTGAGGAAAAAAATTATAAACCCACCAAATAATTTTTGAGGGAAAAATTATTAAAACCAACCGGATAAACCTTCATGCGGCAAAACACGAGACTTCGCATGGTAAAACAGCACATGCAAGTACATGCAACCCTAAAAAATCAGAGACTTTTGCTCAAACTAGGAAATCGCGCAATCAAAACCCTCAACCAAGCTTGCGATTTTCAACAAAAATCTTAGAAGACGAACCACAAAATTTTCATAAAATACCTCCAACGATTTTTATTTCAAAAAAACGAAAAAGAAATTTCTGGAAAAAGAAATTCGAGATCAAAAGAGGCTCAAATTTTTCTTAAAAAATTCGCGAAATTTTATGAAATCCCGTCGACCTGCTCTAATACCATGTTATGTTAAATCGATGTGTTGTATTAAACAAAGGAGATGAAAGCTCCTTATATAAATTTACAAAGACGATGTTTCTAAAAGAAACAATTGGGAACTAAAGACAAAAATAGAAACTACCTAATAAACTAAAGATTAACTAAGATGACCATTAAAGAAACATTATAATATTCTAATATACCTGACTACACAACACCTAACTAGCCAAATTGAGACAACCAATATATAGACTCCCATCATTCCTGTTCAACTATCACCAACACTGATCAATTATTAGCCAACTTCATCCATCCCCAGCTCTGCTTGACTCTGAGAGCAAGCAATCAATATGCAAACTGGCATGGACTCTAGAGCTAAATAAGCTTGAGTCACAATCTAATCCATACCTAACGTTCTAATGCACTTTCCATTTGCAACTTCGAGATGTGTAGGTCTTCGCTTGTTCTGACTATGTATCCAAGGATGCATGGGTTGTGAGTGTGTTTTGCTCCTAAGTGATTAATCTATGTGCCGCTTTAGTTGTATGGACAACCCGCATGTTCAAGATGAGGACCCCTAAACATGTCAGTTGTCAATGTTAATGCATTGAGATGCGTCCATGTGTACTATTATACCTGGTCCCTTGTGAGGACTTGATGTATTCTCTTGTGATTATAGTTTATGTGATGTATGTCAAATGGTGTTTAACCTGATTTTATTATGTTTAAATATAATGATGTATGACATGTTGATTAAATGCAGGTTAACTATAATTGCAACTTACGATGTTTGAAGATATTGATATTGATCTTGGAATTTAATGATATCACAATTTAGATCAGTTAAATGCAATAAAGTTATATATAGGATATCTGACCCCGTTCAAGGAAATTGTATGCACTTCGGCCATATGCGTGTGTGCGCACATAGATACCTTGAAGTTTGGTGAGTGGTTATAGGTATAGCGTATCAATTTCACTAGGAGGGTACCCCAACAATAGTTATAAGGAGATATCACTCTAGCCAATTCCCACTAAGCCTTACCTATCATACTCAATCAAGCATGATATCCCATGTTGTGACCAATGTTATACCCCAGATATTGTGCACGATAATACTCCAAAAATCCTAACCCCTATGTGGATGCCCAGCAAAGAGTGTTTCGGTGTTAATTTGTTTTCCTCCTAAATCAAATTTGCGAAAATGAGTTCTATGATTTAAATGGCGATTTTCCACAATTTAATGATTAAATAGGCTTTTATGGTTTTGAATGAAAGATTAAATGTTGTATGCAAAATAATCAAATTCACATACATGTCTTGGGTTCAAGGGTGAAATTTGGGTGAAAAGGAAGTATTTTATTTCAAATTTGATGTAAAATCAGTTTAGTAATTTTAATTGGCAATTTAATATTTGAAAGGTGTATTCGGGGAATCCACTCAAATATGATCTATCAACACACTTGCATTTGCAGGCCTAGTAGAAGGTAGCAGGATCTTTTGAAGAGCTTCTTGAAGCATACCTTGGTAAATCGGAGCAATCTGAAGCAAATCCCATCATGAGATCTTAGTGCGAGTAACACAAAAATGCTCGATAAGATCATAGTCACTTGGCTGCTTAAACTGAAGGTTTAGGTGCTTGAGGAAGACTTGGTTGAGAGGGTGGTGAAAAAGTTGGATTATAAATATTTTGCTTATTTCTAAAAATGTTGTAAGCATGAGCTTCCATTCTATAAGGAGCCTTATACTTTATGCATCTCGTAAAAAGATTTGGTGAATCCCTTTTGAAAGGAACACCATGAATAGAAAGAACTCTATTTGGAGGACTAGCTGCAATCACATAAATGGGTGGTCTCTTTAGCGTGCAAGGGGCAGCAAAGACTTCAATCACATTCAAGGACTTGTTAAGATTTGTAGAAGAATTAGTTGAGGAAACTTGCTCAACATCAACCTTTGGGAGATCAAATGTGATAGAAGAATTATCCCTCACCAATGCACCATCTCGAGAGGAGAGTGCATTTGAATGAAAGGATGGTAGAGTAACATTAAGAAAAGTATCAATGATCTCATCCTCTTTCAACAAAATATCTTTTGTAACAGAAGAAATTTTACAAGAGGATCAAAAGCATATAGAGACATAGGCAAAGCCAAGTCACCATCACATGCATGAAAAGGAACATCATTAGTACTTTGAATAAAACTAGAAATTGAACTGAAAAAAGAAGATAGCAAATGCATTTTGAAAAGAATAAGCTGAATTAAAGAAACAACGCATAAACAAGCTAGCCAAAGGCCAACCTATTATTTCTAAAGTGACAACACGGAATGGGGTATAGGGCAGCGCCCCGAAAAAAAAAATTGGGAAGAAGAAATCTTTAAATTGTCCTTTTTTCTAGTGACGGCTCAAAGGAATGATAAAGATGGTTTTGAAAATAATGTAGAAGTAGTGTTCACGTCAGGTGCACCAAAATGTATTGTAGTAAATCTGACCCTGTCAAAGGGAAACTATATTCCCATGAGAGCCAATTTTACAACACACATTCAGATACTTCCAACTAGCTAAACCAGTGGAAAAATCTTATTATGGATAGAGAAAAAAAATATATTAGTTGCAGAAATGAGAAGACCAAATGACAGAGTCTTAGGTTCAAATCCGAGCGTCTCGGTCGAGGACACCAAAGCGGTGTGCAAATGTCTATGAAGCGTGTTGTAGTCCCATATGAACCAAAACAAAAAAAGACTCGAGATCTGGAAAAAACCCAGGTTTGTTCTTCAAATAACCTACAATACCCAAAATCAAGTATGTAGCAGTGACTAATAGATTACAAAAAAAAAAGTCTAGATAAGGCAAAAAAATACAAGCAAACCTCCATGCAGTTGGATGTCTCTTATAAACCTGCACACAGTAAGAAAAAGAAAAATGTTTGGGGTTGTTTGGAGACTTGCCTCAGTCAAATCCTTGTTTTGGTGTTTCCACCTCCACAGCAGCCAGATAGATAGACAGACAGACAAATCAAAAGACAATTGAATGATAACATAATAGAAACAAACCTCGATGATGGAGGAAAACCCCTATTACATGAGATAAAATAACAGACAAGGTATGTGATAAATCCCAAGAAGCTCAAAGACGCAAGAGAAATGGAGAGATATTGCCAGATAGGCTTGGGAGAGCCAAGAGAGATACAAATAGGCTTGTAAGAGAGCATTGTAGCAAATTAGAGATTGTTGTAGCAAAATGACATAGCAAAAGAATGCAAATATTTTGAGCAAGAGAGAACCACGAAGAAGCTAGAGAGCTTGAATGAAGCAAGAGGGTGGATTTAAAAGGGAAATGAGGAGGGAAAAAGAGGCTTTTGGGCTGTTTTAGAAGATCTTGATTCGTTTCCACTAACAAGGGAAGGTGACAAATGGAAAGCATGCATAAGACCGACATTTAAACATTAAAATGTCACAGGATGAATGTGCGGAGCACTGACGTCCATGCAGCACGCTAGTGTCCAAGTAAATCACACTCAAAAATGGCAGATGGCAAAAGAAACATGCAGTTCATGCAAGGGTGACACTAAAAGATTACTGCTGACAAGGACTTTGAGCATTCTGAGAGGGAAAAGTCTAATGCAAGGTCTAAATGGACCTACACAAATACTAGGGGAATGGACACTAAAGTGGTTACAAAAATGTAGTCTAAATTGCAAATGGGGGTATGCAATTTTCGACTCTACAAATCCCTTTCAGGTGTAGACATGTTTTCAGATAGGACATATGGATGCACATTGTGCCAAGAGGAAAAGTCACACACAGGCAACATAGTGGAGGGAGGTATCCCCTCAACTTTATTTGGTGGAAAAAGATGTTATTGAAACACCAAAGAATGTTAAGGGAGAGGGCGTTGTTGAGGGACGACAAAGTTTGGATCCCAAATTTACAAATGCCTCAGAAGGAATAGAGACAATGGTAAAAGACAGTGTTAATGTTGGGTGTTGCTCATGGGAGGAGAAAGACGATAAATAATTCTGTTTACAAAGCTTGAATAAGGGGGAGAAGTTTGCTTCTGCTCTTGAGGCTCTGGGAGGAACAGAGACATTGAAAAAAGCTAGTGTTAATGCAAGATGCAGCTATGGTGTGGCAGTTATGGATAAAGGTGGGTGTTTAAGTAGCTCGAATGGGGAGTTGAGGACTTCAAATGAAGATTCTACAGTGTTGCAACTCAAGGCTGCTAACATGGAGGAACTTTGGAAAGTGGTGAAGGGAAAGACAGACAAGAAAGTAAAGAAGGATGGAACTCTTGATATGCTCCTCCGATCACAAACTAAAGATGGAGTTATTAGAATATTAATTTATTATTATTTAATGGTCATCTTTTGTAAATTATGTAAATTAGGTAGATAAGATTGTTTCTACAATCTTCAATTTCTGATTAGAAACTTTCTATTTTGTATATTTATAAATTCTTTATAATGAGTTGTTCGATCATTTGAATATGGTATCAGAGCCCGAAGATTAAGAACTTCATTTTTTCTAAAAATTTTGATTTTCGAAATGTTTTAAAGATTTGAAAAACATTTGCTAGGCCGTTTTTTGCAAGGTCGTGGAGAAATTTTCTGTAGACGTTCTTCCTTTTCTACAACTCGTGTGGCTTTCTACAACCCGCGCGATTTTTCTCTGTATTTTGTGCTAAAACCCATGTGTTTTTTGCCACCATTTTCGTGGTCGACCTACACGTAGAACAAGGTCTTTCTTGCATTCGACCTCTTCTTGTGTCTAATATCTGCTTGCACACGACAATTCTGGGTTATTTTCGGCTATGTTCTTAGCTCTGTGACCTTTTGTGATCATCCACCATTTTTTACAACTATTTGCCATTTTTGAAGTTTTTTACAGACGGCTAGGGTTTCTTTCGAAACTCCAGTTGTTTGCCAAATTAAAAATCTAAATGCAGATTCTTGGTGGGTTTTTTGAAAGCTCAACTGGGTCGTTGTCATAATTTTGTGGGTATCTCAATTGTCGTGCCTCAACTTCTGTACTAGCCGAAATTTTATTTTGATTATAGATTCCTTGTGGGTTTTTTTGAGATCTCTTCTGGGGTCTTCATCGGATTTTGTTGGGTCAGTCGAATTTTTTCTCGAAATTTGTGTCAGTCGTACTTCATTGTTTTTTGAAGTCTGTACCTACATTTGCCTCTATTTTCTGCATTGGGATTCATGTTTTGCCTCTTCTTTATTTTTTGTTTTTCATGCATTGGGAAATGTGCAAGATGGCATCATTGACCAACTTGATGTTGGAAGGTAGTCAGAGATTCAACGACAAAAATTATAACACCTGGAAGCAGCGCACGTTGAGAATCTTCAAATATTGTCACCTTGATGATCTTGTTTTGGGAAAAGAGACTTGTCCTACCACAGTCCAAGCAGACCAAGACAAGTTTGATGACCGGAATCGAGAAGTCGTCGTGCTTCTCAAGCTCCCTGTCACAGATGATCAGTTGCCTCAAATTCCTTTTGGCAAGTTAGCATCAAAAATCTGGAAGCATCTAAAGGAATTGCATGACTTCCGACAAGAGCCGAGCATTCTTCCTAAAGAACCAAATGTTCTCCATCATGATTAATGAACATATGTCCTTTTAGGAGCATTTCACAAAGATTAAGGACATCTGAGATCAACTCGAAGCTATTGCTCGGAAAATGGAGGTAGAAGATATGGTAGTCATTACCCTGAAGAATCTACCTAAATCTTATGAGCACTTTATAGAAACTCTCAACATTACTTCAACTAATGTTGATCTGAAATTTTCAAAGTTGTGCACCAAACTCCTGCAGCAAGATCGTTGGAAACAACAGTTTGGTTGCAATGCCACTTCGTCCTCCTCAGAGCAAGCCTTTGCAGCTAAATCCTTTCACAAGGGTAAAGGCAAATCTCAGTCATCTCAACAGAAGGGCTCCAGCTAGTCTCAGGATAGTTCAAAGAAGAAGGTTCAATATAACTATTGTCATAAATATGGCCATCTAATCAAGGATTGTCATAATTGTTTGGCTTCCGAGCAGCGGAAGCAAGGAGGGTCTCAACCTAAGGCCAATGTTGTTGAGCACACAGAGCAGAAAGAGTCTGTCTTTTATGCCTTCATGGCTAAAAAACCTGCAGACCATGTGAAATCTTCTGCCTGGTATATAGATTCTAGTGCTTCTTGGCATTTCACGCACAGGCGTGATTGGTTTATAGAATTTTCTCCCTATACTGATTCAGTCATATCTGGAGGAGGTGAAGAGTATATTGTTGTCGGCAAGGGCAATGTTCAAATACAGTCTGGTGAGAGGAATCTCATATCCCTCAATGTATACTACGTTCCTGGCATGGAACTAAACCTACTCTCAGTGAGTCAAATCATGTGGCATTCTTCTCAGCTTGATGCGGTATTCAGTGCACACAAGTTTTCGATTGTTGATCGTGCGACACGCACTACTATAGCTATTGGCATTGACGATCATGGTCTATACAGACTTGTCGGTACAAGTGATTCTCTTGAGCATGCCTTCGCAGCAAAATCATCTTCTATTAGCAGTCTCTGGCATCAGCGATATGGTCACCTGAACATTCACTATCTTGCTCAGCTTGTTCGGAAAGATTTAGTACATGGCCTACCTAAAATTCAAAATCAGAATCAACAAGTTTGTGGAGCTTGTCAGTCTGGGAAGCAGCACAAGACACCGTTCAAGGATGGTGACTCATGGCAAGCCTCTAAGGTACTACAGTTGGTCTATGTTGATGTATGTGGTCCAATGAAAACTCATGTTATTGGGTTCAGGTATATCTTGCTTTTTGTTGATGATTTTAGTCGTAAAATGTGGGTGTACTTTCTTAAACAAAAATTAGATGTGTTTATTGTATTTCAGAAATTTAAGGCCTTAGTAGAAAAGGAGTCTAGTTGTTCTATTATATCTCTTAGGTCTAATAATGGGGGGAGGGGGGTTTTGTTCTACTGCTTTGTCCACTTTCTGTGATACACATGGCATAAAACGTCAGTTAACCACACCATACACTCCTCAACAAAACAACGTTGTAGAACGTCGCAACCGCACCATTACAAAAATGGCCAGGTCAATGATGGAACACGAAAATGTTCCTAAGAAATATTGGGCAAAAGCAGTGTTTACTGTGGTCTATCTCCTTAATTAGTCTCTCACACATGCAATTAAGGGGAAGACTCCTGAGGAAGCCTGGACTGGTCGCAAACCTAGGATCAACCATCTGAAAATTTTTGGCTCTTTAGCATATGTATGGATTCCAAATGTCCAACGCTCCAAGTTGGATTCCAAGAGTCAAAAGCTTATGTTTACAGGATACAATGACAACGATAAAGCTTATCGGTTGATTGATGTAGACATTGATCGTCTTATCTTCTTTTGCGATGTTGTCTTTGAAGAAGAAAGAGGACCATTTCAGCTTTCCTCATCTGAGCAGAGTTTTGAGGATCAGCATTTGATTCTAATTTGGGTGTTCGCTTCCCACTTGGTTCACTTGATGGGAGGGATGATGCAAATTCTATATTTGATGATGCACTACCTGAATTTCCTCCGAATGATGCTAATCTTCCACCTGTTCCAGTTCCTCTTCCACCTCCAACTCCAGTTTTTCCTCTTCCATTTGATGTTGGCACATCTACTCTCCAACCTGAATGGTGGGCTAAGACCATCAGTGATCTTCGTCCTTATGAGCTCATTGAGGGTAGATCTTCTAGAAATAAGGGCAAGCAGCAAAATACAATTAACTTTGCTCTAATGGCCAACATTCATAGTATTTATGAGCCTCAGACATTTGCAGAAGCAAAAGGGATTCCAAAGTGGGAACAGGCAATGGATGCAAAATTCCAAAGTCTTCTAAAGAACAACACCTGGGTTCTCTCTGATCTTCCTCCAAGGAAGAAGCCCATTAGTTGCAAATGGGTGTATAAGGTCAAGTATCATGCAAATGGTACCTTAGATAAATACAAGGCCAGATTAGTTGCTCGAGGATTCACACAGCAGTTGGGCATTGACTATGAGGAGACTTTTTTGTTCCTACTGCCAAGATGAGTACAATTCGTCTTCTCGCCATTGCAACTCAGTTTAGATGGAAAGTCCATCAGATGGTGTAATGACCCTTGTTAGTTTGTAACCTTGGATCTCTCTAGTCTACTTATCATGCTTGTAATTCATATAGATCTATTTAGTATTTCAACTTAATTAAATGAAATGATAATTTAAATAGAATTTATATTTCCTCTTATGACTATATTGATGATCCCATATCCAACTTATTACTCTGTCGAATTGGATAGGAAGACTTTAGGATGTGACCGAGGTGCTTAGAGACCATTCCCAATAGGCTCCATCAAGGTTTACAAGTCCAAGCCCAAACTATTGGGGCGCTGACCCCCACCCTATTTTAGGACAAGCTATTGGCGGGATTTACACAAGCTCGGGATTTACACAAGCTCTTCTTGAAGACATCCTTATATTCCTTCCTTCCAATCCAACAAATGACAAATCGGAGTAGGGATATACAGATGTAAATATTAGATCATTTGCAAATATGTTAGGGAACATTTAGATATATACATTATATAGAGATGATTCTGATTTCATCCATATTAATATGTATTATATAGATGTATCTTCATATCTGAAATAAATATATGTATAATTCTTATTTCAATATTATTATCAGATATTAAAACATTTCCTATTTATTAAATATATATATTTAATCATATGATCTTATATTAGTCCTTTATTCGTAATGAGATTCAAATGTAATAGTCTATGAATCAGTATTTAACTCAGGGATAAGATACAGCATAATTTGCTGTCACACAATGCTTACCAGCATTGTAATGATTCCTTTCCTTTCTTCTTCCTTGAAGAATAATAATTATATTTTATATTTTTTGATTCCTCCTTCCTATATATATATATATATTAATTTTAAATATTTTCTATTATAAACACTGAATATATATTTTCTGAGTTTATGATTATTTCTGTATATGTAAGACCATGTATGGGTCCCTCACTCATAATAGAATTCAGATATATTATTCAGCAGTCAGAATTACTGCTTGATTCCTTGCCGACAATACTTATGCTTTATTCTCTTCCTTTATGATGAGTAACAAATGTATTTATAATCTACTATTCTACCATAGAATGGCAGATATGATATATATAAAAAGAAATAAGAAATTCCCCATGAGGAATTGAATGGAGGAGAAAGTCCTCTTATACTGTGCAATTCACTTGCTAAAGACACTTCCCATGTCCCTTCAACTCGTCATTCTTCATAACATCTATTAATTGCCTCTTTCATTATCAGTATTAGTTCATTATATAATAGTCACCGCACCCATTCATTATGACTAATCTCTAAATAGCAATCACTGCTAATGGTTGCCATCGTGTCTCTTCCTAAGTTCTTAACATTGTTTACGTACCTCTCATTACTCTCTTAATCTCTGCTATCGTGTAGCGATATTAGTTGTATAATCGTTTCTCCCCTCTAAGACATGGTTGTCTATTGCCTTCGATCAGTTTCTTTACTAATCGGTGCGTCCATCATATACTAATAGTCAAACGTTTGTCTCCTTGTATCAACAGCATGCCACATCATCGACTATGGTGCTGTTTATTCTTACAATGGCCTTGTCTTTGGCTAACGATGCTTGTACTCCTCGGTCTATGTATTCGCATGCCCAGCCATGATTGTCATCATGTCATTAACTATTATTTATGGTGAATCAATCATGTATCTGGTTGTATGTTTATTTGTCACTAACCTAGTATATAGTTGTTTATCTGTCGCAATCACTTGACCATCATGTCATCATATTAATCTAGTTTTACTTCCATCTTTTAACCATCTATATTGAGGGTCCTTTCATACTTTCCAATTGAGATATTTAATTGTCATGTAATTAAATTATAATTTATTCATTTTTATTTTTTATTAATTATTTTTCAATCTTATTTATTATTAAATCCCATTTCGGAAGGGGGACATCACAGATCATCACAGATGGATGTTAAGAGTGCCTTCCTCAATGGTGAGTTGCAGGAAGAAGTCTACAAGACGCAACCCCCTAGTTTCAAGGTTGTCTGCAAAGAACACCAAGTATGTCGACTCAACAAAGCACTCTATGAATTCAAACAGGCCCCTCGAGCATGGTACATCAAAATTGATCAATACTTGGTTGCTCATGATTTTCAACATAGCCCTTCTAACAATAATTTGTATATCAAACACTCTGGTGATGATGTTCTCTTTCTTGTTGTCTATGTGGATGATTTGATCATTACTAGCAATTCAGCACATTTGATTGCTAAAATCAAAAAAGACCTGTGCAAGGATTTTGATATGACAAATTTGGGGCTTCTCAATTATTGCTTAGGTGTTGAGGTTTGGCAGACTAATGATAGCATTTTATTTCCCAGTCTAAGTATGTCAGGAACTTGCTTGATAGGTTTTGAATGCAAGATTGTAAACCTACTTCCACGCCTATGGAGAAAGGACTGAAGTTGTCAGTCAAGTCTGATTCTCCTCCTATTGATAAAACCACTTTCAAACAACTAGTGGGCAGCCTCATCTATCTCACTGCCACTAGACCTGATCTCAGTTTTGCAGCCAGTTACATTTCACGCTTCATAACAGCCCCCAAGGCTGATCATTGGGTAGCAGCGAAGCGTGTGCTGCGTTATGTGAAGAGCACCTTTGATTATGGACTTCTTTACACTAAGGGTCATGATCGTAGACTCAATGGGTTCACAGATTCAGATTGGGTAAGTTTGGTTGATGATAAGAAATCAACCTCTAGATATGTGTTCAGTTTGGGATCTGGTGCAGTCACCTGGACTAGTAAAAAGCAGCATGTAGTGTCGCTCTCCTCAACAAAAGCAGAGTATCGAGGAGCAGTTAAGGCAGATTGTGAGGCAGTTTGGCTTTGTCAGATGCTTGAGGATATGCATATGTCTCAAGCAGGTCAGGCTCCCTTGTTCTTTGATAATGAGGGTGTTCTCAAGTTTGCCAAGAATCCAGTCTTCCATGAAAGAACCAAACATGTGGACGTTAATTGTCATTACATTCATCAGATGGTTGAAGACGGATCAGTTCAGTTGCAGTATGTTCCAACTGTGGATCAGACTGCAAACATTCTCACCAAGCCTCTTGGCCCATATAAGTTTGCTAAATTCAAGGGGCAGCTTGGTGTTGTTGACAGATTGACCATTAAGGGAGGGTATTAGAATATTAATTTATTATTATTAAAAGGTCATCTTTTGTATATTTTGTAAATTAGGTAGATAAGATCGTTTCTAAGATCTTCTTCAGTTTCTTATCAGAAACTTTCTATTTTGTATATTTGTAAATTCTTTATAATGATATGTTCGATAATTTATTAATACAACAAAGTTTTTTACCAATTACATCTCAGTAATAGGAGTAACAAGGAAAACATGACTTTTTGAACTATTAATAGGTCTCTACACTTGGGTGCCTTATTTATTCAGGGAAATGGCTTCCTGTTAAAAACCCAATTTCAATAACATGGCCGCAGACCTCCCCTTAGTCTTCTTTTACCGATCGAAAAAAACTCAAAATAAAGTAGAAATAGAAAAATCTAGATGAAAATTTTCAACAATGGAAAGCTATACGAACTTTGCAAATCATAGGTGCATGGAGTTCAATATGAATGGTTATAATAATTTTTTAGGAAAGGTCACTATTTTCTTGAAATTGATGATAAGTTTAAAGTATCACAAAAGGTCGTGTACCACATATACTATGGATAACAAGGAAGTTATCAAGGAAGATGTGAAAAAAGAAGATAAAGATAATCAATTGAAGTATTACCCAAAGAGATTAATTACACAGTGAGGCTGGGACTAAATTTGTGTACTAATTTAGCTAGAGACTAGATAAAGTTTTCCATTTAAGAAACCTAATAGTACAAGGGGGTTGTAGGAATCGAAAGTAACCAAGGGTGTTGTTATCCAGGTGATGAATGACTTGAATCCTAGAAACACTGCAGAATCTACCTACTCGGTTGCATGTCATATTAAGTAGTTTGATTATCTTAATTATTCTACTTAGCAAGGCTTGTACCAATCTTCAAATGAATTGTTCACATCTAGTATGCTGATGACAGGGCTAAGGGCCTTATCTCCAGTTAAGTGGAAATCAATCCTTACAAATGGTTTTCTTTGAGTCCCAATTCTTTCTCACGGATCCCTCTATATTTCAGTTTATATACAGAATATGATATAAAGAAGCCTGTAAAGACTTGGAAATATAAAATTATTCCTCCACAGAATAGTTGCCAGGAAACTTCATAATAGTAACACAAACCACATACCATCCACATACCCAAAACGCCACAATTTCTGGTGACTACATTCATTTACATATAATATAGTTGGCTCCTTAAAAATTTACTCGCATGCCCTAATTTGATTGGTATTCCTGTTCCCGCGCTAGTACCTATACCCCTGATTCTCCCGGTAATTATGCTCCACGCCTACTGATGTCTGCACTGGAGCAGAACCAGGTTTTTTAATTACACGAGCCATTCTATCTACCACAGACCATTACACAATAAATTAGTTAGGAGGAAGTGCATTTATAGTTTTGTAGTGCTTGTCTTACTAATTGCAGAGAGGAAGAGAACGCATAAATATCCAGAATATCACAGAGGCACAACTTAACGGTGCAGCAATTTACAAACCAAGAAAAACCTGTTGACCAGCATGAGTCCTATATGATCCCATATAATATAAGATCTCACTAAATTCAAACACAAACATAAAAACTGCAACTAACTTGGAGAAAAATCCTAAATCGTAATTATTTATTCTCACATATGCCCCATCATATATAGTCATAGCATTCACATTATCACATTACGGTCAATTTAAATTTCACACTATACCTTATATAATATAAAAAAATCTTTCAATAAAATAAAAACATGATTTGGCATTCATCAGAATGAGAATACAAGTCATTCTTTAGAGTTTAACAATTTATCAAGATGATGCGACATTTCAAATGATGCAAAGGGTTGGTCTTCACAGCCATCCTACTTATAGAAATAACGATCTTATGTTGATAGCAACATAAAGACAGTTTAAATCCTGACACTTAGTATTACAAGTAAACCCTCAGAATCAAGGCATGAACTGTATAAAAATAAAAATGAAGAAATATGCTTCCCACGTCCTAGACAATGCATCCTGTCTGTCCAGTCAAAAAAGATCTGATTCCAGTATGAAATAGATCACCTACAAGAGAGAGAAAAATTGTAATACATTATGCAGATTTAAGAGAAACATTAAATTACTGTGCCAATATGTGGTCAAATTCGGATGAAAAGCTTTCTGTTTGCCCTTGCCCAATGTAGAATTGTATCATCTTTGGAAGACACTAATTTGGATTTTATTATTCAAATTTTCAATTGAAGTCCTCCAATAACTCAATAGCCCTCCTTTGGTTTTATTGCCCTGTTTTGGGGCATTTACACTGCAAAATGGCTCTGTTAACTCAACTTATGCTGTTTTAGACCATTCCAAATATTAGTCAAGCCATATGAGTGCAAAACCTTATCCTTTTTGAAGCCTTGCAATAGGACCCGCTCTTTCTATTGAAACCATTAAGACTGATTAATGGATTTTAAATGGAGTATTGCTCTCTCCATAGGGGCAACTAATACTGATGACTGGATTTTAACATGGGCAATGCCTTTTTGTTTCCTCAATCAATTATTCTGCGCGGGGAACAATTATTCTGCGCAGGGAATTCCTAAGTAACAGGCACGCCATGGATACCAAACAAGCATGGAATTACATGAGCAATGCTTTTGGCGAGCTCAAATACAGTTTCATCTCACTGTAGTCTATTTTTACAATATTATAAGAAATTGAAGCACTGAGCAAACACCAACAAATTCAAGAATTCATTACAAAGAACTAAAGTACAATTTCCCACTGGAATCTCCCCATAAAACAAGTGGTCCACAGGGACACGTCTACTGCATTTTTGGAGATCGTCTCTGTCCCAGGGATATTCTGGGGACAGCAATGCCTTGGGGACATTTCCCAAGCATCCCCAAAATTATATTTTTTCCAGGGATGGCTGGCTGTCCCTGGGACACATTGGAGACGTCTGAGACATCCCCAAACATCCAAGGGATGGCCAGCCCCCATTTTTCATTTCTGCTTCATCTTTCAATCATCCCAAAAAAGTATCCCTCTATCGTCGAGTTTTTCTCACATCTAGCACCTTGTGCAACTTATCATTGCTGCCCCTCGAACTTTTGGGCTGCTAAGTCAGGTCTGAGTCATCAAACTTTGCTTTTCATCATTATGTTTTACAGTATTTGAAATTTGTAGTATAAACTTGTGGCCTTTGAGCATTTTGGTGGATGCAGTATTATGTATATTTCATATGCAAATTGACTGTTTGACATGAACTATGGAAGTAATTAAGTAGTACTCTTAATTTGTTTGACTCTAATCACTCGTGTGAACTTTATTCGCTACGTTTTACTAAGCACTTTTGAATCTTTGATACTATAATGTAGATATCAATATGATTACATTTACAATCTTTATATATCTAAATATGTATGTATGTGCGTACGTAGCCATCCCCATTCCCGCCCCCAAAAATTGGCCTAAAAAACCCATCTAAACTACTGTTTCTTTTCTGCAGCCAAGTTCCTAAAGCAGTTAGAAACTCGCAAGTCTTCAAAGTTCAAACCATCTTTGGGAACAAATCTTCCAAAGTACTGCCTATTCAGACGAATGTTGGTAGGAAGTTAAGATGGCGTAATCTATTCACAAATATCCAACCCAACGTCTAATGGATGGCCGAGAGAGCATTTGTATGTTTGTAATCAAGGTTCAAAATAAGATGGCCCATAAGTTAAGCAGACATGTAGCCAGTTTGTAGTGTAGCAATTCAGACTGGCCCATGTTTATAAATCTTAAGATTGTGATCCAATCCTAAATGACGAAGCCCATAAAACCTTACTCAAGATTAAACCAAGCCCAATGAAAAAAAGTCGAAGGCAGGGGAAAAACAAACGTTGGGGAGAAACAGTTGATGTGTCGCACCTGCAGTGGGTACATGGTTGTGGTCGTGCTCTTCATCGTCATGGTCATGGTACTGAGAACCAAATCCATACAATCTTAGATCCTCCTCTTCTTCCAATTCTTCTTGAAGTCTGAATTTCTTTGCGATTTGGCCCTCCTCGAGTTCATGGCCATGGTGATGTTTGTGATGAGAATGTCCTTCGTGTTCATGGTCATGTTCGTGATGAGAATGCCCACGCCCATGATGAGAATGAGAATGAAACTGGCCCTCCTCATTCTCATGACCTAAAAGTTCAACCTTGTCCCCATGAATATCACCTTCATGGTGGTGATGCTGATGATGAGAATGCCCGAACTCGCCATGAGAATGACCATGAGAATGGTCCTGACCTTCGTGGTGGTGATGATCCTCTCCAGAGGCCACATGGCTGAAGGGACATGATCCAGAACCCAAAACTCCTCTGTTACTCGACTCCAAAAGCGCCAGCAGCAATGCCAACGCAATGAACTTATCCCTACCTCTTCTTCCCACTCGATCCATTTAAATCTACCTGCGAACTCAAAAAAACTCTGAAGATTACACAACAATTTGTTTCTATAGGCCAAAGAGCCCAAAAAGTTAAATTAGTGCTTCCGGAGCTGCAACGAGGACGGACTTCCACTTGCTCTAGTCAACTGGAGGATGCATTTGATTTGCATGTGCCCTCCATGGTAATTATAAATACGATGATGAGAAACACTACGATAATTATTATAATTATAGCGAAAAGTATTGCATCCATATCCGCAAAGCTCTTTCGATACTATAATTCTGATACTACTATCAGATTCCTTCATTGCTTTCCATTACCATAAATTGTGTGCTTTCGAAAAACAAAATTACCCATCTTTCTTGATATTATATTTTAAATAAAAAATTACCTTTTTCCAGTTTGTTTTGATGTTAATCATTGTAAATGGTGAAAATTGCACACCCGCGACTTCTTCCCCAATGTTTTGGGGCCCACATTTGATTAGTGTCAAATATAATAAATGATTTAAAAGTGACATATTTTTTCTTTCTTTGTCATAATTTTAGCCTTCTATTCTTTTTCTTATATTTATTTTATCATTTACATTGGATTTGTAGTTGTAGAATTGACCTACTTCTCCAATCAAAATATGTTCAATAAAGAATTAAAATTTACAATTAAAATATAGACATTAATAACATTTGCACATTTTGTATTCATGAGCTTGATTGATATATTCAAACTCATGTACTCATTTGAAATCTTGTTTGAATATGAGAAGAAGGTTCTATAATCTAAGAGTTTAAAGGCTAAAATGTTTTAAATTTGTCTACATTTGATGTCATCTTAGGACCATTGTATTCATGTATGTTGTCCTTGATTGTTCACTTAGAGTCATAAAGTCGGTTCATCACATGTTTGACCTAGGAGAACATGAACATCACAATCTACCATGTCCCTCAAACGTGCTACCATTTGTCCTTACAACAAATGAACATCAAAAACTAAGATAACTTGATTGCGTCAAGTCACCCCTTACTAGTTCAAATCTATGTGCATCAATTTAGGCTCACATTGAAGATAATGTTGGTATACACGAAGGCCAAATCTACACTTCTAGGGGTGACATAAGGTGGAGAATAATCAATTTGCAGAGTAAGAGATCCTTGTCTAAGTTAGCCCTAAGAATTTAACATATTGGTACACTAATTTTGAACATCTTCTTGGAAAAGATGTCCAGAGATTACTTTTAATGTGAAGGTTAAAAAATGTATTTTTTTTTATAAATTACAAAAAACCAATTTATGGGCTACGTATATTGCCAAAATAAATAAAAGTTGTTGCTTAACACCATTTATAGGATGCATATTGCATAAATAACTACAAAGGATGGGTAGTTAATATATTGTTTCATAACAGCGTGATGCCCTCCCTCTTTCTATTAGTGAAAACCTGCATCTATTACAATGAACAAAAAGCTAATGATGCACAAATTTTATCATATTCAAGAATGAATTTTGGTTCCTAACTACTATTGAATGGTGTCCTTTACAAAAACTCATTCATAGAAGAATGAAATTGGAATTCACAAATTAGACCAAGGGAGCTGTAGACACGAAAAATTGGTCAAAGGCTTAAATCAATCAAAAGGTGCGTCAAATCATCAAAATAGCACGAAAAATCAATAAATGGAACAAAGGCAATTCAAATCAAAAGAAAATTCAATTAAATGATTAAATGATTAAATAAAGCTTGAAAAGGGGAAAAACACTACAAAATTGATTAAATTCAATTAATGACATAGTTGTTGGAATGAAAAATCAAAATGAACCTCTTACCCTTCATGGCTAAATTCAATTACTTTAATTAATTAATAAATCATAATTTCCCTCAACAAAGCAAAAAGGAGATAAAATGGAGACAAATCACTCACTTTTGTTGAAATGGTCCAGCCTTTTGAAACCATTTAAATGATTGTCCCCTCCTTGTCCCCCCATTTATGGACAAAGCAAAGCCAATTGACCTTACCCAAGCATAACCATGGTTATCTCACTCTACCCCCTACCCTTGGGAAAATCCTATAAGTAGAAAGCATTTTAAGGCATTAAGGATCCATTCCATATCTTTGAATTGCAGCAAAGCTCTTGCAATTTGCATCCACACCACTCACTTGTCAATTTTAATAGCTTAATTGCTTTGATCATAGTAGATTGTTCATCAAATAGAGCTAGAATTTGATTGAATAGATCTTAATTGCATATCATATAGCTTAATTCTCATCTTTAGAGTGTCACTAGTGAGGATCATAGCTGAGAGCCTCATTTACCACTTTATTTTAGAGATCCATGAGATGTTGATAGATTAATTGTGCATTGATTAGATTAGTTCTCACTCTAATTCTTGTTGTTCTTAGTTAATCTTGTAATTTGATGAAGGTGAATAATATCATCACACAAGAGCCCATTTGGATCAAAAGTTATGGTCTCTAGAAGTTTCCATATGAAATGTAAAAAAGTTGTTGAACGCATAAAAAGAGCTCTAAAGAGGATTTACACATGTTGACTAACTTATGATGTGTATAATGACACATTGTAATGCATTTTCATTGTGGGATAATTTAAGCATCATTTTCAAGTGGGTTGACCTCGTGGGTTTCTACTTACAAGATGAACCTTTTGAGTTTTATATCCTACATATTACTTACTTAAGATGGAGCCTATGTGTAGGGTTTTATAGATAAAGTTAAGCTGTGAGAATTCCTCTAGATCTTTGGTTGGTGATATTATTATGAAGGCTTTCTTTATAAGGTATTGTAACTATGGTTTACTTAAAAAAATATTAGGCTACTTTGGAATGTGGATCTTTTTATTGGATTTATTTGTTCAATCCCACAAGCCCACAAATCACTTGCAATAAAAACACCTATCACATATGAAGAGTAGAAGCCATGATTAATGTTTATGTAGCCTTGAGAGAGATAATCCAAAGAGGAATCGAATATTGAGATTAACTTGTAAATGAATTAGATATATGATTGGATGACTTGTTTTATAGAAAGCAAGAGAAACCTAATCTAAAATTAGGAAATTAAAATTATCTCAACCAAGTGAAGCTATTATTAGCCTAATTTAATAAAAGAAAAAATCACCTAAGTTTAGCTTGGGTGAATAAAGTAATTAAAATACCTGATTAATTAAATGATTAGACAATGTCCTAATTACTCCAACCCCCTCTTAGATTAACTTAGGGAGAAGCTAAAAAGCTAATGTTAAATGCAAAGATGTAAGCATGAATGAATCTCTGTAATTAGGCCTAATTAGGTACCTATGAACAAACCAATGCAACTCTCACAAATAGAGAAAATGAGAAAAAATAATGAGATAAAAATCCTCTCAAAAAGAGTGAAAAAGAAATACAAAAGAGTACATGTGACAAGAATGAAGGACTTGAGATGTCTCTGCAAGCGTTGAATTGGTCACATAAGTATAATCAAGATCCTCCCCATAAGAGGGAAAGAAAGAGATGAAGTATCCATTGCCATGAGAGAGAAAGGAAGAGATTATGTATCACCCCATAATGAAGAAGCTACAATGTCAAAGGTGAATACTCAAAGATGAACACTAAAGGTGATCCAAGAGTGACGATCAATGTTCGAACCCTTGGGAAGAAACAAATATAAAGCCCAAGGTGGAAGTAACTACATGAAAGGATAGGGAAAGAATAGTCTCATGATATGTTTCATAGAAGACTAATCAAATGCATGTATGTCTAAAACAAAAGATGTTAAATCAACTGAAGAAGATCCAAACAATTGTGAAGATACTTGATGAACAACCTCTGAGAGCACTGAAGATGGAATGATAAGAATGCAAACTTTCCCATGAAAGAGGAAGTGAAACTCCTCAAGAATGTCCCTAATGTTAAGAGTGTGTGATGTGTCAAATAATACTCATCCCACAAAATTGAAACTAAAAGCGTTCATATCAACTTGTTAAAGTGAACCAATGGGGACCATCAATGAGCCAATGCCAAGGTCATTAAAAATAATAGAATATATAAATTGAGATGGAGATGGTGTCTTAATGTGAGGAGTGAAAATGTTAGGACAAGTATTTGATCCCTTAAAACACATAAAAGACTTGTGATATACTCAAGAATCTCAAAAGTACCATTCAATCATAAGGTATATAATCTACATGTGCAATGGGAATTGTTCAATTTACAACAAGATCCTTTAGAAATGGAGAGACATGAGGGTCTTTATAGATCTCCCAACGACAATTCCAAAGTGTGTGGGTATAGTTAATGTCTAATGAAGTACACATAGTGTCATCATCAACACTAGAGCATATCACTCCTACAATGTGATCATTAATGATCCTCCAAGCATACTTTATTGGAGTTGATGAGAAAATAACCCATAGCTCCCAAGAACACCTGCACACAAACACCTGTCATAGAAAGAGAGAGAAGCAAGAAGCTAGAGAGGCTTGAATGCATTGATCCATAAGAGAGGAGAAGTCCTTGATGTGTAAAAACAAAAGTTGCAACTCAATAAAATAAATGTTTCACAATTAATATTACAAGAGAGATCAATCCTTATAAAGGAGATCAAAACCCTAAAAGGGTGAACAAACCTAGGCTGCATGATAATAATTAATAAAACAATTAATTATTATATGTCTAAAGTTTAGCTTAAGTAGAAAGAGGTAATAATTGACTTAATAATTAAATCAAGCATGATTTAATTAATCAGTAAACACGTTATTACTATAACACCCCCCCTTAAGATGAACTTTGGGAGAAGCTAAAAACCTAGAAAAAACTACTGAAAGCAAATGGGTCCTGGCAACAAAAGGCCTGATCAGGTACCCAAGTACAAAAGAGAGTTTCTGAAAAGAGGAGAAATAGAGAAAACCACATGGGAAAAACTCTACTCCAAAAAGAGACAAAGACTAGTCTAAAGGATTGAAGAAGCCTACAAAACTAGGAATGTTCTAGAAAATAGGAACAAGGATGAACATGTACAACATCACTAAAGCAAGAAGCTACAAACTCTGTCAAGAAGTAACTATTGATTTGAAGATCCTCCACTGAAATATGACCAGGTAGAGAAGACTGTAATCTGCATGAGTGGCCTCAAATGACACTACTCGAATTAGGAGGCAAACAAAGGCAAACAACTGAAGTTGAAGATACAAAATATTGTAATCTACACGAGTGCCCTCAAATGATACTACTTGAATCAGGAGGCAAACAAAGGAAAACACCGGAACTCGAAGATACAGATGGCATAAAAAAAATTGAAAGTCTGAAGAGTTGATCAATCAAAGCTGGAAGATTGTGTCCAAAAAATAGGAAAGAGAAGAGTGTCCATATGGTAAATGATCCATCTCGTTGGAATGCATAGGTACCCAACCACTACATCCACCTAGTACATAGAATCAAATACTGAATACATAGCTCACACTATCAAACCAAGGAAGTAGTAGAACCAATAGTAGAAACCCCCCCATAATGTTGACAAGGGAATAATGACAAGTACACTTAAAAGAATATATAATATGAATTGCATAATACCAGGAACATCGAAGGTGCAGAGAGAGTACAAACACAAATAAAGATACATGAGGCTAATGTTGTTGGAGGAACACTCACATGAAAAAAGTAGATGGAAAATAAAGGCAAACATCAAACCCCCCCTGGCACTTTATAATGGAGTGCAAGTACATAGAGCACAAACATGTGCAAGATCTCATACATGCAATAGAATGACACTTTATAACAGTGCATGTGCATAAAATAATGCTACAAAAGTGAAGTATACACTACTCAAAGAAGAGCGAAGGCTACTGAAACAAAAGAATGGCCTAAGAAGAGTCATTCCACAAAAGGAAACGATCCTAGGACCTAAAACATCCAAGATATCCACAAGATTGCAAAAATGCAAGAAATTGAATAAAATATACCTGAATCAAAATTTGAAAAAATGACTCAGAGCACTGGAAAGGTCTCGGAACAAGCTTTCCAATGATATATTGTTTTCTCAAAATGGATTTCGAATGCACAAGATAGAGCTCCCAAAGTGCAAAATTGAACATCTAGCTTTGAAAGTAAAAAAACACCATAAAAAAGAAAAATCATAAATTCAAACCTCTATATCTAGATAGAGCTTGGAACTAGCTTTCTGACGACATCTCATTTTCCTGATTTCAACACCGTATGCTCAAGTTATGAGCAAAAAACTACAAGTATGTTGATGGGCCCAAAAAAGTGCAGAACAGGGGTCATCATCCATAGGCTTAAATTTGATTGCCAAATGGCCATCACAACAAAAAACCAATAGGCCCCTAGGGCTGAAAAAATTTGGCCCCTGCTCGCCACATGACTAGGGGCTGAATGCCTGGGGGTTGTGTGGCTAGGGGCTGGTCCCCATGTGACTTGGACTAGTGGAAGAAGGGGCTAAATTGTTGGAAACCGTAGGTAGTTAGCCATGACCACCAGCGGTCATGCCGACAGTTATGTTGTAGTAGCCGCTTACAGACCATCTAGTGGCACCCGTTCAAAAAATTCTAATTTTTTTGTATTGCGTCAAGTGCCTCAAATTGCGTGCCCATGTCGTATGACCTGGCATGCAAAAATTTTTGCCTCAAAATATAACGACGTCTGAATCATATGTGCCTTGTATGGATATGGGGGTTCTTGGCCACTATAAGCTCAATAATGAGGTCTATTTGAGCTAGAAAAAATGCTCCAAAATACCAATGACCACCTCGAGATCCATGTCAGGGCTGGTTGCAAAAAAATTTTGCCACAAATTCCAACTTTGTCCAAATTGGACAAATTTAATATGGATCTAGGGGTTCTTCGATGTTTTGCATGCAACTGTGAGGTTCATTTGAAGCCAAGATGACCATAAAGAGAGGTCCCCCTCAGATTCAACAAAAAACCCTCTAAAATGCAGATCTGACAAACACGGTTGAATCTCCGAGGAAGAGGACGGGGGAAAACAGATGTGAAGCTCTGATACCATATTGGAGTTGATGAGAAAAAAACCCACAACTCCGAAGAATACCTGCACGCAAACACCTGTCACAGAAAAAGAAAGAAGCAAGAAGCAAGAAGCTAGAGAGGCCTGAATGCATTGATCCACGAGAGAGGAGAAATCCTTGATGTGCAAAAATAAAAGTTGCAATTCAATAAAATGAATGTTTCTCAATTAAGATTACAAGAGAGATCAATCCTTATAAAGGAGATCAAAACCCTAAAAGAGTGAACAAACCTAGGTTCCATGATAATAATTAATAAAGGAATTAATTAGTATATGCCTAAAGTTTAGCTTAAGTAGAAAGAGCTAATAAGTGACTTAGTAATTAAATCAAACACGATTTAATTAATCAGTAAACACTTTATTACTCTAACATACTTGCCCCTCTTTGAGGATGGTTAATGTATGAATCCATATAAAAAAGGCAAAACTTTAAGCCACCTAAGATGTGTCAAGATTCCTTTTGGATAAGCCTCGTAATTACTCTTTGTCAGGATGATAACAAAACGATAAATAGAAAAACTCATTATACCTCCTCAAATAAAATTATCAGATCCCAAAAACCTCAATACGTATAAAATAGATCAAATAAATCCCTCTCCATCAAATAAATTTATTCCATAACATCCAAGTAGTTGACTAGAAAATGAAAACACAAAAAATTGAAGTAAAAATAGTCTTGGTGCAAAATCTAGAAAAAGTGCATGTATAGATCTAAAGAGCTCTAAATCACCTTTCTAACATCACAATAATAATAAATATTGGAGATATTGGTGAATAAACATGGCCCCATAAGCACAAAATTGAAGATGTGACTTCACATGCTTAGTACAGAAAATTGGAGCAAAATATGACAAAATGACTAGCATCACTAGATCAACACTAGAACTTATTTTTTATGATATCTAGTTTGCAATATTTTGACATTGCATGCAAAATTTATGACAAAAAGAAGAACATGCAAAATTTAGCTAGTTGACAACTAGAAACACGTACCCTTTGCAACTTAATTTTAGCAAAATATGGTCACTTTCTATAAACCCTTTTTTTTGACAAAATTGCATATAAAAGTATTGGTCGAATCTAGATTTCCTATTTTTTATGCTATTTTTTGTTTATTTTTTGCTTTTTTTTAATATTTTTTTGGAAAATATGATGGATCTTGGAAAATCAAACATGACCTAGATAGTTTTGTGTGATTGAGAAAAGAACCCAAAAATCATTTTTCTCCTCAAGGTTGAATATCTTGAAAACAGATAGAAAATTAGCAAACTTGGTGCTCCAATACCATGCTGGATTCAATTGTTCAACCCCACAACCTCATTAATTACCTACAAGCAAAACACCTATCACATCTAAAGAGAAGAAGCCACGATTAATGTTATGCAACCTTGAGAGATAATTGACCTAAAGAGGAATACAATATTGAGATTGATTTGTAAATAAATTAGATAGATTATAATGAATGAATGACTTGCTTTATAGAAAGCAAGAGAAACCTAATCTAAAATCAAGAAACTAAATTTAGCTTAAATAACTAAAGATTAGCTTAATCAAGTTAAGTTATTATTAGCCTAATCTAATAGAAGGGGAAAGTAAATTTAGCTTAAGTGAATAAAGTATTAAAGGACCTAATCAATTAAATAACTAGATAATGTTTTAATTACTCTAATACTTTTCTCCTGAAAGGGTTTCCCCATATACACATATATTATGGTATTTATTTATTTTTGTATTAAAAGGTGTTTCTACTTTCTATAAATGTTAAAATTTTAAAAATTATACTACACTCATCTAGTAATATTAGTGTAGGAAGAGTTTAGTTACTAAATAACACGTTGAGATGCTTTGGATCATAGGGGTTTTCTCTCGCAAGGGTTTTCCCACATACCCTTCATTATGGTATTTATTTTTTATTTCAATTTGATAATATTTTCAAAATTTGTTGAGAGAATAGAATTTGCACAAAATCTTCCTCAAAACATCAAGGAAAGAAGCATTTCCACATAGACTACTTCATTTCATTTACTATTAGAACCTGACCACCTCAAATTCTAAGTGTTGGATAGATGGATTTTTGTACCAATTTTCATTTGAGAAGGAGCTTGAAAAGATATTTTTAAGCTTATTGGTGAGCTTATAAATTGTCCTATTTATTTCATTAGTTATGACATCTTACCCCATTCTTATATTGTTATTCTAAGACATTTCCATTCTTTACCTTATTTTCATAAAGAATTGATTAGGATAAATGATGATTAATAAATATTTTTATGTTTAGTTAGTTAACGACTAAATAATGGTAAATTATTATATGAATGGTGATTATTAAATGTTGAGTAGGTTGGAAGGATTAAAATTTTGTTTGTGAGATATTTGAGAAGTTTATGGAGCTGAAAAGAAGGAGAAACAAGTCGACAATTTTCAATATTTAGTTGTTGCAAGAGGTGCATAAAAAGTCAAACCCAATTTCAGTAAAATGGGCATATCTTGCTCATTTCTTAATGAAATTCAAATATTTAAAATGATTTGAAAAGATATAAAGGAGGAAAAAAAAACCTTTAAATTGTATGAGAAGATTTACAATATTGAAGGAACACCATTCATCTAAAGTGGACTCAATAAAAAGTGGCGACGAGAAAGTTAATAGACTTGGTCAAACTACTTGCATTTATTGATATTCAAGTTATGACTTGAAAATATGTTGGATATGAAATGTAATCTATTTATGTACACCCATAAAACTCTACCAAATCAGCTTTGTCATAAAAGAATCCAAAGAAACTCTTTTTCAATCAATTAGAAGACAAGTTGTAATTAGACTCTACGTACTTCCCAATCATTGTTTTGTTGTTAATTAGAATAATAAGTCTCTTCCTTGTTTAAATGAATGATGAGACACATATTAGATGGTTGTTAGAGAGCCAATTAGCTTATATATTTAGATTTTTAATCAAGCAAAGTAGAAGTAAATGGCAATTTAGATTAGAGAGTTGACATTCTTCAGCAATAGATCTACAATAGCAACAATAATTTTAATAGAAGCAACAAATTATATTTTCAATGAGAAAGTTACTTGTTTATGAAGTTTTGAACACTTTTCCAAGTATAAATTATCCAAGCAAGGGCCACTTAAGGTATTTTGTACCTTTCATTATTATAGAGGTGAAACCAACAACAAACTGTTGTGTTTATTACACAGTTCCCTGCAGCCACTGTTGTACAAGTAGCTTTATTTTTAATATTGTTATGTTTTCAATTTTGTTTATTGCTTTCAATTGATTTCCTATACAAAGTGATAGAATATCTTAGAGAACCCATAATGCATATACATTGCATACTCATTTCAAGTATATATTTGTGGGTTGACAATCTAAATGTACCTTCTAAGTCCATGAAGGGTTGCTCAGATAGGATAACTATCCTTCAGTTGTAAAAACTATTAGACTAGCACCAAACATCAAGTGGAATTAGGAGCCTCTGCACTTATCATAGGAATAGATTTTAAAAAAACATCAAGGATAGATATGGATAAGTTGTTAGGCACAAACTTTGGGTTGTAGAAGCAAAATATGGTATATATCCTTACCAAAATTCTTTAATTAAAATTGCAATTTTCTAAATTTTAGTTCACAAATACTTCATAATTTTTTTTGTGGAACATTGAATCCAATAATATTTTTGAATTAAATATTAAGAAATATATATAGTTATCTTCAAATTACCACAAACATTATTATAAATAGTTAGCATTCATAGAATAATTTATAAACAATTTAACAAACAGTTATCATGCATTATTTTTTTACAAATAAAAGATCTCTTGAATCTCAAACAAAAATATCTAAGTGTTGATAACAACTATATTTAGATGCAGATAGTGAAAAAAATAGAATTTATACTTAGTAATTTAATAAATTATAATAACAAAGTCTTTAATTTTGACTATGGTAAATTACAATTTTGAATTGTTGTTGGTCTAACCATAAAACAAACTTACTAGTATAGCCTTTTTTGTCCCCCCTCATACATACTCTAGTTCTTCCATACTTTCGGAGTACTTGGAAGTAGTCAAGATCCAAACAACCCCATGTGCCCTTTATATTACAAGTGGCGACATGTGTGTTATTAGAAGAAAAGATGAGACGAGAAATGCCAAAGTCCCAAGTTTGGAGAAAGCCTCTTGTTCAAAAGAATATTAAACGAATTTACATCCCAGTGAAAATGGGTTGAAATGGGGGATGAGCTCGTAGTGCAACGATAAAGATTATCATTGCAACTTGTGTTGATACAACAAGATACAAGTTTGATTCCCAGCCCAATCATTTTCCCTTCATCTGTTTCAAGTTCATGTGCTCATACCTTACGAAAATGGACCTGCACACTACTCAAGGATGGTTGTTGTTAGCGTCAACATGGTCTGTGCTATGGTCAAAGGCTTCTATTCCAAGATACATAAGGGGTGTCCATGATGGCAGTATGAACGAGAGGTATAAGGGGTCTGTACACCATGGAGAAAAGGAGTCACGCTAACTTGGGAATGGTGTTCGTTGACTATTGATGCCAATAAATGGAGATATAAAGTGTATATCCTGGCCATGGAGAGACAATGTAACCTACAGCTAGAGAAATATATGGAGGCCTTAGAAAGTGAGGCGGTTTAATATATATAGAATGTTAGTTTTAGGAGGCATTGATGCCTCGACAGCCTCATAGCTTGTAATAGGATGGGAAAAAATAGTAATGCTAATTAAAAATATGAGGATGAGGTCTCTCTAAAATGTTGTCTCATTGGTTTGTATCTCCAATCAAAAGTGATTAACAATCAAAAAGAAAAGAAAAATGGGTTGAGATGCTCCAGAGTGTAGATATGCTAAAGCCTCCCTTGTTTTGATTGTGATCTACAAACATGATGCCCAAGACAAAGACTCATTTTTAGAATGTAAATGTTGAAAAGTGTTCCATTTAGAATGAATTCATGTACTAGCAATGGAAATTTAGTTTTAATGAAAAACCCTAACAATTTCACTATGTTTCTATGATTTATTTGGGAGAGAATTGTAACTTCATTGAGAAACTCATCGTCATCCTCTAGATTTATAGCCTACTTGGACTTTTTAATGGCCAGAAGAGTATCATCTAACATAATTTCTTTGAACACAATTCCAAATCTGCCACTTCCCAACACCATTTCATTTGAATAATTTTTAGAAGCTCTTGCTAATTCTTTAGTAGAGAAATTTTTAAAGCTATCGCTCCTTCATATAAAAGCTATGTGTTGATGCAACAACTGATAATACTTGACCTCTATAAGTTTTAATTGATGATTCTTTAGCCACCAAACCCAAAGAAACCCTACTAAATATACAACCACAAATGAAGAGATGAATCTTTTGTATTTTACGACATTAGATGTTGAAACAAAAAATAGTTGTTGTCAAATATGGTCAAGGAAAGCAATTAAAATAACCTAAACTCAAGTCGTATATTTAATATTTGGTCACCTATGGTTGCATAAAAGACAATGCCATTTGAAATTTTGGACTTTCATCCTATCCCATTTCTAAAGTCATCTCCTACAAATCCTTTTGCAAATGAACAGTCGCAGGAACCTAATAAATTATCACATATTTCCCCTCCCTCCTTTCCAACACACATATTTGACTCTTTATGACTACATTCATTTATATCTGAATATTCATCATCCTTAGTCTTAAGACCACTAAGATTTTAAAGAGAAATGCTAATAAAAGAGAACATGTGATACTAATAATTGTTATAATTGACAAAAGTGCAGAGATAATACATGTGCAATCAATGCCATTGGCATAACCATTTCTTTCATATCGAGGGGAAAAATTGCAAATATATCCTTTTCTCGAGAAGGTGGCTCAAGGAATTATGCATGGACAAAACAAGAATAATCAGTCCTTGTTTTAGTCTATGGCACAATCCTATATCTCGATACCCTAGTTAATGCAAGATCATTCTCTTAGGTTATAAACACACATGTTTCTTAAGTTTACTTAGGGACCACATAGGAATATTTCCACTTTAGGTGGTATTATCACATTATAACCTTTCTAGGAGCTAGATCTCTATCATCATGATTACTAGTCATTAAATTATTAGGATTAGAAGGATTAATATTGTTGTTATCTTTCAGTCCATTAAAAAAGGCTCTTATGTGGTCCACATATTCTGTGCATTTTGTTAAAATTTTAATGATAAAAACACATGAGATATTGATAAGAGATTTGAGACATGTCTTATAAGAGATAAATATATTAGATAATGTCATAATACCATATGCAAGAATACCATGAAGAAATACAAAGATCATAATATGCAAGAAATTGTGATTCACTCCATGTGTTTGATAAAGAGAAGTAAGGAGATTTGATGAAACAATGGTCATGGAGGATCAACAACACATGCAGAATTTTCACAAGCATCAAGGGTTTCCATATGGCGATGATTTCCATTCAAGGTGGCCTTTCAATAGGAGGAGAGAGGTGTTTGTTGGGAAAGCATGCTATGTTGGACTACAACTGATTTGGAATATGATTGAAGAATCTGTGATTAAAGATCACTGAGGAGTTGCTGATTAGATATGTAAAATGATTAAATCAGTATTATGTTGTCATTGATGTCAACTAGTTTGACAACACTTATCTTGTAAGTTACTATACCGAGACATCTGAAGAAAGGTTAAAGAGATGAAGAATAGAGAAATCTACATGGGGAAAGATGTATATGACAGATGAGGATAAGGAACACATTGAGTAACTTGTTGATGAGTCTATGACTTGATGATATTGACTTTATTTATGTTGCATTCATCTATGATGAAGTATAGAGCTGAAAGACACAAAGCAGTGTTGTCGGTAAATGAAGCAATTCTAGTATACACCGATGGAGTGTAGTATATACCAATTGAAGTATTAACCGAGCAGTGTTCACCGACACATTTCTTTGTTAACTGAGTGGAACAGAATGAACTAAATGATTAGTTTAGCTGATAAGATTAATGAGCTGTAAAGTACCTCGATTTCAGTGATAACAGATAATGTTTGTTATGAAGATTGACGGCTAAAAAAATTAAAGGAAGATCTAATGGAGCAGATTGAAACATGTTACTGACACATCAGCCAAGAAAGTTTGAAGCGGCAAAATCTATGAATGTGGTTAAGTGGCAAAATCTGATAGAGGAGAAGAAAATGATTTACTCGTCTATATAAGAGAATATAATTTCATTATGGAATGATGCCGAAAGAAGTAGAAACTATAGGAATATCACGTGAACAAGGTTTTCATGCATTCTGATCATACTGGTTAGTGAGAACTGAGCTACAAAGAGCAATTACCGAAGGACATTAAGTTGATATAGTATTGAATCTGAAGTGAAATATTGATCAGAAGGATTTGTATGGACTGAATATTGATCTGTAATCTGCAATTGAAGTTGTATTAAGGTAGGTCATTTACTGTTACATATTTAACCATTGTATACAGTCAAAATCTCTTAACTAAGTGGACTCTAAAAGTCTTATGATGTATCATTCATAGAATGAACATTGTTATCCTGTCAACCCCATAGTGAATGTTGGTTGGACGATAACTTCTAGTCTAAAATCCTCTAACAAGGTCACACCTGACAATGTGTTTGTAAACCTCTAACAGGGTTGGGTCTTAACTGACCTCACTTCAGAAGAGTGAACAATTTTGGGTTGCCGGTCCCAGGTGGTTTTTCCATTTACAGGGTTTCCATGTTAAATCTCTTGTGTTATGTGTTGATTGTGATATTTGTTTGTTATCATACTTTGCATGTTACATGTTAGATTTGATCGGTAACTATTATAGTATTAAACTGGTAATCAGTAAAAGCACAAATAGTGAAAGTAATTATTGTTTACCGATGAGCAGAAATTGAAGAAGTTGTTTTGAATTATACATTTTGTATTGGGACACTGGATAATTGATTCACCCACCTCTCAGTTATTCTAACAATTGGTATTAGAGATGTGGTTGCTTAGAACAGAGTTTTAAGGACTTAAGCATAAAGGTCTCAAGATGTATAAGAGGGAAGTACCGAAGCTGAACAAAGAGAACTTCGCAGTATGGCAAAGCAGGATGAAGCTGCACATATCTGGAATTGGGAATTCTGCACTAGATCTGAAGGAGAATGCCTACATACAACCGCCCACTGGTCCCTTAACTCTTGATCAACTGAAGGACAGGCATGAACAAAATATCACTATGATGGAACTTGTTGCTGCCTATACCGATGCCGAATTTGAAGACATCAAGGGTTGTGATACTGCTAAGAAGATGTGGGACAAGTTAAATTTGATATACAGTGGAGATCTGAATGTCAAAAGAGCCCGAGCTGAAAGCCTAAGAGGTAGATTTGATGATATGAGAATGAAAGAAGGTGAGAACATTGTACAATACTCAAATAGACTAAAAGAGGTGGTACATGCTATTAGAGCATTTGATGGAGTGATTGATGATGAAATAGTGATAAGCAAGATTCTCAGAACTTTGCTGCCAGTTTATGCAATCAGGATCACTGCAATTCATGAAACAAGAGCTACATCCAACCTTACTCTTGACACTCTGATTGGTAAACTTACAACCTTTGAATTAAACAACTTTGATAACAGTGTTGTTCCTTTTGTTGAATCCGCTTTCATGTCTTCTTTGAAGATTGGAAAGTCTAGCAGGAATGGTAAGAATTATGATAGTGAAAGTAATACCGATGATGAACTTGATGAGCTTGAGGCTCTTATGGCCAGAAGATTGCCCAAAGGAAAAGGAAGGTATAGAGGTAAGCTACCTTTGGCATGTTTTAACTGTAAAGAAGTCAGTCACATCACTGCTAGATATCCTCAGAAGAAAGATGATGATAGATCTAAAGATTGATATGAAGGAAGCTATGGGAGAAGAGTCAATAGAGGCTACTGACACAATAACAGAGACAACTGAGACGATAAAGGCAAAAAGGTATGTTACATAGCCGAAGATATTGAAACTGAATCTGATTTTGATGATGACATAGAAGTTGTATTTGTTGCAATGAAAGATGACTCAGAGGAAGAAGAGAAACATGAAGAGACAACACTGATCTCTAAAGTAAGCAGAAATAATACATGGATCATAGACAGTGGCTGTACACATCATATGACCGGTGATGTAGAGAAGTTTGATCATCTTGTTGAATATAATGGAGGATCTGTGAGAATGGGAAATGATACACCTTGTATGGTAAAAGGTAGAGGTTCGCTAATGATCAATGACATAATACAATGTGAAAATGCATACTGGGTAGATGGATTGAACTATAATCTGTTAAGTGTGGCTCAGCTGAACAATTCAGGCCACCGACTGGCTTTTGAGAGCAAAAAGGTGAAGATCTATGATACTTGTCAGAACTGGTACACAATCCAGAGGTAATCTATTCTATCTTGATATGGATCAGTCTTCTTGTTTGTTAATAAAGGATGAAGATGCTTGGTTGTGGCACAAAAGGTTATGCCATGTGAACTTTGACAACATGATCAAGATTAGTAAAAAGAAAAGAGTTAGAGGATTGCCTAACTTGACAAAACCTGATCATGTCATGTGCCATGAATGTCAGAAAGGTAAGATGACTAAGTCTAGTTTTAAAAGTAAAGACTACTCAACAAAGAAGATACTTGAGTTGGTTCATACCGACCTATGTGGTCCTATGAGAACTCAGAGCTATTCTGGTGATAGATATTTTATTCTTTTTGTTGATGACTATACTAGACTAATGACTATTATGTTCCTGAAAGAGAAATCTAAAGCCTTTAAAATGTTTAAGTGGTATAAAGCTAAGGTAGAGAAAGAGACTGGAAAATAAATAAAATGCTTAAGATCTGATAGAGGAGGTGAATTTATCTCTAATGAATTTATTAATTTCTGTAATGAGCATGGAATTAAAAGATAGGTCTTTGCATCGAGGACACCTTAGCAAAATGGCATTGCTGAAAGAAGGAACATGTCTATAATTGACTGTGAAAGAACATTGATGATATCGAAGAATGTTGCTCAGACATATTGGAGGGAAGCTATCAGTACAGCTATATATGTTCTTAACCGAGTACAATTGAAGAAGGACACCAACCGAACACCTTATGAGCTATGGTTTGGATACAAACCTACTGTAAGTTATTTTAGGATTTTTGGAAGTAAATGCTTTATTTTGAAAGATGAGAGAAATGGAAAATTTGATTCTAAAGGAGATGAAGGGATATTTCTGGGATATTCCTCTACAAGTAAAGCATATAAATGTTTGAATAAGGTTACAAATAAGATAGTTGAAATTACTAATGTTCGTGTTGATGAGTTTGATGACAAGAACACAAAGGAAAGTATAAAGGAACCAAAAGACTATGGTAGATTCACTTACATTGAACATCCAGAGTATCTACTGACGCCGCAGGCTGTGACAACCGGTCAGCAGGGAAACAATATAGGACAACATGCAACACAAACCGATGAACAAGATGGAGCTACCGAGCAAGGAAATGACCTTGAGTAGGATGAGCAAGAAAGGAGAAATCAAGTTCTGGCTAGTTTTGTCAGAAGACATCATCTTGAGACACAAATCATTGGAGATAGACATGTTGGAATGCAAACTAGAAGCAAAACAAGACAAGGTATATGTCTAGTTTGTGAATTTGACCCTAAAAATGTGAAAGTTGCATTAGAGAATGAAGAATGGGTTAATGCAATGAAGGAGGAAATAGAGAAAATAGAGAAGAACAAAACTTGGTCCTTAGTACCCTGACCTAAAGATAAGAATGTTATCGGTACTAAGTGGATATTCAGGAATAAATTGAATGAAAATGGTGAAGTCACAAGAAATAAAGCTAGATTGGTATGCAAGGGATATGCATAGGAAGAAGGCATTGACTATGGTGAAACATTTTCACCTATTGCTAGATTGGAAGGAGTTAGAATGCTACTTGCATATGCTGCACACAAGAAATTCAAAGTCTATCAAATGGATGTGAAGTCAGCATTTTTGAATGGTATACTTGAAGAAGAGGTCTACATCAAACAACCTGAAGGATTTGTTGATCCTGACAATAAAGACATGGTATGTAGATTACATAAAGCTTTATATGGCTTGAAGCAAGCACCTAGAGCATGGTATGAAAGACTGCATACTTACTTGTTAAGTATTGGATTTGTTAGAACAAGTGAAAACAACAATCTGTATATGAAAGGTGATACTGATGATACTATTATCATTGCTGAAATATTTGTTGATGATATTATTTTTGGAGGGCCAGATCTTGTATGCAAGACATTTGTTGATGAAATGTAAAATGAATTTGAAATGTCTATGTTTGGAGAGATTAAGTTCTTTCTTGGACTACAAGTGATTCAGCAGAGTGATGGAATATTCATCACACAATCTAAATACACAAAGGAAGTACTGAAGACATTTGGCATGGAAGATGCTAAACCCATGGGAACACCAATGGCTACTGGATGCAAATTGACAAAGGAGGATGAAACTACAGAGGTAAACCAAACACTTTACCGATCCATGACTGGTAAGTTAATGTACGTAGTTCACAATAGACCAAATATAGCACATGTTGTGGGTATTGTTGCAAGATTTTCCGCTAATCCTAGATAATCACACATGATAGCTACAAAAAGGATCTTAAGATACCTGAAGAAAATAGAGAATTATGGATTATGGTATCCTAAGGAAGGGAAGTTTGAACTGAAAGTTTACATTGATGCTGATTGGGCTAGAAATGTGGATGATAGAAAAAGCACCACCGGAGGAGCATTTTTCTTTAGTGAAAGACTTGTAACCTGGACAAGTAAAAATCAGGCTTTTATTTCTCAGTCTACAGCTGAAGCAGAGTATGTTGTTGCTGCTACCAACTATTCAAACATTGCATATATCAAGCAAGTGTTGGAAGGGATGAATGAGGTAATCACTGACCCGGTGATTATATATTGTGACAACACTAGTGCTATTAATATTTCAAAGAATCCTGTGATGCACTCTAAGACAAATTATATATCTATTAAGTATCATTACTTAAGAGAACAAGTGCAAGAGAAGCAAGTGAAGTTAGAATTTGTCACATCTAAAGAACAACTTGCAAATATTTTTACAAAGCCTCTACCGAAGGACACATTTGAATACTTGAGGACTAGACTTGGGGTTTGTCCCCTGTCTATCGGTCACTAAGGTGATCTGGTTCTTGCATCAGCCTACTTTTATCAGAAGATCATTCATGTTGATACAACATAGTTCACACTTTGAATCATGTTCAAGGTTGTGATTAAGTTTGGAGAACTTGAACCTATTGGAATATCAGTATACAGAGATACAGAGGATGACATAATTGATTGTTTATTTGTTTCTTTGGCATTGTTGTCAAAGGGAGAGATAAATAATATGAAAAGGGACAAGCACTTATGAGAATTATCTAAGGGAGAGACAATCTAAATGAGACAGAATATTGAAGATTAGTTACAAAGAACAGAAGCAAGAATAGGAGAACTGAAAATCACAACTACAAAATGGTAAAGTTGTATTATCTAATGTTGTTTAGTAATGTAGTGATTAAACATATTAAGTATATTTTGACTTACAACATTTTGTTCACAAAGTTGTAGAATATATGTTTGGTATGTGTATAGTACATTTTATATTACTTGAGTTGTCATCAATGCCAAAGGGAGAGATTATTGGACTACAACTGATTTGGAATCTGATTGAAGAATCTGTGATTAAAGATCACTGAGGAGTTGTTGATTAGATATGTAAAATGATTAAATCATTATTATGTTGTCATTGATGTCAACTAGTTTGACAACACTTGTCTTGTAAGTTACTATACTGAGACATCTGAAGAAAGGTGAAAGAGATGAAGAACAGAGAAATCTACATGGGGAAAGATGTACATGATAGATGAGGATAAGGAACACATTGAGTAACTTGTTGACGAGTCTATGACTTGATGATATTGACTTTATTTATGTTGCATTCATCTATGATGAAGTATAGAGCTGAAAGACACAAAGCAGTGTTGTCGGTAAATGAAGCAATTCTAGTATACACCGACAGAGTGTAGTGTATACCGATTGAAGTATTAACCAAGCAGTGTTCACCGACGCATTTCTTTGTTAACCGAGCGGAACAAAATGAACTAAATGATTAGTTTAGCCGATAAGATTAATGAGCTGTAAAGTACCTCGATTTTAGTGATAACAGATAATGTTTGTTATGAAGATCGACGACTAACAAAATTAAAGGAAGATCTAATGGAGCAGATTGAAACATGTTACTGACACATCAGCCGAGAAAGTTTGAAGCGGCAAAATCTATGAATGTGGTTAAGTGGCAAAATTTGATGGTGGAGAAGAAAATGATTTACTCGTCTATATAAGAGAATAGAATTTCATTATGGAATGATGCCAGAAGAAGTAGAAACTACAAGAATATCATGTGAACAAGGTTTTCATGCATTTTGATCATACTGGTTAGTGAGAACTGAGCTGCAGAATAATTACCGAGCTACAAAGAGCAATTACCGATGGACAGTAAGTTGATATAGTATTGAATCTGAAGTGAAATATTGATTAGAAGGATTTGTATGGACTAAATATTGATCTGTAATATGCAATTAAAGTTGTATTAAGGCAGGTCATTTATTGTTACATATTTAACCATTGTATACAGTCAAAATCTCTTAACCAAGTGGACTCTGAAAGTCTTATGATGTATCATTCATAGAATGAACATTGTTATCCTATCAACCCCATAGTGAATGTTGGTTGGACGATAAATTATAGTCTAAAATCCTCTAACAAGGTCACACCTGACAGTATGTTTGTAAACCTTTAACAGGGTTGGGTCTTAACCAACCTCACTTCAGAAGAGTGAACAATTTTGGGTTGCTGGTCCTAGGTGGTTTTTCCCTTTATAGGGTCTCCATGTTAAATATCTTGTGTTATGTGTTGATTGTGATATTTGTTTGTTATCATACTTTGCATGTTACATGTTAGATTTGATCGGTAACTGTTATAGTATTAGACTGGTAATCGGTAAAAGCACAGACAGTGAAAGTAATTATTGTTTACCGACGAGCAAAAATTGAAGAAGTTGTTTTGAATTATACATTTTGTATTGGGACACTAGATAACTGATTCACCCCCCTCTCAGTTATTCTAACATGCTACGTTGAACCCTATCGAGTATGGAAGGTTTTAGATCACGAAGGGTTTCGAGATTTCACAAAAAAACATCGAAGGGGTGGAGATGTGCATGTTGTAAACAAACCGATGGGATGGTTTTGATCAATGAAAATGGATAGGAGGCTGGACTTGAATGGAATTGAGGGAAAGTTTCAACATTTGAAGTAGAATCCACAACAGTTAGAAAATCACAAGGTTGATCCTCCCCTAAAGGCCAATAATGTAGTTTCTTTGTTGATTGGAGAAAGAGAATGGAATGAATCGGTAGGCTATTTAAAATCTCATGCTTTTTTAATGAAATGGGGGGAGAATGGATGCCATTCTCCTGAGTTAGAACTTGGTGTGATAAGAACTAGGGTGAGGATTGCATATTGAAAACCCTAACAAATAGTTTTTACTTATTTATTTTTTCAATGGCCCATTACAAGGAATAGAATGTAAACATAAATCCATTCATGATGGATGGAAGAGGCTTTTACATAAAAGATTGGGAACCCAATTTTGACCCAAATCTGGCAAAGATTAAAAAGATCCCTTATTGGCTAAAGTTGAAGAACCTACCGCATGAATATTGGAATGTTGAAACTCTTAAGATCATTGGAAATAAATTAGGTATTTTTGTTAAATTATACAAGGTGGTGGATAAATCTAATTTTAACATGTTTCCAAGCTTTTACAATATTTAGCAATCCATGCATCCTCTTCAAGAGATAGTAGAAATTAGAACAGGTGAAGGGGTTTGGAGACAAAGTGTAGAAATTGAAAATGATGTGATTACTTGTATAGATTATAAGGAACAAGATTATGAAATTAGGAACTATCTGAAAAATTCAAAAGGTAAGGAGCTAGTTCAAAATGCACTAGTAGATGAGATAGTGTATTTGAAAAAAAATGAAAAATAGGAGGAGTTATGGAATCTAAAATATTGGGGACTGCTTAAAGATTTGTTAGTAGAGGATGTGGTGATTGCTCAAGAAAAGGTAAATAGATGGGATGGGGATCAAAGAGAATCTATCAATCCTTCTTTGATAGTGGAAGTGATTTGACAAAGCCAAAAGAGCAAGAGGGGCCCTGAATTTGGGAGAAAAATGAGGACTTGGACTTAGGAAACCTGATGCAAGGTAATGTATAAGTCAAAACATAGAAACAACCCAAAAAACAACTTCTATTTTGAACCCAAACAATTTTAGTCACCTTAAGGTGTGGAGACCATCTCAAATACCATATGTGTTGGTTTAGAAAGTGGAGGGAGGTGTGAATGGAAGGAAAGAGTAGACAAACCAGGTGAAGAAAGGAGAGTGTATCTAGAAAAGATGAGAAGTCTTGGGTGCATCAATAGCTTGTTAAATTAGATTTATAACAATGGATATGGGGATGGATTGGTTTACAAAGATATCCCAATCTCTCCAATCAGGAATTTCGACACTCCTTTGAAGGGATTAATGGTTTGAGTGGTAATGTGGTTGAATCAAATTTAGAATTTGAATCAGAAGAAGACCAAGTTAATGGAGATTATTTGGGATTACAAGATAATTTGGGTGTCCTTGAAAAGAGGACCTTGGAGTAAACTGGTAAAAAATAATGAGATTAAAGTTGGGGAAAATAAAAAGAGGGGTCCAAAGACTAATAGGATGAAGTTGGAGATGGCAGGAAATGACTCTAAATAGAGCAAATTGAGATTGGGAAAAGTCTATGCCCTTTCTCAGGATCCATGGAGATCCTATCATGGAATGTCAAGGGTTGTAATGCCCCTGACAAGATTCACTTTATCAAGCGATTTTTTGATCAAGCGAGACCGAATGCTGCTCTTTTAAAAGAGACTAAAATAAAGGAAGAAGACTTTGAAAGCCTTAGTAGATATTTCAGTAGGTGGAAGTGTATTTGGTTGGGGGCCCAAGGGGCTTCTAGTGGCTTAGGGGTGCTTTTGAAAGAAGAAACCATTGGTATTCAACTGATTCGATAGGATAAATCATGACAATGGCTATAGGTGGATTCTAAACAACTTGGAATCAAATTATCATTATTTAACATTTATGGGCCTAAAAACTCTTCTTAGAAGTGTGTGTTGTGGGAAGAGATCTTAGGTATTTTGGAGAGGGCGGAGGGAGGAATGTTTATTTTGGGGGAGATTTTAATTCTATCCTTAGGCCATCAGATAAGTTAGGGGGGTTGGATGGATGGGCCATAGTCAACAAGCCTTTAATGAATTTTTCACTAAAAATGGTCCGATTGAGTTGTCTTTTAAGAGTGGTGATATTATATGGACAAATAGGTGAGAAGGATATTTAAACATTACTGAGAAGCTAGACCAGTTCTTGTTGGCTGGCAACTAGGTCAGGTAGCACTGGACTTGTGAAGATGAAATTCTTCCTTTTTCGGGTTCAAACCACTATCTAATAGGTTTGAGAATCCAAGAGGATGTGACTCCAGACTGCTGCCCTTTTAAATTTGAGGCCATGTGGTTTAGGGATGAAGGTTTTAAGGACCTAGTGGCTAACTGGTAGAATCAAGCACCCGAGCAAAAAGGTAACAAAGCCTTTATCTTCTTTAAGAAGTTGTAGTTCTTAAAGGAATAGTTAAACAAATGGAATAGAGAATCCTTTAAAAATATTTTTACTATTTTTTTAAAAATTGAGCAGACATTGAATTTTTATATTCTAGAGTTATTGAGTATGGAATGTGTGAAGTTGATTTTCAATTAGAAAAGAAGTTAAAAAAAAAAGAATATTCAAAACTCTTAGCTCAGGAGGAGCTATTCTGGAGGCAAAAATCTAGGGGAAAGTGGTTAAGGGAAGGAGATAGGAATAATAAGTTTTTCCACAAATCAGTTAAAGTAAGAAGAGCTAACAATGAGATATTAAAATTAAAAATGTTGATAGAGAACTTCTAACAGAATCAGATCATATTAATAAAGAGGTTGTGAGATTTTTTAGAGAAGGTTAGTTGGGGGAGAATGTTGTTGGGAAAGGTGTTGAGGATGTTTTGGAGGTGATTCCTAGATGTATTAAAGAGGATCAAAATAAAAATATTTTTAAAGCAGTCACAATGGAAGAGATGGTGCTCTTTGGTTTAGAGGGAGATAAGGCCCCAGGGCCTAATGGTTTTCCAGCCATGTTCTTTCAGAAAATGTGGGATGTTTTTGCTTTGGATATATGGGAGGTGGTGGAGGAATCTAGAATGGAGGGCTTTATTTTGCCTGATTTTAATAACACATTCATTGCACTTGTCCCAAAGAGGTTTGAGATTAATACTTTTGAGGATTTTGGGAAAATATCCTTATGTAACATAGTTTATAAGGTGATTTCTAAGGTCATTACAAATCATCTTAAATTGGTTTTGGATTTTTTTATCTCTATAGAGCAAAGTGGATTATCCCAAGGAAGGTCAATTTATGAAGGGATTTACTGTGGCACATGAGATTGTGCACTATATCAGACATGCTAAAATGGAAAACATGATGGTTCAAATCGACATTAAGTGTGCATATGATGAGATAAACTAGGATTTTCTTCTTAAAGTATTGGAGAAGTTTGGCTTTTATAATGACTAGATTTATTAGATTCAAAGTTGTATCTGCACACCTCATTTCTCTATTCTGGTTAATGAAAACCGCAAGGTTTTTTTGAGGTAGACCGAGGGATTCGATAGGGTGACCCAATTTCACCCTTTCTTTTCGTTATAATGGTGAAGGTTTTAGGAAGATTGATTACTAGGAAAAGGATGACAGGACAGTGGAAAGGATCAAGATGGAAGAAGGGTTTGATCGCATTTCACATATGCAAATTACATATGACACTTTCCTAGGTGGCGATGCATCAACTAGAGAGGCCTGTGTTATGAAGGAAACTTTGGCCACTTATGGCAGTGCTTCTGGACAACATATTAATTGGAGAAAATTGGACATTTTTTTCTTTAATACTCCAAGGCATAAGAAATAAGAGATTTGTAGGATTCTGGGAATGGGGGTTGGTGCTCTACCTAGCAAGTATCTTGGGATCCCGTTATTTGGTGGTGCAAATAGCACTTTTATTTGGAAAGATCCAGTAGAGAGGTATTGTAAAATGGAAGGATGGAAAATCAAGTGGCTAACTTTAGTAGGAAGAATACTATTGTTAAAGATTGTTATATCAGCAATCCCAGTCTTTTCGATGATGTGTTTGGATATCTCAAAAAATATTACTAGGGTGATAAGACAAAGAACGAGGAATTTTTTTTGGAATGAGGCAAATGATCAATATGAAGTGTTGTTATTAGCATGGGATAAGATTTGTAAGCCAAAATAAAAGGGGGAGTAGGGCTTCGAGATTGGCACTTGATGAATGGGGCATTAGGAGCAAAGCTTATGTGCAATCTTTATGATAATCCAGATCAGTTGTGGGTTAAGATCATGAAATCCAAATAATTAGACTCAAATGATAACTATGGAAATTTCACAATCCACAACCCCCCAAGAGGTTTGATAATATAGAACTTCATAGTAAGGTGTCGACCTGTTATTATTAACCATATCTCTTGGCGAATTGGGAACAAGCTCAAATCTAACTTCTGAGATGATTCCTAGGATGGAAGGCCAATCTTAAGGATAATGTGAATCTGTAGTTTCTTAGAAATTTCTTTATAGAAAGTTGGGGGGAAAAATTGGTTGATTATGTGGTAAATAAGCAAGGGGCTCTAAGTGAGTATTAGGAGTGGAAAGAGATTGACATGGTGGATCTACCAAGGCAACGAAATGATTTAATGAAGGGTGTGTTGAATAGAAGGAAATATTCTTTTAATAAATAAAGAAGATAGAGTGGTTTGATGTAGTTTAATCTCAGGTAATTATTCTATTAATCTTGGCTATCAGCTATTAGATCCACAAGAGGATGAGGTCTTTAAAGAAAAAAAGAATTTGTTGGCATAAGGATTGCCTGCCAAAGGCTAACACTTATGCTTGGTTGGTTGTTAAAGGTAGGATTTTAATTGGGGAAAGGAGGAAAAGGATTTTTTTTGTTGGCCCAACAAAGTGTGTTATGTTTGAATCAATAGAGGAATTCATGGACCATCTTTTAGTGTTGTGCAAGGTTACATTAACTTGATGGGAGACTCTTCGACTTAAATTGGTGTAGCAGGGTCCCATAAAGAATACAATAAGGAGATTTTTGAGGGGTGGCCAATAATGTCTAAAAAATATTTATTGTCTAGTATATGGATAGTTAGTCCTTCCATCCTAATCTGGGAGATATGGAAGGGAAGAAATAGGAGGATCTTCTTCGACAAGAAATAACTCTAAAGAGACTCCAAGCTACAATTGATCATTCGATAGAAGAGGTAACAAGAACCTCATCTTCTCAAAGAAAAGATCTTTTGATCCCCTACACAATAGTAGATAGTAGGATTCAAAAGGAATGGCCAAGTATCAGAATCAAAGGGGGGAGGGGGTGATCTTTATAAGCATAGGGTTGTTAAGAGGAAAGAAGTGGTTTGTTGGGAAAAGTTGGAAGAGGGGTGGTTTAAAGCGAATTTTGATGGTGTCACAAAGGGAAATTTGGTTCCATTAGGGGTAGGAGTAATTATTTGTGATTCCTTGCGATAGCAGGTATAAATCTTGTAGGTGGAACAAACAATTTGGTTGAGGCGAAAGCAGCTTTGATGACAGTTAAAATGGAAAGAAAGCTAGGTGTTCTCAAAATTCATTGAGAGGGAGATTAGATGATAATTACACATGCCATTAAAAATTTTAAAATTAATGCATGAAATTTAAAAAGTCTTATTTGGTTAAGTAATAATAAATTAGATCAATTTGATAACTTTAGAGTTAGTCATATCCGCAGAGCTGGCAATATGGAGGCCAATGTTTTGTCTAAGTGGGTAGTTAATTGGAATGAGGTTGGTGAAGTTAGGATGGAGGAGTTTAGGGATTTGGAAGAGGTACTTAATTCAAAACTTTGATGATAATAATGTTTGTGACTTGCAGTCCAAATGTGTGAAGACTAACAACCTTTTTATTAAAAATATTGATCATCTTTGAGAAGGGGTAGTAAAGATGTTTGATGGAATGTTTAACCTTGACATATGGAAAATGAAATCTTTAAAAAATATATATCTTTATGAGGAATGATGAATAGGGAAGGACTTGGAAATAAATTCATATGTCAGTAAATGTGTTTAAGGGGTGTTGGTGGTGCTTGATGATTATGTATTCATTGATTGTGAAGTGATCTTTTTTTTGGTTGGAGGGAAAGGACGACACAGGCATATCAACTTTATAAAAACCTTGAAGTTCATAATGTTTTTAGTGAAGAGTTTTGTGTAATTTTTGAGGTGGGAGTGTGTGGAACAACATAGTAGTTGAAGGGTAGTGGTTCTTTTGTAAAAAATGGAGGCTATGTTTACCTTTAGGATGAAGAAGTAGCAAAAGGGTTTCTTCGGCCTTGTCCATGATCATAGGCTTAAGCTACTATTAAGATGCCCATATAGGGATGTAATTCATGTAGTGAAAAAAACTTCAGGCAGATTGTTTCAGGATGCAAAGGATCGATGGCTTGTAAATGTTGTCATTGCATCATTAATTTTGGTGTGGGGGATCGAGCTCGGAGATGAGATAGAAACAATAAAATGGGTTTTGACTTCGTTGTTTGAGGAGGCCCTACTTGGGAGTTTAGAATTATTTTTGGAGCGAGCTTATCATGGGGTTGGATTTGATTATAGAGATTTTTTTGAGGACCCAGATGATGCAACAAAGCTTGGTTTTGTTCCCTTTGTTCGTTGGCCAAAGCGAGTCAATCGGGATGATTACCAACAAAACATTCACAATGAATGGGAAAAAGATTAAACAGGCCCTATGAAGACATGAATGAGATGTTGAGGGTGGGCAGGTGGAATTTCTATAGAGAATTCCTAGAAGATAGAGATCCAGGCATGAGAGGTGACAAAGGATCATCGGCTTAAATGCATAAAATTCCAAGGGAGGTGTTCTTTTTTGCAACATTGGCTCATTTTGTAAAGGAAATATTTTGTTTTTGGGCAGATTTATTGTGGTGAATTTATAGCATGAAATCCTAGTTCAAAGTATAGATGGTTTTACAGTTGTTTATAGTTATGAATGTCTATAGTATACATTTTTTTGTAAGTATTTGTTGGATAAGGACTTTTGGTTAGTCGATGTAAGGAAGATAAAATGTAATTGCATAGTTTTAGTGTTTTTAGCAAGGTCAGTCTGAAGGTCCACTTTTGTAACTTTAGCTTGACATAAGCTATTATATATGTATTGGGTGTAGGGATATGGGCTAAGAAAACTTGAAATTTGGTGTTTTTGGGTTGGGAGGTGGAATGATGGTGAATCTAGATAATTAGATCCAATGCAATCTTATGTATTCAGTTTTATAAATTATATATATATATATATATATATATATATATATATATATATATATATATATATATAATACCAAGCGAAGAAAAAAAACATTATAACATTTCTACCTTAAGTGGACATATTATACAAACTCTTTTCAACCTCAAAGGATGATCCACCTTTAGTGGACATGTGACACTTTCACTTTTCCACCTTATGATGGCAATAAGTTATCACTTTATGTATTTTGTCATAAGATTAAAACACTTGTCATAATCTTATGCATTCCTATATCTTAATTTGGTCTATTTAATCAAGGGGTCTCCTTTGTAATATTCAAAGAAGTGAATTTAGTTTATCTAGTTGATCTATTCTATTGCATCATTGATAGGAATATAATTTATTCTTATCAGATTATTTCTCTCTTGTTATTGTATTTTCTATTAGGCCTCCAGATGTTGTGTGACTAGCTCCATAACCAAATATTACATGGTATAAGAGCTTTGGGAGTGTCATTGGTTTTCCATTAGATATATTTTTGGAGCAATTTTGAAGTTTTCAATTTATGTCTTTTTTGTTGTAGGTCAAAATTATAGCTTGTTGGTTTAGATTTGAGGCTACCATTGGATTTATGAGGTTTGAGAAAGTTAGAATTGCCTTTTGGTTTGTCCAAATCAGGCATTAAATGCAATATCTATGGTAGAATGAAGCTTGCATGTGGAGACAACACCTAGAAGCGATTTACAAGTTCTAATAATTTTGGGCCAAAACAACCCCTACCATTTCTCTCAGAAGGCCTAAATCAGCTAAAATTGCCTATTCATTTGCCCAAATCATAGTAACACACTTAGAGCTGAGGAAAGAATCCCATGTCGTACACACATCATTATAATTATGAATAATTTAAAAATAAAATAAAAATTCAATTTAATTTCTTACTCAAAAAAAAATTGTAGTACATTTTTTAATTTTAATTTTGGTGCTTGTGACCATACAACTGCACACTACACAGTGGTAACACGTTGGTCCCACCACATAGTACACTATGGTACCATGTAGGTACCCATTATGCATTGTGTAGTGGTACTGTCGGTACCTGTAGATGGCACCTGCATGTACAACCCCTTTTTTCATCATTTATTTTTTAATTTTTTTGAAAATGTTTTTTTTAAAACTAGTTTATACTAAAAACTTTTAAGAAGCTTTTTCTTTAACTTTTTTTTAATTTAAGTTTTTTTATGTATCGAATCATTTTTATTTTTATTTTTATTAATGAGTAGTAGGTCGTGGCTGATATTTTATTAAATTAAGAATTTAACAAAATTTACAAACTCTGTTCAATGTGGGCATCGATAGGAAAGAACCGAGTTAAGAAAACCTCTAGTCTTGCGTGGAACTTATAAATGTTTGGTTTTACAAGATTTTACAATTTTTGTTTCTAAAAAATTATGGGGTAGTGATACAAATATCACTATTTCTTTACAATACAATTGATTTCTTAGTCACATGTCAATGGCATTCTGTTATGATTTACATCTCCTTTGCTTCATAAGGGATTACAATGAGTAATTATTTATATACAACATAATATTTGTGTTTGATAATTTTGTCTACCTCTATATCCAAAGTTACAACTAATACCTACCATAACTCTTTGTAATGCAAGCCTACCAATAGGAATTCATGTTCCTACATAGGACACAAGCCCCATCTTCTGCAAAGTTGTCACCTTGTTAGCACACACACACATATATGCATGCATGCATGTGTGTGTACACATAATAACCCATATATATATATATATATATATATATATATATATATTCTAACTCTAAAATAAATAAATAAGATGTATCAAATAAATTAGAATTTATTAAAAAATATAGAAATTAAAAAATATTTATTTTTCTCTATTAAAATTTTAATAAATATTTTTATATAATGAAATATTAATGTGAACATGCAATCTTACAAAAACACTTTCAGCGAAGGTAGGGTTTCTTCCGCCCATGAGAATGATGTTGAAAATGAATGGCAGGTTGTAAGGAGCTGAAAAGCCAAGAGGGACTTGAACGCTCGAGCAAGGGTTGACTGTAGTGGCATAAGAAGGATGATAAATTGCAAGGATTTAGGTATTCAAGTATGGGTAATCCCCATATCATCCAAAATTTTGAGATTTATAACTAGTGCTAATCAATTTGCATTAGGGAGAAGATAAAAACCATCCACTTCTTCAAAGTCGATCAACCCATGACCTAGCCTCCTGAATCCTTCAGGAAACCTGACCTCAAATAGGTTTTAGTATCTAGATAATAGTGGTTTTGGCTCATGGCTAAGGGATACCTCATCCCTGGACAACAAATCATGTTCGAGTTCTTCTTTGGAACATATTAACCGTATCACTTTAATCCCTAATGAGAAAGGCAAATCCTGATATCTTCACAGAAACCAAGTAATGCAGAACAAAAGGAATTTTGGGCCCTTATTTCAACCTATAAAGAACATATCTTGGAATAAGAATTCCCTTTCTACATATCATATAAGGGGTATCACCACTGTAGTGATTAAGAATATATTTGCAGATGGTGTGTGGGGTCATTACAAAAATCATTATCTTTTCGTGAAATGGAGTGGTAATGAGCTCCCCATGGAATGCATTACTAAATGGTGGATGGAGGCATATGTAGGTTGAATAAGTATAACTATCCTTCCTAGTGATTACTTGTTTATTGATTTTAGAGATTTAGCCCTAAAAGTTGAATTTTTATATGGAAATTATGTTTTTACAAAGGATACAACTTTAAATTCATTATCTGGTAGCCAAATTTTGACCCGAGAAAATATTAACTGAAAAAGATTTCAAAGTGGGTTAGTTTGCCCCATCTTCTAGTGGAATTAATAAATAGTGAAATACTCATGAAAATTGGAGATCTTCTAGGAGGTTTTGAAGGATTGGAGGAAAAGTTCATGCTCTCCTCTAATGCTAAGATCTTAGTAGATGTTGATATTAATTTGATAAGCTTGAAACCATTAGAACTGATCATAGAAAATGAAAATTATCTCATCAGACCTATATTTTACCAAGGTACCATTCATGACAAGGTAGTTTTTAAAACAATTAGCAAACCACTTAATGATAACAGGGCTAATAGAAGGAATAAAGACAAGCATCAGGAGGCTAGGGTCACCAAGGAAATGAAACTAATAAAAATGGAGGAAGTCAACATTTGATTTAATGAGGATATTGGAGGCTTCATTATTGAAAATCAGAAGGAAAACCCACAAGATTATCGTCCACCATCCTCCAAGAGAGATCATAGAAATAGAATTATAGATAACCCTAATCCAATCATATTCTCGAGTATGGTATCTTCTCAACCCTAAACACCTCACACATAAGGCCATAGAATTGAGTTTAATAATCAGATAGATGATTTCAACTTAGAAGTTAATCAAAATGAGATTATAGGAGATTCGTGCATTCATTGTACCCCTAATAAGGATGATTTAGTGAGTAATTATTGGGATAAAGAAGCTAGACACACCCAAGTAGAGATAGCAAAGAAAATGTCACTAATTGATCAAATGTATAAGGAAAAAATCAAGCAAGATCAACAAACAACCTAAAAGTTGTGAAGGAAATAGATGTAGAGGAGGGAGAGATTGTAGAAAATAGGAAGAAGGATACCTCAATTCTAGAAAGGTCTACCCCTATGGCTGATATATCTAAGAAGGATGTTGTGGTAGAAGAAGAACCTAAATACCCAGTTTCCCTTAAAGAACCTCTAAAAAGTTCAGTTGGAGAAAGTTTAGTCAATACAAGAGCGATAGAGAGAACTTAAGATAAGAGGGAAGAGATGAGAGATACTCCAGAAGAAAAAATTAACCTAAGACTTGAAGACCTTTGTAATGAGGTACTAGGATATCTCCTTGAGGGGATTGTAGAGGACATGTTGAATAAGGAAGAAATTACTAGGGAGAGAGAGCTTCTTATTACTAATATTATAGAACTTGAAGAATAAGATATGAATCAAGGGATGTTGGAGGAAGAGATAGTTGAACTGGGTAGCAAGGAGTCAGAACCTACATAACCTATTCTAGGCATTACACTAACATAATTTAGCAAGGGCACCTTGGACTATGTGAAGGACAAAAAAAGAGAGGCAAGAATTCTTTCTCAAAACTAAGAGCTAAAAATGGGTATGTTGAAGACCAGATGAAAATCACCATTTTGTTTTAAGCTGGGAAGGAGAAGAGCCTTCCCACAGAGTCATGAAAATCAACACTTGGAATGTTAGGAGTTTGAATAACCCTAACAAGAAACAGTATTTGAAATGATGCATCTCTATCATTAAAGATGAAATTTCAATAGTTCAAGAAATAAATCTCAACAAGGAAGAAATAGATGCCCTAAGGAAAAAGATGGGTATTTGGGACTTGGTTAGTATCCAAGCTGATGGGTCCTTTGGTGGTCTATTGGTATTATGGGACCCTAGGATGATTTCCTTTTCAATCTTAAGGAGTAAGAAGAATTGGATGTGTGACGGTGTTAGAAGTATCATAAGTAATATTTAATTTACATTGGTTAATGTATATGGGCCAACACAAAATAGAGATAAAAAAAATAGTATGCAAGGATGTAGATTAGTACCTAAAAGGCATTCCAAACCAGATTTACATAATTTGTGGTGATTTCAATGCTATCCTTAACCCTAAGGGAAAATGGGGAGGTATAGCCAAGATGTTTGCATCAATAGTTGACTTCAAGTAATGGATTAATAAAAACAAGATGATACAAATCAAGGTAGAAAAAGACATTTACACTTGGAACAACAAAATGCAAGGTTTCAGTAACATAGCGAAAAAACTTGGTAGATTCCTTCATAGAGGTAGTTGGGTTGAGTTCCCTTACACTCTCTCAGCTGAGATCCTACCATACTCAGGCTTTGACCATTTCCCTATATAGCTAAACATCTATAAGGACACTTGACCAAAGTGTTTACCCTTTAATTTTGAACAAATGTGGCTAAAAGATGAAAATCTTATAGGGTTAATAGAAGAATGGTGGAAGGAAATCGAATTATCAAGATCTAAACTTTACTTTTTAGTAGCTAAACTAAAAATAATGAAAAGCAAACTCCTAATCTAGAATAGAAGTGAGTTTGGTAATATTTTTTTATTCAAAAGTAAGATTGGAGGATGAACAAGAAACTGTGAATAAAGAAGTAACTGAGAAAGGAAATGATGAAGAGTTGTACCTCAAAGAGAAGCAACTACAAGATGATTATGAGGATATATTGGCCAAGGAATAAATCTTTTGGTGTCAAAATTTGAGGGAAACCTGGCTGGGAGCAGGAGACAAAAATATAAAATTATTTCATAATAATACAAAACATTGTAGAAATGTAAACATAATAACCAAGATAAAGGGTAGGAATGGCTACATCATTGAGGATCCACAAGAAATAGCCATTGAATTAGTCAATGATTATGATTTTTGTTTTAATAATTGGGAACGTTCAAACTTGGACCATCAAAAGAATATACTAGTGAATATCCTAAAGATTATAACAGAACAAAATAAGGCTCTAACAACAAAATTCTCAACATATGAAATAGAAACTGTTGTAATACAAATGGATCTAAACAAGGCTATGGGACCACATGGCTTACCAACCTTCTTCTTCCATAAATGTTGGAACTTCATTAGGGATGAGGTGATTGATGCTATAGAGGGAGATGAAAATTCTGGCAACCTCCTTAAAGAAATTAATAACACCTTTCTCACACTTATACCTAAGAAATAAAAGGCAGATAGTTATGATGATTTTAGACATATTTTTCTATGTAATACCATCTACAAGATACTCACTAAGACTATGGCTAATAGAATTCAATTTTTTTCCTAACATTATTAGTGAGGAACAAACACAATTTGTTCTTGGTTGATCTATTTATGATGGGATAATAATTGCACAAAAATTAACCCGCTATATACAACAAAATAGGAGCCCTAATATGTTGGTTAAATTGAATATAAGTAAAGTCTATGATAATTTCAATTGGTGTTTTCTTTGTAAAGTTTTGGAAGCATTAAATGGCTTTACAAAACAATGGATCAACCTAATCTTTGAATACATTTATAGTCCAAGAATCTTTGTCTTGGTTAATGGTACCCCAAAAGGTTTTTTTAACATCTCAAGGGGGCTAAGACAAGGAGATCCTATATCTCCCTTCCTCTTTATTATCATGGCAGAAGCACTAGGAAGGACAATAACTAAAGTTATGGAAGTTGGCCATATTTAGGGGGTTAAGATTACTAGTGGCCTAGACCCCACAACACATCAATAGTGTGTGGATGATACAATGCTTTATGGTAGAGGGGAAAACTAAAGAAATTAAACTCAAGAAAATATTAGACTCTTATAGAAAGGCTTCAGGATAGAAAATAAATGAAGCAAAATAAAAACATTTCTTTTTTAACACTAACATGAACACAGAAAAGGAGATTAGAAACATTTTGAATTTTAAAAAAAGGAGAACTTCCTTGCAAATACTTAGGCCTTCTTTTGGATAAGGGGAATAGGCAAAAGGAACTATGGGACACTTTTGGATAAGGGGAATAGGCAAAAGGAACTATGGGACAATGTAATCTCAAAAATCAAGAAAAAGACTGATTCTTGGCAGGGGAAATGACTATCCTCTCTTGGGAAGGCAACTATGTTAAAATCAATATTGTCAGCTATCCCAATATATCAATTATCATGATTTAAATTACTAGTAGAAAAGAGAGAAGAAATCAATAGGAGCCTGAGATCCTTCTTCTGGCAAGGCACTGAGAATAAGAAAAAGATGTCACTAGTCTCTTGGGATAAGGCTTGCAGACCAAAAGAAGAAGGTCGTATTGGAATAAAAAATATCAAAGAACAAAGTAAGGCACTCGAGGCTAAACTGGTCTAGAAGATGTACAATAACCTCAATTCAAAATGGGTTAAGATCTGGAGAAATAAATACCTCAAAGGAAGGGACTCTATGAGTTTGTTTAGATCTGCCAACCCTCCTAGAGGGGTACGTATGTAGAAATTCATGTTGGATTGTAGGAAAATTATTATGAAAAAACTAACATGGAACCTAGGGGATGGTAGCAATGCCTTATTTTGGGATGACTCCTAGGGGGGTTATGCAACTATTGGAAGTTTGCATAATTTTGAACATACTAAAAGAATATTAGAAACTTATCGAGGGAAATAAGTCAAGGATTTTATTGAGATCCCTAATGGTGACTTGACCCAAGGTTGGAAGTGGAAGTCTCTGAGCACTATCAATATTCCAGAAGGAGAAAAATTAGAGTTAATTAGTATTTTTAACAATAGGAGTATCACTTTTAGGAAATAAATAGATAGGTTAGTTTGGGATGGATACAAATTAGGAGAATACAATACCAAAGATGATTACAATATTCTTATCAAAAAATAATTAAGACTGAAAACTAATCTTCCCCTAAAGTTATGTTGGGATAAGAACTACCTACTAAAAGAAAACTTGTTCTCTTGGATTGCCTTGTAGAACAAAATTCTTACATCAGATATATTCACAAAGATGAGTTATGTAGGACCTAGTAGACGCCCCCTGTGTGAACATGAGGAAGAATCAATAGAACATATTCTACTTACTTGTATCTTTTCTAGTAAATGTTTGCAATGGCTATGGGGAAAATTGGGTTGGATTTCATCCCTCCCCAATAATATTTTAGGATTATTTCAATGTTGGCATAATATCCACAAGAATAGTCTATATAGTATCCTATGGATAGTTGCTCCCTCAATTGTAATATATGAATTATGGAATAATCATAATAGATGTATATTCAAAGAAAATAAAGCAAGATGAGAACAACTAACCAATAAAATTCAAGTCATTATCATGAAATAATCAATAGTAGGATATTAAACTATACCAAAAGGGAAGTCAAGGAAACTTGTTGGGATGAAAATATGTGAGGTAGATGGATTGGTTTAAATATTCCCCCTTTTATTGGCTCTAGGGAAAGTAGTAATAATTAGAAAAGGCTAGAATGTGTATGAAAACCCCCCAAATTAGGATGGTTTAAGCTAAATTTTGATGGTGCTTCTCAGGGAAATCCTGGGCAATCAGGACTGGGATGCAATGTCCACAATTGGAATGGATAGGAGATAGCTAAAATTTCTAAACCATTGGATATAGTTACTAATAATAGTGCAGAACTCACAATTTCAATCAAAGGATTATATATTTGTAGAGATCTTAAGATTAAAAAGTTTGAGATTGCAGGAGATTCAACTATTGTGATAAATTCTCAAAGGAAAGGAAAAATTCTAAATTGGAATTTAAACTCACTACTAACCAATGCTCTTGGTCTAGTCGAATCCTCTTGTAAATGCACCTTTAATCATATTTTTAGAGAAGGTAACTTAAGGGTTGATAGGTTGGCCAATGAAGGGACCGATTGGACTTTCTTTAATTATCATAGGCACCTGTCAAAATCATTTACCCCACTCACATGCCGAATAGGGATCTTCTCTTACCACCTAATGATTAACTTTACATTGAAGTTTAAACTATGTGAGAAGTGGTTAATGAAGACAAATAATTAATATAATATGCTCTCGAAGTTTACTTCGGGTGCATATTCAAATATTTCATCTCCTTCTTTAAGGCAAGATTATATCTACCTTCTCTAATACCCCAAAAATGGGCTTCAATACCATTAACCTCTTACATCGATCAAAATTGACCTTAAAGTTCTAACCTAAGGCACATCTGCACATCGAATAATCAAAACCCTAATCAATTTTATCACAATTCTGCATGGGAGAATATTCCTAATTTATCCTAATTATTTATAATTAAATATTATTTGGCGATAAATGATATTATTTTATTTATCGAAAGTCAATTAATTGAATATGTTGAATATTTAATTAATTAAACTCAATTCTACCACTTAATTAATTTAATTAGATTTAATTGATATTTATTCCTAATTAATATTATTTATTTGACAATAAATCACAATTTCTAAAAATAATTGATTGAGTATTTATTTAATTGATTAAAATCAAGTTGTTAAATTTAATAATATGATTTTGAATAAAGTTTGATTAAAATAATTGGTTAACCCATAAATCAGTTATTTAATTGTTCAAATCAGTTAAGTTGAGAATAAAACACATGGAAAATTAAATAAACTCATAATTATCTATGCACAAATTAGAAGAGTAGTTAAACTCAAAATCAACTATTAAATTCAATTTGTTAACTTTTTTAACTCAACATGTGATTGTGAGTTGGAAAGCAGATTGGAGTAATTTGAACTTCTAATTTGAGTTAAAAAGTTGATTTTGCATGATTTTGTGAGATAACTATTTCTAATTTCCTAATAACTCAACAATCAATCTGAGTTGATCAAGAAGAGATTTTTGGCTTTCCATGAGTTCTCAAAACCCTGGATTTCTATATAAATAGACCTCGGTCCTTTACAAACGACCACGAATTTGGAGAATCTTTGCATGTGCGATCTGGAGAATTTGGAGATTGTGCAATTTTTGAGATTATTTGCTAACCATTATTTTCTTGATTTCATTACATTCATGGCATTGATAGCTTAGATTTCAATTCATATTTCATCTAGTTTTAGATCATTATTGCATAGAAAACCCAAAAACATAGATTAAATCTGCATTCATTTTCATAGCTTTCATCATTCAAATCCTTCACTTAGGTGTTGCATTGTCATTAATCTCGATTAATTTCTAAGAATACCATACTTGCATCTATTAGAAGGTAGTAAATCACCTGGTTAATGATATACTCATTTATTATATATTTTTTTATTATTAACCAATAATGTTTTACTGAAGTGTTGTGTCCATAAACAGGTACAATTTTCACACACACATTTCTGGTGCCCACCGTGGGGCCCGACAACGGGTTTCCGTTCTCATTTTCATCATTTTTCTGACATTTTCCATTCATGATTCAATTTTTAATTTTTCTTTCGTACAATCTTGTATGACATTTGTAGATTGTAATATCAGAACCCTTTGTCTGTCGTACGAGATATGACATTTTGCATTGTCATATCAGTTGTTATGTATTATCATATTGACCTTAGATTGTCATGTGGGCAAGTACCCACAATCGTATCATGCTTGAAGTGTTGTATGGGAGCTGGTATATTATCGTATGAGTTTTGACGCCAATTTTCAATTGTCGTATCAAATTTTTGATCAATTTTTGAGACATTTGATTTGAGGTTTTGACTGATGGCTAACACTAACATTTGTTGTTTACTAGTGCCTGATCATTTTCATAGCCTAACACATCTTTGCAGGACAAAAGAAAAAGACTTGAGTAGAAAAACCCATTCTTTTAGACTCTTCTTGTCTCGACTTCTAAGCCCTTCTTTTGTAGGAAACTTGTTTCAAAAAATCACTTGCTAAAGACGCTCATTCAACAAAGATTTCTGACAGGTGGTTTTGCAGGCTGCCTAAACATCATCGAGAAAACATTCTATTTTATTAGTATTTCATTTTCATAGGCATCTAGCTAATTAGGTACGTGTGCCTATTTCCATTAAGGTAGATATTGAGGGGATTATGCTCTTCTCCTTCTTAGGAGAATCAGAAACCCAGAAGGTATCTTCCCTAGTGCCACTTTGCGTACTATCTCTGGATTAACTCTACTTGACGTATTTTGGATAGGAAAAAGGACAAGGTTAGGGGATTATGCTCTTCTCTTTCAGAGAATCAGAAACCCAGATCCTGTGGTCCCCAACCTCACATTTTCTTTAATCCTTTAGAGGGCCTATTGGAGAGGTAAAAAGATCCTAGGAACGACCCAAGTGGGGACAAGTCTTAAGCTGACTCTTTCACCCCACTATAAAATTTGATGTTTCCTTGAGGTTAAAGCCTCGAAAGACATAACTGTGCTTGTTCCTTGGATTCATTCCATGAACATGCTTTGATTTTTTGTAGAGCGAAGCTGCTTAAATCTTGCTTGCGAGACTACATGGATTTGAGTAATCATAGGGTTAACAGCCTCAATCTTGCTTGTGGGACTATGGGAGACAGTTATGAACAGATGCCCTAATTAAAAGCCTAAGCTAGTTTATTACTGATCTTCCTCTAAAGGATTTGTAGTGCTTGTGTGAGGTGAATAGTATTCACCCCAAGACACTCGTCATATCGAGCCCTCTTTGACACTTGAACTTGGCTAATATGAGCTCCAACATCCATTGTGTGTTGTTGGACCTGCATATTCTGAGGAGTCTCTGAGTGTGTTCCTAAGTCAACGAGCAAGTAATACATCTCTTCTCCTAGCTAGGGTAGGGTATGTGTGGTTGATTCATTGATTCAGTTCCCTCATTTTTTATGTGATTGTGAGCCTACTGCTATATTAAACAACCTCAAAAAATCCAATACACAGATCTTCAAACTTGGACAGAGAAATTTACAAACCAATTGAAACCAAAAACACCAAAAAGCTTGAAAAATCTGAAAAAAAATGAAACAAAATCCTTTTCTTGTGTTAATTGTCATCCAGAGCCTCCAATTATTGTACGATAATTACTTTTGATCTACAAGTGTCATACCAGAACCCCCCAAGTGTTGTATGGGAAGCCATACTGTGTCGTACGAGACTTGTCAAAAATCCTCAGCAAAAGTGGACCCTGGTCTCAGTTGTCATACAAGATTCTACAATTGTCGTGTAAGACCTCATTCCATGTCGTACGAGCCTGGATACTATCGTACGATAGTTTACCCAAAATCGCCAGAAAGTCTAAATTTTGTCAAAAATTCAATCAACTTGTAGCTACTATCCAAATTCTGTTAGAATATTCACTGTGTTAGGAATAGAGCAAAGAATCAGAGAATTCATCTTATTTTCCCAAAGTGACTCATTTAGCTCGATTTGTCCTCTGATTGATCAATTCAAACCATGTTTCGTCTTGTGTCAAAAACCTTGTCAGAACAACCTCGATTTTTCATCTCCAAATGACTAAGTGTTGCAAATTCATGTCCACCATCTTTTGGGCATCTACCCATACATCTTGGGCATAATATCCCCCATTTACATCCAATCAATATTTTTCAAACCAATCTTGACAAGGTTGCGTCACCTGATATTTCCTAATTCAGATCATCTGTCAGTTATCTTATCGTACTCTCTAGATTCACCTAAGGTTAATGGTGGAAACTAGAGCCTTTTCACACATAAAACCCAGAGAAGAACCAAATATCTCACCTTCATCTTCTCTTATTGTGTAGACCTTACATCAACCTTACGACACCAATCTTTACGAAGAAGATGCCCTTGGCAATTTGCGCTTAAAAGGAGGTCACACAACCCTTCCCGTATCAACACAAAATCTCAATCAAAGTGTTGTCATGTCTCAAGGAGGAGCTAACCAAGGCTCACAAGGCCAACAATCCAATCATGGTGGAGAGCAAGAACCCACACCATCAAAAATTGAATGATTTCGTGATGATGACCTCTTTAAAAGAATGATGAAATACTTCTTACAAGAAGAAAAAGAGGCATATTTCCTACAACTGGCTCAACAAGGAGCCAAACTTCCTTGAGACTTTAATATTGAAAATATTGTAACACAAGAGGAAGAAACCCCATCACAAATATGATGAAACAAATGCATGCTATGCAAGTCAAGCTCAACAAGCTGGAAAAGGAGAAATAACCTAAATAATTCTCTATGGAGGCCCTATGACCATTTCCATTTGATTGAAGCTTGTACATACCACCATTCCCAAAATGAGTGGAACTACCCAAATCTGACAAATATGACAGAAATTCTGATCCTCGGGATCATGTCAGGGAATTTTGCACTCTATCCATGGAGTTTATGCACGAACCAACATACTTAATGTGTCTCTTCCCATGATCTTTGGGAGGAGCAACCATCAATTGGTTCTCTAAAATACCTCCAACCAACAAAAATTTTGAGGATTTGATCAAATTTTTCTATCAACTATACTCCTACAATATCCAACATCTGGTCACAATGATCGATATTTGCAACCTGAAATAGAATTCACAAGAACCCTTCCTAACCTTCCTCAAACGCTGGAGGAAGAAGTTTTCACTCTATGCCTGACAAATTTTGGAAAATGAGAAACTAGATATCTTCATTAATAATCTGGTTCCGAAAATCAATTATCATCTTCAAATGCAAAATCATACCTCTTTTGACAAAATTGTAGAAAATGCCATTAAAATAGAAAATGTACTTGTTCGTAAGGGAGACATATCACTTCATAAGGAGAACAAGTATGATTCAAGTTCTAGCCCCAACAACAAAGATAAGGGAAAATTCTAGAACAAAAACAAAAATGTCATCACCGATTGTGTTGTTGATCACATCAGTTCTCCACCCAAAGCACCAACATTTAATCTCACCATTGGCACCTAGGCCATAAAAGCTTCAGAAATGAAGGTGACTGAACCTGCTAAAAATTTAACTGACTATAAACCGTGGGTTACAAAACCAAAGCGCAAGTTCACTCCTTTGGGTGAGTCCTTGGAATCTTCCATGAAAATTCTATTGGAAAACAATATCATCACATTACCTGAGATCAAACCATATGACCCCGAAGTCAAACCTAAATGGTGGAAGGAGACTTATTTCTATGATTTCCATTGAAACAAGGGTCATAAGACCAATAAATGCATGTGTCTAAAGCATCTCATTCAAGACAAAATTGATGTTGGAGAAATTGTGATTGACAACCATAAATCCAATAACAATCATACAACATTCATGGAACCTTTTCCGAAGCACACCCAAGGAGATTCATCTTCTAAACCAAACATGGGTGCTAAAGTCAATTACACTTACTTTGGAAATAATGATGTCATCAAAATGGTAGAACCATGCCTATCTGAACACTGCAATGTCATCACCATTGTCAAAAAGGATAGAGATAACAAGATAACTAATGCAGTCACTCGATCCCAAGCTTAGGTAATTCTCTAAGGACAAAACTTGGGCTCATCAAATGCCTCGAAGGTACCATTCAATCTTACATCTACATCTAAACAAAGGACTACTTCCAAATCTTGAAATTCTAAAGAGTCCAAGGCAGTATCATCCAACATCATCCAGCAACTACAACATACTAATGCCAAAATTTCTATATTTGCACTATTATGGATCTCTCTTGCTCATCATGCAATTATGGACAAAGCTCTAATTGGCTCGAATGTTCCTGAAGATCTTGATCTTGATAGATTCCAAACAATGGTGGTTCACTTGACGTCCCCTCAGTACATATCCTTTTTAGAGGAGGATGATAACTTGTTGAGTCATCCACATAAGCATTCCTTGCATATTGAAATCATAATCCAAAACCGTTGTGTCAAATGTGTGTTGATAGATGGAGGTGCTAGTCTAAATATTTGTTCCTATAAACTGGTTACTCAACTAGGATTGTCAGAAGATGCTATTGATCCTAAAAAGAAAATAACCATAAAAGCATATGACGAACAAGAAAGGAATTCCAAAGGAGTCATTGTACTGCCTATCAGAACAAGACCTGTCATCAGAGATATCATTTGTCAAGTACTAGATCTCCCATTGGCCTATAATATTCTTCTACGAAGGCCCTGGATTCATGAGATATAATCTATTCCATCAACATACCACCAATGTGTCAAATTTCCCTATGATGGAGTCAAGGTCACTATCCTAGAAGACACATTAGCATCTTGTAATGATTTGAAGGAGAGTGCAGAAAAACTTGTCCCACATAACATGGAGTCTTCTACCAAATAAATAGACATAGTACCTACATCTAAAATGGAAGACCTATCAAAATAAATCAAGATCAAAGATACAGGCATAGGAGAAGACACAATGGAACTAGTCCTATCTCTCACATCTCTCCCACTTTCACCTAAGTCTTATGGACAACCTTAAGAGAAAGTAAAACGTACAACCAAAGAACCTCAGGTTATCTTTGATGGGAGTTTCATCACAGAATGGGTATCCAAACAAGAATCAGATGAAGAAGAGGTTGTATTAGCCTGGTTATACAAATATGAGTCTCAATCATAGACAATTCAAAAATGTGACTCTAAAATACCTAAGATTGTTACAAAATCATATGGACTAGGTCACAAACTAATGTCTAAAATAGGATATACTAGAAAAGGACCTTTAGGAACAAGAGGTAAAGGCATCATCAAACCAATTGAACACTGTGGAAGGACAACAAAAGATATAACAGACATAGGATATCATAAGAAACCTTTCCATCTCAGTGGAATCTCTACACATGTCCTAGAACAGATAGAACCAAACACAAATACTAAGCAAAAGGAAGAAGCACAACATCAGACAGTGATGATTTAGACACAACTGATGTTTTTCCTTATGAATGTATACCTCAACATATCTTAGATCTTCTTGAAAATGAAAACGAACCTAAAAGAATTAACGTGGTAGACACACGAGAACCTACTATTGAACAAGAGACAATCACAACACAAGAACCAGCTGATCCTAAAAACAAATAAGAAGAAGAAGGTATACCTCTCACAATAGTTGAACATTTGGGACACTCCAGTGATTCTGAGACAGATTCCCATAAATATGAATTCTGCTCAAACTCTGAGGGCCACCCTGCTTAGGGTATTCGTCCTGATTTTACACATATTCTTGACTTGCCCAAGGATCTAGATGAGGAATCAAATGACTGTGAATGGAGAATTATTCCAGAAGAAGATGAGCTTATAACAGAAAAATACATAGATGTCATTCACCGATATGCACCTATGTCCAAAATGAGTCTAAAATGAAATAACAGATCTTGTGAGTATGATCCACTTATCACTAACGCAAGATCTGATGATGACGTTTAGATGCTTAATGAAATAAAAATTATGAGTAGTAATATCATCCTTTAATTCAAGAGTTGTATCAGAACCAATGATGACAACATTGTATGAGTGAATAATATTAGCCAATCCTTTCCCATGCTTACTATCCAACATCCCAAACTTATTGACCAAACATCCAATGATCCAAACTGAGACATCCATACTTTTCAGATAGACTACACTCTCTCATGCTACCTAAACACAATAGAACCTATGAAAACTTCCATCAGTGAACCTAGTGTCAGCATGATGGAGTTGGATATCAAATATCTCAATTAAAAGAATAAAAGCAAAAAGAAAAAGAGTTATGAGGGTGAAAAGCACTATGTGGCAGTCTCAGAACCTAAAATAGTAAAAACAAAAGATGTATCCAAAGGTGAAAACCTCTCAGAGGTGTCTAAGGATGAGATATTTAATGTCCTTCTGAGTCATTTACAAGATAGATCTCTAGTTTTGATAGAACCAACTCAACCTATCAATCTAGGCACAAGAGAGGAACCACAGTTGATTCATGTAGCACAATCTCTGTCACAAGAAGAAAAACATGCATTCACAACATTCTTAATAGAGAAGAAAATCAACTTTGCATGGAAGTATTTAGATATGCCTGGATTGGATCCTAATCTTATCATGCATCATCTCTCTATCGCTCTAGGAGTTAATCCAATCAAGAAAAAGTTGTGTAAAATGCATCCTCATGTAGCACTCCTTGTCAAAGCTGAGCTAGAGAAACTGCTAAAAGCTAGATTTATATGAGTCATAGATTATGTAGAGTGGATCTCAAACATAGTTCCAGTATCAAAACCAGATAAATCTATTAGAGTATGCACAGACTTCAGAGATGTAAACAAAGCATGCCCTGAGGATGATTTTCCACTACCAAACATCGATATGATAGTGGACATGATTGTGGGCTTTGAAATGTACTCTTTAATGGATGGTTTCTCTGGATACAACCAAATCAAGATAGCTCCAGAAGATAAAGAGAAGACAACTTTCACTTGTGCATGGGGTACTTTCTATTGGAATGTAATGCCATTCGGTCTTAAAAATGCCGATGCTACATATCAAAGAGCAATGACATCTATCTTTCATGACATGATGCATATAAACATGGAAGACTACGTTGATGATACCTTGGCTAAATCAATGAAATGATCTAAACACCTAGCTGACTTGGGTACAATACTAGATAGAATGGAGAAATTTAGTCTTCGACTAAATCCTAAGAAATGTGCCTTTGGTGTCACTTCAGGAAAGCTTCTAGGGTACATTGTTTCAAAGAAAGGTATTGAAGTAGATCCAACAAAAGTTAAAGCAATCATGGAGATGCAACCTCCTAAGAACATCAGTCTATCAAAACACTCCATCTATCAATGCAATCTTGGTATTTCCTAGCTTTCAGTCTACTTTAGTTTGTACATATCTTGCAATCCAATAAATGTCGGTCTATGTACCAAACAACAAAGCATCTGCATCAATCAAAGTTTCAAACTTGGGGGCAAACAATGTCATATCTTATGGTCCTCAGTATCTTAGATGAGTCATATCCAATCATGATCCTTCAAAGCTATATATGAGTTATTTTGTTTGTCTCCCTACCAGGAAAGGATTTTGTGCCTAACAACAACACAAACAAACTACAACGATAAATAAAAACAATCTCTGCAACATGCTTTAAATCTTCTTGTATGCTAACTGATTCACATTAAGATTTTTGCATATTAAGTTCTCTTGAGCTCATCGATGATGTCTTTTAGAGGATTTAGAGAGTGATGATTGGGGGTATAATCTTTTTTTTGTCTTATGTTTGTAAGTGAAAATATAATTACTCTCGAAACTCTGGATTGAATTGGTGTCCACTATAAGTGCCTCCATCATGATGGGATAGCCACATGCACCTCGACCATTGATACCTGGATGCTTTAGGGAAGTCAGATCTAACTTTGTCTTTTTTAGTGATGTCTTATTTCTATTGTGAAATGCAACATTACCCAAGGATGTGAATGATAAAGGGTCACTGCGGGTAATTCACATTACAATCAAAATGATCTCCCCACTACTTAGTGTGTTTGTAAGCAAGGCGTATTCAGGTCATCACAACATTTATGTTCTAATGCTTATACAAATTGCTAAATCAAAATGGACATGATATTCAGATCATCTTGGATTTTGTGCCTTGGTGCTTATATCTAAATCCGACATTCCCAACTAAAAGTCAATATTCATATGCTCATGGTTGTCTAACCAGTGGAAATTGTATCGACTATATGGTGTTACCTAAAATATTCAGTGATGATAAAGACTGACATATGATCAGTGACTAAGTCCTAGGTCTGCATTTCATTTGCATTTTACACTCTGCATGGTTGCATCTTTCTCAGGATTTGAATTTAGCATGATGTTTGATATTCTCCAAATTGCACTAAACATATCACAAGACCTGAGTGTCACATGAAGGTCCCTACACCTAATCAACAAGTAGTTATCATTCTGGGTTACACATCCTTTTTGACAAATGACTGAGCACTTGAACTCTTCATGTACGTGTCCAAATATCATGTGAATCACTACATAAACATCTAATTTTCATAAACATTTTACATATTCATTGCATACATACATGTGCATCCATCAAACATAAATAAATTCATGCATTGGCATTATTCAACTATCATCTATCATTGCATTTTACATTGCATATTTATATATCCATTACATATTCATACATTCAAAAGTGCAAGTGAAATATTTCATCTATTTGCATCACATGATAAACATCATAAATTGAAATAACAAGTGCTATGAAGTCAAAACCACTACAACTAATCTCATATATATATATATATATATATATATATATATATATATATATATATATATATATATATATATATATATATATATATATATATATATATATATATATATATATATATATATATATATATATATATATATATATATATATATATATATATATATATATATATATATATATATATATATATATCGTACAAAGGGGTGCACCAAGTGCATATGATACAAAAAAAAGAGCTTCAATGAGCTATCTAGTACAAATAATCAAAATGTCAAAAATGAGGAAGCACAATGAATCAGTTGTTAGCCTGATCCTTAGCATCAGGTGCTCCTCCTCCTCCTGTTTGTGCATCAGGCAGTGGCTCAGCATGTGGGACTCTAGCTCCCTCAGATGCTAGCATATACTGCGAGTAAGAGGTAACTCTCTTCCCGGGTGGCATAACTGAAAAGTAAGTAGAAACATAATATGCACCCCGCCCCCTCTGATGGATCACCTCGGCCTACAATCACTTGACCTCTGCATCTTGCTCCCTCAGTTGCCTATCACACTCTCGTAGCTAGACCTTTAGAGATAAGCTATAGGATCTCTGGTCCCTGAGCTGGTGTTGTATCCACCTAATCATGTCCTGAGGTGTCTACCTCAGCCTAGTACCTCCTCTGTAGCTATTGTACTCCCTATACCACCTAGAGTACCACCCTCACCTCTTTTGTGCCGATGTTGCAAAACTATTGGTCTAGCCAATGGAACTGCTCGTCGTCTAGGAGCAGGCCTAACATCACCTATAGGGTGTGGTGGTAACCCTACCACCCTCTACACTAGAGGAATTGGCTATGCCATGGGGATCTGCACCTCCCTTTGTCTCTGTCCTCTACCCATAGGGGCACTTGTGAGATCCTCTATCTCCTCCATCGTGGGAATGAGCTTCGTCAGATCCAAGAACCGCCAGATGGGATGCTCTACTATATATTTCGTATAGGCATCAGTCACTCCTACATCTTATACATGAGCTTGATAGTCCCAATCCCTGCTCTATAACCCACTATACTCAAGGCTACACACTACATAGGATAATATTGCAAATCATCCTAGTCTGATCTCTCGCACCTGTTGTGCATAAGCAGCAAGATCTTGGGGCTCATACTGGATTGATCCATACTACCTCTATACCATCATGATAAAAAATCACTCAAGGACACTAGTAGAACACCCCATCAAAATCTAGCTCTAGCAGAAGTAGTCGAACTGAGCCCTCATTGTTAGCCACGCCTCTATCTGTAAGTATGGCCTCTAGACCACAACTATCATATCATCAAGGACATGCCTCCAGTACCATGTGTGGCCCATCCTCACCTATGTAACAAATCTTGAATATCTATAAATAAGAGACTCCTGGTCCTGCCTCTCATTGCCACAAATGGACCTGCAGATGGGAATGTGCTCCCATGCCCAGATCTGAAGTACTATGGCTCCAGAAGCAAATGGCTTACCTTCATGGTAGAAAATATCATGCATCTTCGTGAACATATGTGCCAACAAACACTAACCCCATCCATACTCTGTCGGGCGCGCCATCAGTCGTTGAACCATCGGTGCCCAACCCATCAATAGATTGTTTTGCTAACGGTCAGACATGATGATCCCGCTAATCATCCCAGTGATAATGCACTCAAGCCTATGCATCTGCCCATAGCGCTTCACTAGAACCTCCCAAGAAATATGTTGAGCAATCTGGTCATCTCTCCAAATAATGTGCATAACACCTATAAACATGTATTACCCAAACTCAGATAGTCTGGGCGAGGGCCATGGAATGAAATCCAAAGAATCTGGTAAACATCCTCTAGTGTCACTGTGATCTCCCTTGTCGGGAGGTGGAACATCTGAGTCTTAGAGTGGAATCTCTCCACCAGTGTCATGATCGATCCATGATTCACCTGAGTGTCAGGTAAACCAATCAAGAACTCAAATCCAAACGCAACAAGGTGAACTCTCATGGGATTAGGAAGTGTCAAGCATAATCTTTGATTAGTAGGATGTGAAATATGAACATGCACATTGGGGTACCTAACCTACAAAGCACAAAAAATGGGATGAACATCAGTGATTCGCTAAAAACAAAGGATAGATGCACACAAAATGAGACAATGAGTATATCAGAAGGGGCATTAAAGGCTATGGAATTTAACTTGACAATCAAAATTTTTGAAAACTTTTCCTAAGAACCTAAAAAATGCTCACTATTTTCCATACGACACTTCAGAAAATTAAAAACTGGTGCCAATTATTGTATGACAATATATAGCTACCCATACGATATTTGATGGGTATACGACATTCTACATTATCCCGCACGACAATTGAGGGACCTGATGAAATGTCGTACGAGAGATGGGTGTCTCCCATACGACACTATACAAGCACATACATGACACTTAAAATGCACCGAAAATGTTGCACGACATGCCACAACATGTCGTACGACATCTCATTGAGAAAAAAATTAAAAATGTAAAAAACATTGAAAATTCCTAAAATGCAATTAAAAATGTGCTAAATTGAATTCAAAGAGAGGCACATAGGTCCACTTATCGGATTCCCGTACTGCCTGGGTCTCTGATACCACCTAGAGCACTCAAAACGATGTGAAGACACTGGAACTTGCATTTTTCTCTCAAAGGGCTCCACAAGGTTTCTAAAGTCAACTAGTTGAAATAAATTAAAAATGACCTCTTTTGGTGTTATATAGGTTTTGACGTAATTTTTCAAAGTGCTCTATTTTGCGTGAAAATTGCACCCCTAACTAATGTCGACGTTATGAACCCATTTTCAAGATCAAAATCAAAATATGAGATCATTTACGTTGTCAAAAACATGATTTAAAATTTTTGGACCCAAGATGGCTGACTGCTTGCATAATCAACCTTCATGACATCACATAAATTTAGTATTCAACTTAATTGATTATCTAACATCAAACTCTTGAAATTTCAACTTGGTCAACCATGGTGGTCAAACCTAGTCAAACTTGGTCAACAAGACCCCTAAACGATGCAGAACGCATCCCCGAACGTATACAACCATTTCTACAATCGATAACATTGCTTCTAATCATTTAACGCTGACTTTCTTGCCAAATTTCAATTTTAATCCCAAGGGGGGCATGGTATTACACATCATTAATCAAATCTGTTAATCAAATTTTCTTCGGCAATCAAGACAACAACCACATCTAGTTGCTGACTCATCAAAGTCCTCGTTGCTTGGGGCACATCACTTGGGGCATATTAGATTCATCAAAATCCATATCAATCTGGTGTTCTCCTAATCTTGTAAACTGTATCAAATTTTCGTAAACATAAGTTCATTAGTGTTATTTCCTTGATTCTTTGTAACTAAAGGGTTCAAACTTGACATCCTTTCGATTCCTTTGGACAATCAGGTCTAGAGTTAGGATAGTCAATTCCTCGTAATCATAGGTTTAGAATCAGGCATTTTATCACTTCTTCGTAATCATCGGTTCATTTTTGGTACCGTTAACATCATCTTGATTCTTGGTCAATCAGGACTTGGATCAACATCTTCAAATCTTCCAATCAGTTTGTCTCGGAATCGGTTAATCTTTCAAGATCAGTTTCTCCACCACATAACTGAGTCTGGATTCCATCAAAAATAGATTAATCTTTGAATCACTGTGCTTCACATAGTAATTCAAAGAGGGGAAAAATGTAATACCCCAAAAATGGGCTTTAGTACCATTAACCTCTTACATTGACAAAATTGATCAAAATTGACCTTAAAGTCTTAATCTAAGGCACATCTGCACATCAAATCGTCAAAACCCTAATCGATTTTATCACAATTCTGCATCGGGGAATAGTCCTAAATATTCCTAATTTATCCTAATTATTTCTAATTAAATATTATTTGGTGATCAATGATATTATTTTATTTATCTAAAGTCAATTAATTGAATATGTTGAATATTTAATTAATTAAACTCAATTCTGCCACTTAATTAATTTAATTAGATTTAATTGATATTTATTTCTAGTTAATATTGTTTATTTGACAACAGATCACAATTTCTAAAAATAATCAATTGCGTATTTATTTAATTGATTAAAATCAAGTTGTCAAAATTAATATGATTTTGAATAAAGTTTGATTAAAATAATTGATTAACCCACAGATCAGTTATTTAATTGTTCAAATCAATTAAGTTGAGAATAAAATGCATGCAAAATTAAATAAACTCATAATTATCTATGCACAAATTAGAAAAGCAGTTAAACTCAAAATCAACTATTAAATTCAATTTGTTAACTTTTTTAACTCAACATGTGATTGTGAGTTGGAAAGCAGATTGGAGTAATCAGAACTTCTAATTTGAATTAAAAAGATGATTTTGCATAATTTTGTGAGATAACTATTTCTAATTTCCTGATAACTTAACAATCAATATGAGTTGATCAAGGAGAGATTTTTGGCTTTCCATGAGTTCTCAAAACCTTGGATTTCTATATAAACAGGCCTCAGTCCTTTACAAATGATCGTGAATTTGGAGAATCTTTGCACGTGCAATTTGGAGAATTTGGGGATTGTACAATTTTTGAGATTCTTTGCTAACCATTATTTTCTTGATTTCATTGCATTCATGGCATTGATAGCTTAGATTTCAATTCATCTTTCATCTAGTTTTAGATCATTTTTACATTGTTTTCATCATTATTGCATAGAAAATCCAAAAACATAGATTAAATTTGCATTCATTTTCATAGCTTTCATCATTCAAATCCCTCATTTAGGTGTTGCATTGTCACTAATCTTAGTTAATTTCTAAGAATACCATACTTGCATCTATTAGAAGGCAGTAAATCACTTGGTTAATGATATATTCATTTATTATATATTTTCTGATTATTAACCAATAATGTTTTACTGAAGTGTTGTGTCCATAAATAGGTACAATTTTCACACACACACACTTTCTAATCACATTGAAATGATAGGCATTTTATTACCCTGTATACATTTCAAATAATGTGTGCCTTCAAAATATGAAAATATCTTAAAAGCACACATGCTTGAAGTACCTTTTTGATGGAATGTTAATTTGTGCAAAGTACGAGAACTATTATTTCCCCTACATGTGTAATCTTAAGTGGAAGTGGCAAGGGTAACATGGTTCAAATGTATGTGCATGCCGATCTTCCTCACTAATTGGAAGATTGAGGGGATCCCTTTAATAATTGCATTTTAACTATAGTAGAGAGATTTTAGATTTATCTTTAAATGAAGGTTAGGAACTTTCTGGACCTTAATATTCTATTTAAACCTCTTCATTTGGCTTATTTTGGCAATGTAGATGTCTATTGGTTGATTCCCTTTCAGTCATGAATATACCAATTAAGTTAGGTGGAAGAAGCCATTTGATGGCATTTGATAGTGGTGTTACGGTTGACAGGATGAAGTTGCATATCATATTTCCCCATGACATGGAAATTAGGGTGGTGTTAAGAATATTAGGGGAAGAATTTATTCTTAGTGAAGATCGTCATAGGGCTGACCCTGACATACCAATGATGTTTTTAACTATCTCTCTTGATTTTTTTGATGATAAGGACCATGTGGTACGTCTGTGTCATAGTATCTTCAAGAGGGATATCTTGTTGGGCCTAGGTATATCTTTAGCTAACATTGACGCAAATCTAACCATTCTTCTACCAAAAAATATATTATAGACCTCTTCTGGTCCCCAGGTATCCTATTGTGTTTACAAATAACTGGTAGGCTTTCATGGTGAGGGAAGCAACCCTTGTTAGGAACCTGAACTTTCTTATGTTTATGTTACATGTGAAATAATCAAATGCTCACAATTGGTATGATATCTACCTCTATGAAGAATTGCTAGAAATGGGGGATGAGGTAGTGGAAATCGCAAATGCATCAATCCTAGCTAGAGAAAGATCTTCAAAAGAGAACCAAGAGGAGAGTAAGGTGGTGGGCTGAAAGGGAAAGCATATTATAAAAGATGATTAGTTTGGTAGATTTTAGTATATCTATAGTTTTTAGTTTTTTATTATCTAAATACATATGTCCCTAGGTATTCGATGTAAGTTTATGTTTTACGATCATACTGATAAACAACACTTTGGGATATATAATATTGTTTCATTTTGACTTTCTCAACTATATGTGAATATAATATATACTAATAAATTTTATTAGATAAATAATGGTTGTTGTGATTGGATTTCTTTAATTTCCAAACAATTTAATGCTTGTATGGATTTTCTTTATGGTTGAAAGCAATATCTTTGTGGTTTTCTTATAAGATATGAAGCTACATTAGGCCTATTTGAGAGTATTAAGGGCTTCTGAAATGCATCCACATTTTCTATACTTAGTAACTCATGACAAAAAAGCTATAAAGTGTTAGGAATGGGAACACTAAGAGGGGGGGTGAATCAGTGTTCACTATATTTTAACTTTTCACCGTAATCTGAATACTGAATTATAAATGCTTAAGTACTGAATTAAAAATTCACATAAACATGAAACATGAAATCAACACATGACACCAATATGGTTACGGGGAAACCCAAATAGGTAAAAACCCTGGTGGGACTTGATACCCACTAATAATGTGCACTAGTGTTTTGTGATCCTTGTTAGAAGATCCTTTACCCTGTTAAGAGTAGCTTTACAATGCTTTTAGTATAGTAGACCTTGTTAAGGGTTAGACCCTATTAGGAGTCTTTTACAATGATCCCTGTTAGGGGAGTAGACTCATTGTCCTAGAGCTCACTGCTCAAATGATGAAGGCTACAACCTTCTGAATCAGATACACACTATATTTGCAGGTGAACTATTACTATGACACTACTTGTCAGATCAATTCCTTTGGTGCGCTGATGCTTTGACCTCTTGCAAAGCTCTAATAAATCATATGCTCTCTTCGCATACCTTTTCTCTTCTTCTCACAACTCTATTTCCACTTCCATACCGAATACAATGGGCACACCTTATATTTATGCGCTCATACCAATTATACAATTAGGTCGGCCCTATGACTAATTACAAATAACGCTTCCAAATGCATTGGCTTAAGCATGATTATAATTATACATATACATATGTTGACAACCTAAATACAATGGGCGCATAGCCTCTACAACATTAATTTACAATCACAAACCAAAATAGTCACTATCGGCTCTATGCTCTGTTCTCTGCTGGTACACACTGGTTGTGCAACTTCAACTGACTGTAACTTTCACAGCTTTGCATATCTACTTATGCGCTCTTAGACTAAGCATAAGTATAGTCTAAAAATCTTAATTTCTAGGGCACATACCTTAATTCATCCATACGCATGGGCGCAAGTGCTCTGAGCTGCAAGAACTCTATATGTTGTCCAGTCTTCAACACTTAACTGATTTCTGATCTTTACACTTAGTGCACTGACTCCAAACTACTCTATGACTTTGTTGCCATAATGACAACACTATATCTAGTCATATACTTTAGTATAGACAACTTGCCAATAGAAAGGTTGTCCTTCTAACAATGGAGAAAAATTTATGGGTATTATACTCTAAATACTAACAAAAATTTGTTGGTAAAATGTAAGCGTGTTGTTGATAAAATCTAGTTATATCCAGAGATTAATGTACTTCATCTTGTAAAAGGATTGTCATCTTTTCTTTTCTTCATCCCTAAGTAATAATGTTGGTCGAAATAAATTAATGTTTCATGTTTAGCTCATGAATAATATGAATGATAATGTCTCAGACCTATTGATATCCTGGACATGATAAGTTGGTCTCAGATCATCATTATTAATTGGTGATGAGGGGAAGTTTATCTTTGTGGCTTTCTGAAAACATAACCTAGGAACCTCAATGATGAATCCATTACTACTCAGTAAATTTATGATTATTGTTAAGCCTCACATATGAAATAGTAGCTATGGTACTATGATTTCCTACTCTCTTCCCTTGCTTTTTGCATTTAGATGGATTAGAGCCTATGTGAAATAGTCTGAAAATGACCTAGTATAATCTGGACAAGTTCTAAAAAGTTTTGATTTCAAGGCTCTTATTCAGTTGGCTCTAGCACAAATATAGGTGAAAGGTGAATGTTATGGTTACTAAAATGGATATCATCCTCATATAGGAATTAGACCCTCAAATGTTATAAATTGATACTTAAATAGATACTTCTGAAGCTAAATATTGATTTATACCATGCATGGGATAATATGGAAATTCTCTCAAGAGATGGATTGTTCTTGAATAAACATGTTAAATGATCTGGTTCATATGGAGAAGGATCCATGATCAAATTATGCATTATTTTTCTTAAAGGCATAAAATTGGTGTTCACATTTATATGTACACACACACACACACACACACACACACACACACACACACACAGATATATATATATATATATATATATATATATATATATATATATATATATATATATATATATATATATATATATATATATATATATATATATATATATATATATATATATATATTGGACAAATTACATATGTTAATAAGGTAGTTTTCTGTATATGATGGTGGGTAGCAGTGTTATACTAATTTTTTTATTATCATTAAAATTATAGTATCCTTTGTAAGGTTTGTATGAGACCCTTTTATGCTCTTCCTCCTTTAATAAGTGTTGGTGTAATTAAATATTCATTAATTACATTTTACTTAAGTTTACTTAGGATAATGCATTTTCATATTAGTTGTCATTGAGACACCTAAGAGTTTGTATTTCATTTTAGCACATGGTTAGGAGAAATTCCACTTTACATGGTGATAGTTGTCATCTCACACCTCTTTGTGTGTGAGATCCACCTTTAGTGCTCTTATCACATTATCATCCTCTCGTTGTTGCACATACTTTGATGTACAATGGAGGATGATCCACCTTTGGTGGACATGTGATTCCATGTAGTATGGTTGATAGCTTATCATCTCCTTGTCATGTAGTCTTATCACATTGCCTATATATTCAAGCACTCCCACTTTGTATTCAATTCAATTGGGCATAATAAATTATTTGATCATTTTTCCTATCTCTCTTGTGCTATCTCTCGATCTTCTAGATCTTGGCATTTTATTCTTTTCCTTAGGAAAATTCTTACATAGTATCAGAGTCATATGAGTTTCATTGTATAGCCTATTTTGAGAGAATTTTATTGCAGGTCAAAATTGGAGCTTGCTGGTACAAATTAGAGGTTGGCATCACACTAAGAAGGTCCAAAAAACCCTAAATCGAGTTTTGTTTCATCCAAATCGGATATCTAAAGTAAAATCTAGAGCCATTTGAATTTTCAAGGTGCGACGACGACGATTAAAAATAATAATTTTAGAGGCGATTTTCAAACAACGATATCTCAGTCATCCAGACTCCTTTTTTCAAGAAATTTGTTTTGTTTTGGGGTAGAATTTCATGATCTACACAATGGTATAGGTGTTTGTTGATCTCTACTTCTGATATTTTTAGAAAATCGTAAACCTTAATTTTTACAACTTTAGAGGCTTCGTTCGGGTTCATATGGACATATTTTCAGGTGCTATTTATTTTGAAAGTGCATAATTTTTTTTGTCTACTTTCTAGATCTAGTATCAGTTTGGAAGAATTCTAAGTAGACATAGTACTTTCAGCATTTGGTCTATTTTGGCCTATTTTTGGTACTTGTAATATGTTAGATCCTTGAAAGATCTTGTGTCTTATTTGTTTGAGTCTACTATAGCTTCATATTTTCTATTGTAGTCATTAAAATCAGAAGTCCACTTTGGTTCATTTTGGCAAGTGGCAATTGTACATGTACTATATATAAAGTGCCAAAGTCATGTATTTCGGGGGGGTCCTTTGGTTCATTGCATTTTGGGGGGTGCATTGATTTTATGATTTCATTGTTTCATGTGAGAAGTGCATCATGGATGATTTAATTAAGTTGACAAGAGGGAACTATAAGCAATGGAGTGAATTGGTTCTTTCTCATCTTAGTGAGCATAACCTGTTGCCCTATTTGTATGAGTATAGACCTAAAAGTCCTTCTTTCGATTGTGAGTCTTACTCAAAAGTTCTTAAGGTAATCTATTATAATATGGATATGGATGTTATGGATTCCCTTGATGACTATGAAGATCAAACAACAACTATTCTTGATCTTTGGACTGTTCTTTGGGAAATGTATGGAGATCCACATATTCCTCCACTTCCAAAAGGTCCAAAACCTCCAGTTGCAACTCCTCCTCCTATTGAGATCACATCTATTGTCTCTCTTGATGATTCTTGTCTTCCTATAGTCATTGGCTCTTGTGATTTAATGCAACATGATATTCCTTGTCTTCCAGTGATAGTTTCATGGGATGACTACTTGACAAACATTGCAGGTTTGTTTGTGGAGTCCTACATTTCAGATTTGGGAGACTTCATTAATGATATTCATCTTCTCTTTATTGAGGATGATCCTTCTTCTGTTATTATGAGGCAACACTTTGACCCTCATCTTCATTATCCACTTGATCCTTCTTTTGAGATTGACATGATTATGGATCCTTTGATACAAAATTTAGAGGAGGTCTCTTTAACTTCAGAGAAGACAATTGAGTCTTTGGAGATTGGTTTTCATGAGTCTCAAAATTCACTTGAGATGTCACATTGCATGGTTCAGGTTGATCATACTCATGTGTTGGATATCCCTATTCAGTTTCCTGAGACATCATATATTTTGAGGATTCTTCCTAGAGATTGGGGAGGATTCATTGATCCACCTATGGACTTATTTCTTCCTAAGGGGGGGAACATCATTTAGTATTCTTGGTGTAGTTTCTACATTGATCCAGGAGCATCTATCATGGGTATATTGAGGGGGAGCTTTCTTGCTTCTCTTCCTACTTCTTCATTTGAGGAGGCATCTTTGTCTTTAGAGTTTGATCCAAATTCTTACATGGATTAGTTACCATTGGTTCTTTGTTTGTCACCTTATTTTATTGGGCTTGTTCCTGATTGGTTCTTGGCATCTTCATGATGAAGGGTGCTCCCCTTAATACCACAAACACATAACAAACATAGAGAAACAACAACAATAATATGCAAGAATAGAAAATTGGCTTCTTATTATCTCCACAAATGTGGAATTACAAATTTTTAGAATTACAACATGCAAAGCCACATGGGTATTCCCTTACAATATTCTGTAGGACAAAGCCTCGAACTATTACCCAGATATACTACCCAGAACTATTCTGAACTACCTAAGACAATAATACAGCCTTCCTTATATAGGCAATTCCCCACCGCTTGGGAAGGTTCCAGAATTTTAGCCAATAAGGCCGACCAAACTTAGAATTATTTTATTTTACATTTCATTACATCATAGTCGGCTCAAGATAACCTTTGAAACCCGAATAGAAATTTTGAAGAAAATTATTTTCTGCCATTTTAGGTGGCCCAACTTCTGAAGACCATAAGTCATCACCAGTTGACCTGATCGGCTATTATAACCCCATTTTGGAAACGTCACGAAGCGCTCTACAGGCCTGACTTGCGCAAGTGCCCGTCACCCAAATTTTTGACCTCATCTGGGGCCTCTAAAGCTTTCAAAACTGAGTTTAAAGTTTCTGTACCCTGCTGCCAATACCAAAAATCTTCAATATCTTCCAATATACACTTGATCTGGCAATGAAACTTTACTGGCAGACTTATATGACCAAAATGAACCTCCAAGAAAGAAATCAGATCATTCTGAGCACATACGAAAATGACCAAAAATAGTAACTTTCCATAAATAGCAGCTCTGCATAAAATAGCCCTTATTGAAAATAAAAAATAGAAATATTTTTGGGTGATGTAAGATTGCTCTTACACCCAGGATGCTCCTGCACCAGACACCCGAGGTAATTTGAGAAGTGACCCTGTCACGACTCAGGTGTGCAGAGCAAAACCAAGATGGCTAATCTCCTCCTTTGTCAGCCATGATGAATCTTCAACAGGTTATCCTTTCCACTTGACCAGATATTCTTCATATGTCCTGTTCCTTGTGCTTCTGCCAACACGACTGTCCAGTATATCTTCGATCTCCTTAGTGTCTGAACTAGTTGCTGGAATACTCCACTGTGCTGCTGTGATTTCATCTTCAACACCTCCTTCATGATACTCTGTCAGATCTAAAATGTTAAACACTGGTGAAATATTTAGCTCAGTAGGCAATTCTACCTCATATGCCTTTCCTGAATCATGTTTCTTCAGTATCCTATATGGTCCAAACTTCTTCATTTTCAGCTTGTTATATGTACCAACTGGAAACTGCTTCTTCCGCAAATGAACTATGACTTCATCACCAACCTAAAATTCCTTATACCTCCTTTTCTCATCTACCTTAGCCTTATACTGTGCGTTCATCTTGGTAATATGCTTCCTCACCTCCCCATGGATGTTCTTCAAGTGTTCTGCAAAATCCTCAGCTTCAGCACTACTTATTTCTCCATTATCTATCTTCCTCAATTCAGATGCATTTCTTGGACTACTTCCATATACAATCTGGAATGGTGATTTACCAGTGCTCTTGTTGACAGAATTATTGTATGCAAATTTTGACTGTGGTAAAATCAAATCCCATCCTGTTGGCTTATCTCCAACCAAACATCTCAGCAAATTTCTCAAACTCCTATTCACCACCTCTGTCTGTCCATCAGTCTGTGGATGATGTGATGAACCGAACTTCAAATCTGTCTTCAACTTCTTCCACAACGTACGCCAGAAATATCCAACAAACTTAGGTCCCGATCTGAAACTATGGTCTTTGGCAAACCATGAAGTCTCACTACTTCTCTGAAAAACAATTCTGCTACATGAACAACATCATTAGTCTTCTTGCAGGGAATGAAATGTGCCATCTTTGAAAATCTGTCAACCACTAAAAAAATTGAATCATGTCCCCGCTGAGTCCTCGGTAAACCAAGAACAAAGTCCATGCTAATATCCTCCCAAGGCTTCTCTGGTACAGGTAATGGCTGATACAATCCTGTATTCTGCTTCACTCCTTTCGCTATCTGACATACTCTCCAACTCTGTACAAACTTCTTCACATCTTGCTGCAACTGTGGCCAATAATAATTCTCACTAACCAAACCAAGGGTTTTATCACGACCAAAATGTCCAGCCAATCTTCCACTATGCTTCTCCTTGATGAGATTCTCCCTCATAGAACTTAATGGAATGCACAACTGACTCCCTCTGAATAGCATATCATCTTGGATGATGAAATCTAACCATTTCATCCTGTCTAGAGTAACAGGTTCTGTACAAGCTTTCCAAGCTTCACCAAAATCAGGATCCTCTAGATACAAATTCTTGAGTTCCTTGAACCCAACCACTTCAATCTGCATTTCTGTCAGCAATAGTTACCTTCTGCTAAGAGCATCTGCAACCCTATTAGACTTTCCACTCCTGTGTTTCAAAATAAATGTATAACTCTGCAAAAACTCAACCCATTTCAAATGCCTCTGATTCAACTTTGCTTGACTATTCAAATATTGCAAAGCTTGATGATCAGTATACAAAACAAACTCCTTAGGAAGCAGATAATGTCTCCACTTCTTTAATGCCTGAACTATAGCATAAAATTTCTGATCATAAACAGAATATTTTCTCTTGGCATCATTTAACTTCTCACTGAAATAAGCAACAGGTTTACCTTCTTGGCTCATAACAGCTCCTATTGCAGTACCACTAGCATCACAATCTAGTTGAAACACCTTATTAAAATTTTGAAGTGCTAAAACAGATTGTTCTGTAACTTTTTGTTTCAACAATTGAAAACTCTTTTCTGCCCCATTAGTCCACTTAAACTCTTTTCTATCCCCTCTCATTGTTTCAGTCAAGGGACCACAAATACTGCTAAATTTTTTGATAAACTTTCTGTAAAAGCTAGCCAAACCATGAAAAGATCTTACCTTAGTAGCACTCCTTGGAGTAGGCCATTCAAGGATAGCCTGTACCTTTTCTGGGTCCATTTTTAGACCTTCTGCTGAAACTACAAATCTTAAATACACTAACTCTTTCTTCGAAAAACTGCACTTCTTCAAATTAATCAACAATTTCTCTTCTCTCAGCTTCTCAAATACCATACGAATATGCATCATATGCTCCTCCAATGTCTTACTAAAGATCAAAATATCATCTAGGTAAACAATGAAAAACTTACCCAGAAATTCTTTCAGAACCTCATTCATGAGCCGCATGAAAGTGCTCGGTGCATTGGTTAGCCCAAAAGACATGACTAACCACTCATACAGTCCTTCCTTTGTCTTGAAGGCAGTCTTCCATTCATCTCCTTCTCTGATCCGAATTTGATGATATCCACTTTTCAGATCTATTTTTGAAAAATACACAGCTCCACTCAAACAGTCCATAATATCATCCATTCGTGGCAATGGAAACCTGTACTTGATTGTGATCTTGTTTATTGCCCTAGAATCTATACACATCCTCCACTCTCCATTCTTCTTTGGTGCTAATACCACTGGTACAGCACATGGACTCAGACTCTCTCGAATCAACCCCTTTTGTAATAGTTCATGTACTTGTCTGTTCAACTCCTCACTTTCTGTAGGTGTCATTCTGTGTGCTGCCTTATTCGGAAAACTTGCTCCTGGGATCAAGTCCATCTGATGACTGATCTTACTGACTGGTGGTAATCCATCAGGCATGTTATCTGATACAATATCTTGAAACTCATTCAACAAATCTGCAACTTCTACAGGAACATCTTCTACTTCCTCTTTACCAGCTTTTGGAATTAAAAAAAAACATACATGCTCATGCCTCATACCATCTAGAAAATTTCTTCCATCAACAAAAGTTATCCTTGCATTACCACATACTTTTTCTTCAGTCTCCTTCAATGGTTTTAGCTTATGTTGCACTCCATCCTTTGTCAAGGAATAGGTATTCGTACGACCACCATGTACAACACATCTATCAAACTGCCATGGTCTACCCAACAACATATGACATGCATCCATAGATATGATATCACACAGTACGTCAGCTTGGTATCTGCCAATCTTGAACTTCACTAGGCATTGTTCATTAACCATGACCTTGTGGTCATCCTACACCCAGGCAATTCGATATGGATGTGGGTGTTTCTATCTCTTGAGCTTCAACTTTGTCACCATCTCTTCTGACACCAAATTGTCAGTGCTTCCACTATCGATAATCACATCACAACATTTACTTTCACACTTGCACCTGGTGTGAAACAAGCTCCTCCTTTGCTCAGGTTCATTCTCACCACTCAACATGACTCTTCTGTTAATCAACGTTTCTCCTCTTTCAGCATCTTCAGAATTTGATGATCTGACATCTTCATCTATATGTGCAACTCTGGCCTGGCCTTCATTTCTCCTGTCTGTTCTGCCTTGGCCCTAAGGACATTCAAATGCCCTATGACCTTCTTCTCCACAGTGAAAACATGTTCCACGGAAGCCACCTCTTCCAGATCCTTGTCCTCTTCCCCTTCCTCTTTGATCTCTATTATTCTGATCCTGGAAGCGATTGGAATTGTTTCCTCTCTATTTCTGACTACTACTGGTCTCATCCTTCTTTTTCGGATCTTCATTTTGGCCACCATATGACCGTCCACCAGATCGTCCACCGCAACCTCTTCCGTTTTGTCTGCTCTCAAACTTCTTGTTCAGCTTTTCCTCTAATTTTAGGGCAAACTGGTATGCCTCTTCAATACTGTTCATTCGAACCAGATTCAGCTCCTCCTGAATGCTTGGCCTTAACCCATTAAGGTACCGGGCAACTTTCTCCTTATCAGCTTCTGCATGGCCTCTTCTGATGAGAAGTCGATAGAACTCCTCTGTATACTCCTAAACAGATCTTCCTGCTTGCTTCAAACTCTGCATTTTTTTTAGTAGGTCAAGCTCATAATCAACAGGAATGAACTGTCGCTTCAATTTATCCACCATCCGATCCCATTTCGTGATTTTCTTCTTTCCCCTTCTATTTCGCTCCAACTGAATCTCTTGCCACCATATCTTCGCATGACCTTTCAGTCTGGCCTTTGCAAATTTGACCCTATCAGGATCCTCGACATCTTCATACTCAAAATATTCTTCACATTCATCGATCCAGTTGATCAATTCCTCTGGGTTAAGATTTTTAGAAAATGTAGGAACCTCAATCTTAGATCTTTTCCCAATCTTGGAAATCGCCCGAAAAAGTTTTTCTTACTCCTGGTTCACAATTTCAACTTCTCCTTCTTGATATTCTTCTTCGGCTTCATCCTTGCTTTCGTCTCTGACATTAAGATTCATTCCTCTGTGAATCTCTTCTTGCAATGCTCGCACTTGTCTCTGCAGCTCTCTAACCTCAGGTGTCACAGCACCAGCTCTTCCACCACGTTCTCTTCATGGAGGCATTTTCGTGATGCGCGCTGAAACCCTAACCAGGGTCCTGGTGCAAACTGCCTCACAGTCGGCGATCTGTTTACACACTCAAGAAAACCTAGTCTGATACCACTTGATGAAGGGTGCTCCCCTTAATACCACAAACACATAATAGACATAGAGAAACAACAACAATAATATGCAAGAATAGAAAATTGGCTTCTTATTATCTCCACAAATGTGGAATTACAAATTTTTAAAATTACAACATGCAAAGCCACATGGGCATTCCCTTACAATATTCTATAGGACAAAGCCTGGAACTATTACCCAGGTCTACTACCCAGAACTATTCTGAACTACCTAAGACAATAATACAGCCTTCCTTATATAGGCAATTTCCCACCGCCTGGGAAGGTTCCAGAATTTTAGCCAATAAGGACGACCAAACTTAGAATTATTTTATTTTACATTTCATTACATCATAGTCGGCTCAAGATAACCTTTTAAACCCGAATAAAATTTTTGAAGAAAATTATTTTCCACCATTTCAGGTGCCCAACTTCCGAAGACCATAAGTCATCACCAGTTGACCCGATCGGCTATTATAACCCCATTTCAGAAATGCCACGAAGCACTCTACAGGCTTGACCTATGCAAGTGCTTGTCACCCAAATTTTTGACCTCATCCGGGGCCTCTAAAGCCTTCAAAACTGAGTTCAAAGTTTCTGTACCCTATTGCTAATACCAAAAATCTTCAATATCTTCCAATATACACTTGATCTGGCAATGAAACTTTACTGGCAAACTTATCTGACCAAAATGAACCTCCAAGAAAGAAATCAGATCATTCTGAGCACATACAAAAATGACCAAAAATAGTAACTTTCCATAAATAGCAGCTCTGCACAAAATAGCCCTTATTGAAAATAAAAAATAGAAATATTTTTGGGTGATGCAAGATTGCTCTTACACCCAGGATGCTCCTGCATCAGACACCCGGGGTAATTTGAGAAGTGACCCTGTCACGACTCAGGTGTGCAGAGGAAAACCAAGACGGCTAACCTCCTCCTTTGTCAGCCATGATGAATCTTCAACAGGTCATCGTTTCCACTTGACCAGATATTCTTCATATGTCCTGTTCCTTGTGCTTTAGCCAACACGACTGTCCAGTATATCTTCAATCTCCTTAGTGTCTAAACTAGTTGGTAGAATACTCCACTGTGCTACTGTGATCTCATCTTCAACACCTCCTTCATGATACTCTTTTAAATCTGAAATGTTAAACACTGGTGAAATATTTAGCTCAATAGGCAATTCTACCTCATATGCATTTCTTGAATCATGTTTCTTCAGTATCCTACATGGTCCAAACTTCTTCATTTTCAGCTTGTTATATGTACCAACTGGAAACCGCTCCTTCCGCAAATGAACCATGACTTCATCACCAACCTGAAATTCCTTATACCTCCTTTTCTCATCTGTCTTAGCCTTATACTGTGCGTTCATCTTGGTAATATACTTTCTCACCTCCCCATGGATGTTCTTCAAGTGTTCTGCAAAATCGTCAGCTTCATCACTACTTATTTCTCCTTTATCTATCTTCCTCAATTCAGATGCATTTCTTGGACTACTTCCATATACAATCTGGAATGGTGATTTACCAGTGCTCCTATTGACAGAATTATTGTATGAAAATTTTGACTTTGGTAAAATCAAATCCCATCCTGTTGGCTTATCTCCAACCAAACATCTCAACAAATTTCCTAAACTCCTATTCACCACCTCTGTCTGTCCATCAATGTGTGGATGATGTGATGAACTGAACTTCAAATTTGTCTTCAACTTCTTCCACAATGTACGCCAGAAATATCCAACAAACTTAGGTCCCGATCTGAAACTATGGTCTTTGACAAACCATGAAGTCTCACTACTTCTCTGAAAAACAATTCTGCTACATGAACAGCATCATTAGTCTTCTTACAGGGAATGAAATGTGCCATCTTTGAAAATCTGTCAACCACTACAAAAATTGAATCATGTCCCCGCTGAGTCTTCGGTAAACCAAGAACAAAGTCCATGCTGATATCCTCCCAAGGCTTCTCTGGTACAGGTAATGGCTGATACAATCCTGTATTCTGCTTCACTCCTTTTGCCATCTGACATACTCTGTAACTCTGTACAAACTTCTTCACATCTTGCTGCAACTGTGGCCAATAATAATTCTCACTAACCAAACCAAAGGTTTTATCACGACCAAAATGTCCAGCCAATCTTCCACTATGCTTCTCCTTGATGAGATTCTCCATCATAGAACTTCGTGGAATGCACAACTGACTCCCTCTGAATAGTATATCAATCTGGATGATGAAATCCAACCATTTCGTCCTATCTAGAGTAACAGGTTCTGTACAAGCTTTCCAAACTTCACCAAAATTAGGATCCTCTGGATACAAATTTTTGAGTTCCTTGAACCCAACCACTTCAATCTGCATTTCTGTCAGCAATAGTTGCCTTCTGCTAAGAGCATCTACAACCCTATTAGACTTTCCACTCCTGTGTTTCAAAATAAATGTATAACTCTGCAAAAACTCAACCCATTTCAAATGCCTCTGATTCAACTTTTCTTGACTATTCAAATATTGCAAAGCTTGATGATCAGTATACAAAACAAACTCCTTAGGAAGCAGATAATGTCTCCACTTCTTTAATGCCTGAACTATAGTATAAAATTCTTGATCATAAACAAAATATTTCCTCTTGGCATCATTTAACTTCTCACTGAAATAAGCAACAGGTTTACCTTCTTGGCTCATAACAGCTCCTATTGCAGTACCACTAGCATCACAATCTAGTTGAAACACCTTATTAAAATCTGGAAGTGCTAAAACAGATTGTTCTGTAACTTTTTGTTTCAACAATTGAAAACTTTTTTCTGCCCCATTAGTCCACTTAAACTCTTTTCTATCCCCTCTCATTATTTCAGTCAAGGGACCACAAATACTGCTAAAATTTTTGATAAACTTTCTTTAAAAGCTAGCCAAACCATGAAAAGATCTTACCTTAGTAGCACTCCTTGGAGTAGGCCATTCAAAGATAGCTTGTACCTTTTTTGGGTCCATTTTTAGACCTTCTGCTGAAACTACAAATCCCAAATACACTAACTCTTTCTTCACAAAACTGCACTTATTCAAATTAATCAATAATTTCTCTTCTCTCAGCTTCTCAAATACCATACGAATATGCATCATATGCTCCTCCAATGTCTTACTAAAGATCAAAATATCATCTAGGTAAACAATGACAAACTTACCTAGAAATTCTTTCAGAACCTCGTTCATGAGCCGCATGAAAGTGCTTGGTGCATTGGTTAGCCCAAAAAGCATGACTAACCACTCATACAGTCCTTCCTTTGTCTTGAAGGCAGTCTTCCATTCATCTCCTTCTCTGATCTGAATCTGATGATATCCACTTTTCAGATCTATCTTTGAAAAATACACAGCTCCACTCAAACAATCCATAATATCATCCATTTGTGGCAATGGAAACCTGTACTTGATTGTGATCTTGTTTATTGCCCTAGAATCTGTACACATCCTCCACTCTCCATTATTCTTTGGTGCTAATACCGCTGGTATAGCACAGTGACTCAAACTCTCTCGAATCAACCCCTTCTGTAACAGTTCATGTACTTGTCTGTTCATCTCCTCACTTTCTGCAGGTGTCATTCTGTGTGCTGCCTTATTCGGCAAAGTCACTCCTGGGATCAAGTCCATCTGATGACTAATCTTCCTGACTGGTGGTAATCCATCAGGCACGTTATCAGATACAATATCTTGAAACTCATTTAACAAATCTGCAACTTCTACAGGAACATCTTCTACTTTCTCTTTACCAGCTTTTGGAATTAAAGCAAAACATACATGCTCATGCCTCATACCATCTAGAAAATTTTTTCCATCAACAAAAGTTATCCTTGCATTACCACATACCTTTTCTTCAGTCTCCTTCAATGGTTTTAGCTTATGTCGCACTCCATCCTTTGTCAGGGAATAGGTATTCGCACGACCATCATGTATAACACATCTGTCAAACTGCCATGGTCTACCCAACAACATATGACATGCATCCATAGATATGATATCACATAGTACCTCATCTTGGTATCCGCCAATCTTGAACTTCACCAAGCATTGTTCATTAACCATGATCTTGTGGTCATCCTGTACCCAGGCAATTCGATATGGATGTGGGTGTTTCTATCTCTTGAGCTTCAACTTTGTCACCATCTCTTCTGACACCAAATTGTCAGTGCTTCCACTATCGATAATCACATCACAACATTTACCTTCACACTTGCACCTGGTGCGAAACAAGCTCCTCCTTTGCTCAGGTTCATTCTCACCACTCAACAGGACTCTTCTATTAATCAATGTTTCTCCTCTTTCAACATCTTCAGAATTTGATGATCTGGCATCTTCATCTATATGTGCAACTCTGGCCTGGCCTTCATTTCTCCTGTCTATTCTGCCTTGGCGCTAAGGACATTCAAATGCCCTATGACCTTCTTCTCCACAGTGAAAATATGTTCCACGGAAGCCACCTCTTCCAGATCCTTGTCCTCTTCCCCTTCCTCTTTGATCTCTATTATTCTGATCCTAGAAGCGATTGGAATTGTTTCCTCTCTGATTCTGACTGCTACTAGCCTCATCCTTCTTTTTCGGATCTTCATTTCGGCCACCATATGACCGTCCACCAGATCATCCACCGCAACCTCTTCCGTTTTGTCTGCTCTCAAACTTCTTGTTCAGCTTTTCCTCTACTTTTAGGGCAAACTGGTATGCTTCTTCAATACTGTTCATTCGAACCAGATTCAGCTCCTCCTGAATGCTTGGCCTTAACCCATTAAGGTACCGGGCAACTTTCTCCTTATCAGCTTCTGCATGGCCTCTTCTGATGAGAAGTCGATAGAACTCCTCTGTATACTCCTGAACAGATCTTCCTGCTTGCTTCAAACTCTGCATTTTCTTCAATAGGTCAAGCTCATAATCAACAGGAATGAACTGTCGCTTCAATTTATCCACCATCCGATCCCATCTCGTGATTTTCTCCTTTCCCCTTCTATTTCGCTCCAACTGAATCTCTTGGCACCATATCTTCGCATGACCTTTCAGTCTGGCCTTCGCAAATTTGACCCTATTAGGATCCTCGACATCTTCATACTCAAAATATTTTTCACATTCATTGATCCAGTCGATCAATTCCTCTGGGTTAAGATTTTCAGAAAATGTAGGAACCTCAATCTTAGGTCTTTTCCCAATCTTGGAAATCGCCCGAAAAAGTCTTTCTTCCTCCTGGTTCACAATTTCAACTTGTCCTTCTTGATATTCTTCTTCGGCTTCATCCTCGCTTTTGTCTCTAACATTAAGATTCATTCCTCTGTGAATCTCTTCTTGCAATGCTCGCACTTGTCTCTGCAGCTCTCTAACCTCAGGTGTCACAGCACCAGCTCTTCCGCCACGTTCTCTTCGTGGAGGCATTTTCGCGATACGCGCTGAAACCCTAACCAGGGTCCTGGTGCAAACTATCTCACAGTCGGCAATCTGTTTACACACTCAAGAAAACCTGCTCTGATACCACTTGATGAAGGATGCTCCCCTTAATACCACAAACACATAACAGACATAGAGAAACAACAATAATAATATGCAAGAACAGAAAATTGGCTTCTTATTATCTCCACAAATGTGGAATTACAAATTTTCAGAATTACAACATGCAAAGCCACATGGGCATTCCCTTACAATATTATGTAGGACAAAGCCTCGAACTATTACCCAGATCTACTACCCAGAACTATTCTGAACTACCTAAGACAATAATACAACCTTCCTTATATAGGCAATTTCCCACCGCCTGGGAAGGTTCCAGAATTTTAGCCAATAAGGCCAACCAAACTTAGAATTATTTTATTTTACATTTCATTACATCATAGTTGGCTCAAGATAACCTTTGAAACCCGAACATAAATTTTGAAAAAAAATATTTTCTGCCATTTCAGGTGGCTCAACTTTTGAAGACCGTAAGTCATCACCAGTTGACCCGATCGGCTATTATAACCCCATTCCGAAAATGCCACGAAGCACTCTACAGGCTTGACCCGCGCAAGCGTCCGTCACCCAAATTTTTGACCTCATCCGGGGCCTCTAAAGCCTTCAAAATTGAGTTTAAAGTTTTTGTACCTTGCTGCCAATACCGAAAATCTTCAATATCTTCCAATATACACTTGATCTGGCAATGAAACTTTACTGGCAGACTTATATGACCAAAATGAACCTCTAAGAAAGAAATCAGATCATTCTGAGCACATACGAAAATGACCAAAAATAGTAACTTTCCACAAATAGCAGCTCTACACAAAATAGCCCTTATTGAAAATAAAAAATAGAAATATTTTTGGGTGATGCAAGATTGCTCTTACACCCAGGATGCTCCTGCATCACTTCATCAACCAAGGATATGGTGACACATGGGCATACTTCAGAGACATCAAAATTTCCTCGTATGTAAATTTATATATGTATATATTATATGTATATGTATGTGTATATGTATATGCATATGTATATGTATATGTATATGTATATGTATATGTTTATGTATATGTACATGTATATGTGTATGTATGTATGTGTGTATGTGTATGTATGTATATATGTCAATTTATGTACACACAATCTCTCATCAAAGTACAATATTGAACTCATGTAAACAAGAGGAAATCTAGAAACCTTAAGACATATAAAATTATTTAAAAAGGGAAAAAAGGTAGAGTCACCTTTTTCTATTTTCACTTAAGCTAAATTTAGGAAGTTTTTTTAGACATTTAATAATTATTCTACTTTATGCATGCATCGTTTAGGGTTTGCATTAGGTTTTTGATTTCCTTTGTTAAGGAATTATCTTATTGTAATAACTCATTTTGATTAATTTAATTCTTATTTATTCCTTCAATGCACTTTTTTTTTAGGGTTTTCTCTTGTATGTGGCATGTTATTTGCATGCAGGTGATTATTGGGCTTGTGAGAATCCACCAATCTTGAATTTTAACATGGTATTCGAGCTCCAGACCTGCTACTTCCTATTCATCTTTTAAAGGATCTTGTCTTGAAAGCTAAGGTTTGTGTGTCATGTGGATCTGGAGGTAACTAAAAAAGATGGGCACTTTGGCACAAAATGGACCTCACCACTAAGCTGAAAATGCTCAAAATCCCCTAAATCCATATAAAAATTGTCAATTTTGGAGAACGTGAAAATGTGCGAACATTTTTTTGAGTTGCATGCTTTACAAGACATATTTGTTCCACCATTGACATCAGCACCCAGTCAGCATTGTCATAATTTTTTTGTATGTGCAGGTTTCTTCCAAATGAAAAAAAAAACATGCATTTACATGCACAAATTTTTTTTGTAATAGTTTTGACTTTTTAATAAACTTTTTTTAAAGAAAAATCTTTATTATTTTCCAAAAGGTATGCCTACATATGCATGTACATTGATTGTGCAAGAAGGTATGCCTCCATGTGCATGTACATTGACTATGTAGGAAGGTATGCCTACATGTGCATGTACATTGACTATGTAGGAAGGTACACCTACATGTGCAGCCTCTGACATCAACAAGCTGCGAGCTAAAATTTGACAACCATCAACCTATCACAGTTTGACCTTTTTTGTCATAAAGAGAAACTGTTGGTTTTGTGTCCATAACTTTGTCATATGATATCAAAATTTAGAAAATAAAATATTGTCAAAAAGTTAATTCCAAGCCTGAGCTAGTGGTGCAGGTTATTTTTTCTGATTTATTTCTATTCAAAGTTAGACCTAGTTTTTGCACTTTTGAGGGTATAACTTTTGCATACAAACTCTAGTTTTTGCTAACAAAAAGGCGTTGGAAAGGTGTTTCATGACTTTTTCTAGATCCCCAGTCGATTTTGTCAAATTGTTCACCATGTACACAAAGATAATCCATTAGTTTCTTTTTATTTTTTGCACTTCCCAACTTTAAAATTTGTGCTAGGGTTTAGGTTCTTGTATTGTGGAGGGTATTTTTCCTCTAGTTCACATGGAAAACCCTTCCTTTATTGAGTGGCTTAATCTACATAATTATCATAGTTGGAAGGTACATATGATTGACCTTTTCATGTTGAGGAGGTTATGGTCCTATTTGGATGAGGTTATGGTTAGTTGACTCGCTTGTTCGAGGTCATGCAACACTATAAAAAAATGGATGAGGCCATGGGAATAATTTCTATAAACATTTTAGATAGTCTTTTGTTTCACCTTGAGGGTTTCACTACACCTCGAGACATGTGGACCAAGTTTTATGATCTTTTTGGCACCATTAATCAGTTTATGGCACTTTAGATTAAGGTGGAGTTGACCTCTTTGGCACCTAATTTTTTTTCATCTATTGAGGATTTCTTGATGAAATTCAAATCACTGAGATCATTATTAGAGGTTGTGAAAAGAACAAAATAGAAACCAAGTGTATATACTTAATTCTCTCTAATCTTTGAGGTTCATTTCAAATATTTTATTCTACATTGTACTTCACCATAGATGCTTTGGTTTCATGATTTGTCATGCCTACCTTTGAGGTATTCTATGATTGGTTGACATGTGAGAATTCCAAGCTCACATAGTTAAATGATCTTCCAGGATCAAAGAACCAAGCATTGGTAGCTCAAACATCTCTAGGGAAGTAGGAGTATAAACAGAAGTCACAAACTACGAAGCTGAAGAAGGATTCCAATTCTCAGCACATCTCTAGCCCACCTTCTCCTAAGGGGGAAAATTAGAGAAAGAAAGGCCTCAGAACACTTATTGTAAAAATCCAAATCATGGTGAGTCTCACTACTTGGAGAAGAAGATAGATGGATGTGAAATACAAGTTTCATATTTGACAACTCTTCTTATGAAGAGCAATGTTGATATTCCTTCTTCTACTTCTCATAGGTCTTCTTCATCATCATTATTCCAGACAAATAGAAAAGAAAAAATATATCATGCATTATGTGCAACGGTTGGTCCACACTCTTCTAGATGTCTACTAGATTCAGGTGCTTCACACCATATGGAATCTTCTCAGGATTTATTCTCTTCTTTTGAGGCTTCTCCTACCCCACACATTTTGATGGGGGACAATACTATTATGAATATATGTGGGAAAGGTCTTATTGACATTGATGATGGTTGATTTAATGATGTACTATGTGTTCCATCTTTGTCCTCTCACCTTCTCTATATTTATCAGATTATTGATAGTGGGACAAGGAAGACAATTGAGTTCACACAAGATTTAGTGCACATTAGAGACAATGAGACATAAAATATTTTTTCAACAGGGATAGGTTATCATTCTTCCCACTTTTACTCTTTCTCTAATTTTGGTCCACCATCTCCACTATCAGGGAATTGCTCTCTTCTTTCACAAGACCCTGTTGAGGTGAAATTAGGTCACTTGAACTCATGTTTTATTCTTGAGATCATATTGTGACTTCTACACCTCCACCTCTTATTGAGTTTGTATATGTTCAACATGATTCCTGTTCAACTTTTCCTAACATTGTAGATCCATGCATCGACCCACCTAATGTAGTTTTTGAGAACATATCAGAGGAAATTAATCTCCACTCAGATGAAAAATTCAATACATCTTTTATCCCACGTTGTTTGGAGATTCCATTACAGGATTATCATACGCTTTCCTTTGAGCACCATCTAGGCCTTCTAGTTTCACCTCACATTCAAGGGTTTCCTCTTCGTTGTTCATTGCCTTTGTTTCTTCCTCCATGGAGCCACATTGGTCTAATCATCGACACAGGGGTTCTATCATTCTGGGGAGGCTTTGGAGTCTTGATCCTCTCTCATGGGGGGTTGGTTGTACTTATGGTCTTGAGATACTCTCTTGAGACATTGCATTTGTACCCTTTTTTCATTTATTTTTGGAGAGGTTTTTTTTTCCATTGGGTTTTCTCCTTTTCTCCACTTTACAGAGATTTAGTTGTGATTGAGTACCTCATCAAGCCTTTTTGTCAGGTCCCAAGTTTGCATTCTTACATGTAGTTTCATTCATGCACTTAGCTTTTTTGCTACTCTCTAAGTTTATCTTAAAGGGGGGTGTTAGAGTAAAAATATTATTTAACTTAATTAATTTAATCATATTGATTAATTAATTAAGTCACCTTTTTTTATTTTCACTTAAGCTAAATTTAGGAAGATTTTTTAGACATTTAATAATTCTTTTATTTTATGCATGCATCCTTTAGGGTTTGTATTAGGGTTTTTTTATCTCCTTTATTGAGGATTGATCTCATTGTAATAACTCATTCTGATTAATTAAATTATTATTCTTTCGTTCAATTCACTTTCTTGTTTCAAGATTTTCTCTTGTACGTGGTAGGTTATTTGCATGCAGGTGATTATTGGGCTTGTGGGTTGGTAATGCTTGACTTATTATCTCTTATTCGTCTTGGATTTAGTAATTCACCTCCTAATGGATCAATCCCACCATCTTATTAGTATAGTTCCAAGGGTTGACTCAATTCAATTTTATCATTAATAAAAACAACATTAGACATGAAAATTAAGTTAAATTTGATTCATTTAATGTTTGTCTCAATCAAATATTTTTATGTTAATGTCTATGATATATTTATTCAAATTTTGAAAGAAAAGAATTTCGTTAAAAAAAAGTTTGCTTGCTAATTTTGGATAGGCTCATTTTTCTATTCTATATATATATTAGAAAAAAAGGACAAGTTCAATGAATCTAAGTCGATGGGACTTAAACAGGGTAATTATTTCACCCCAAATTATTTAGCTTTGTTTTACAGAAAAAAAGAGAAATTATGAAGGTAAATTTGCTTGTAGTCGTACATTTTTTTCATTGCTTATTAATTACATTGTACAAGAGACAAACATGACCTATCTACATAGATATATATGGTTTTGATGATCCCAAAAATAGAAAACCCAAAAGGGTCTAGTAAAAAATTGATTCTGTTGGTTGTCATTAATTCATGTATTTGTACTTGTGCATATTTGAGAGCACCAATAAATGATTATTGATAATCGGTAATCACTATTATTTACCTTAATTTGTCTTATAATGATATTTTTATTGAGAGTTAAAAGAAGAATATGAATAGCTCCTAATTATCTTATCCTAAGAATTGACCATGATCTATGCTAATAATTTGGCGAATCCACACACAAAATGTGTAAAAAATTATCAAATCTATTCTAGTCTACTCTCTTTTCCTTTTTTTCTCATGTTTGGGGGTAGGGACTTCTCAAATAATAGTTCAATTTATTGAACAAGACTTATGAGGCTCAAACCCGCAACTTTTGTCTTGACAGGGTGGTACTCTAACTAATTGAACTACAATCCCACTAGGTACAATTAATTGACTCATTAGTCATCATAATTCAATTGCGATGAGTCATATTTTATAAAACTTTTCACTTTCAAATCTACCAAAAGTATTTGTTCATTCTGATTCTTTCTATATATAGTATATGGGATTCAAAAGCCAATTACCTTTTTTACCTAATAAATTGATATCTATCACAATCTATCAAGTTGGTATTGGGCCGAGCTGAATTTGAACCAATGTAGGCATATTGCCAATAAATTTATAGTCTATCCCCATTAGCCACTAAGGAATTGACCTAGGAAAAAATGGGAAGTTATTATAGTACCTAATTAGGTATTATAATGACCTTCCTAGCCTAATACCCCTAGGGGAAATCAAATCCCCATTGCCTCCTTGAAAGAGAGATGTCCTAGGCCACTAGATGATAGGGGCCTACTTATTGTCATAATATTCAAATCCCTAGTAATTTGTGAATAAAAAGAATATTTCTTTAGATTAATTATTGAATATTCTTCTTGTGCTTTCAAGATTGACATTATAACTATATTCAATTATTTATTAAAATATCGACCCCATTATTTGATATCTATCGAATATGTAATAGTCTTACCCATTGTTCATGAAATGACCAAAATCCATTTTAACTCAAGGGTAAAATAACTCCATGGTAAGGCGTAATTCATCGGTTCAAGTCTAAGAAAGGGCTCTTGTGTGCAATAAAGCCTAGTTTTTATTTTGAACATTTGATTAAGACAAAAAAGATGCAATGTACCTTTTTTTGTTATAACAGAATAGAACATGTAATATGATTGAGGACAAATAACATATAGAATTTTTTTTAGATATAGATTTTATATTTTTATCTTGCTACTAATAAGATGAATAATAGTATAAGATTAGGCATAATATACTTTACTTTCATGATTTTCTTTGAAGAATAGTAATTTCAATTAGTAGAATATTCTTAGTTTTTCCTCTTAATTTTTTCATATTACTTTTAAACTAAATAAAAATTTGAATTAAGTGAACCTAACCCATTGACCGATTAATTGTAAGAAGTATGAAAAAAATGAAAAGAAGTTAAGGAAAGAACCCAAGAAAGTGTAATGCAAGAAGGTATTTTACCATAACCACCGGAAGTGAGACATAGCTTTAAGATCAATCACCGTAACCATGAGAATTCTCCAAGGATCCAAAAAATGAGCCAAAATATTTTGAAAAGGGAAAATAAAAGAAAAACCCCTTGTGATATTATGAATGAGGCCATAGCCTAAAGAGAGAAAAGAGAGAAAGAGAGCAATATGCTCAATACAATAACTTCATAAGAAATGAGAGAGAGGAGCATCTCTTAAATAGAGATGAGAGAGAGGAGTTACAATGTAACTCCCAAGTCTATGAATGCCACCATTCATAACTGTGTGTGACAAGTGTCAATATCCTCTTAAGGAGGAATAAACTAATTTCCTTATTAAAGGAATTAAAAAATATGAGTTGTCCTCCCACTTGGACTAGACAAAAATACATGAAGGATACCTTGGTTTATCCTTATTTAAATAATACAACCAAGGAAAGATTATAAATTCTAACACCCCCCTTTAATCTTTACTTGCGGTGATTACATCAAGGGGTATCAAACCCAATTTTCAAAAAATCTGCAACTTGTTCTTCAAGGTGAAATAATTTGATTGTCTTCAAGTCATATGTTACTTTTGTAGATCCAAGAGAAGTACATGAGTCCTTTTAATGTGAGAAAGTGGAAGCATAGCCACATCTTCATAAGATATGTGTAAAATTGAGAATGTGCCTTGATGGATCACCTGAAAAAAGAGGCAAAGAACAAAAAACAAGGCACCAATCCACAAGTAGAATTACATCATATAGTCAAGTTAGTAAATATTTGTTGTTTTAAAAATTATAAGAAATGATCATAGAGGAACTAAGAGGGATGAGGATAAATGAATTTTTTCACAAACATGCAATGGAGTTAACATGATATCTAAGATAAATCATAAGCTCAAAATGAATATGATAGTTATAATAAATCTCTCATAAAAGGAATATACTAATGCACAAATGACCACAGACAAAGCCAACTAATGAAACCTGCATCAACATTGCGTCAATCACATGGATATAGATAGTCCACTAATGATTCATCTCACTGCAAGTAAATGAGTAGCAAATCCACAACCTGCATGAATCATGATCTAGGCAATGAAGTATGCAGAGCATTATCACATTAGTATAATTATCAAAGAAATGTAAGAGAGACAATGATAAAACATGTGCCTTAAGCATTAGATCAATTCAAGATTTTGATTTGCCAAGCATGATTATTGATGCAGATCAAGGAAAGGTTTATGAGGAGAAACAACATATTGCCTTCAAATAAGAAATCCATCATGGGTCAAAAGGTATTTCAAGAGCAATATCCTTACCATGAAGAAAAAGATCAAGATGGGTCATATCAACTTTTGTAAATATCAAATTTTTATATGTGGAACCAAATGGAGGACAAAGCTCCATAAAATATCACACTTCATAAATAGAAACAAATGGAGGGTAAAGCTCCATAAAATATCATCCTCTCACTGATGAACAAAGTGGATCAAAATAGAACCAAATAAATACTTTCAAAGTGGAACAAACGTAAGTGCACACCAATTATAGGATGGAGGGATACTCCACGGGCCAGATAAGGCAACTATGAGTCAGTTAAAACTGTCGGGTCCACCATAGTTAACCTTGAAAAATTGGCTCCCGATGCAACTTACACAAGATCAAATAAAATTCATATAAACCAATGGTATACAACCATAAATTGCTACCATGAGCATAAAGAGGTGCTATAAAAGCATAAAACTGCAACCATGTGCAGATAGATCAATAGAACATAATAAAAATGAATCAAATCACTGAATAATGAAGGCAATAATGTAAGATAACTCATAAACCCGAATAATTTGAGATAAATAAGAAATATTTGGAAGAGCAATAAGCATAAATAATTTGATATCGGTTAAAATCTCCATGCAATGTGAATACAAGTGTGAATATTGAAAGGATGGGCCCACCATGGAAATATTTGAAAGAACGAAATCATGAATCTGGAAAAAAAAATTGAATAAATGAAGAAAGAGGTTAGAGAGATTTGAACAAGGCAAGGATCGATAAATCAATTGGCAATAGTGAAGTCAGTTTAAAGTGCGAATCAGTTTAAAGTGCATGACAGTTGGAAGTGCAAAATCAATTTAACGCACAAGTCAATTTAACATAATGTTAAACAAGGAGTAAGCAAGAAGCTTATAAAAGGTTTGATACACCAAAGTACAAGGATACATATGACCTTGGGTGACACATGGCCAACCTAATGCATATAATCACAACTCAAAGTATCATTGTCACATAATATATTTTACATTGTCTTGTAACAAGTCCAAACTCACATACATTAATTTTCTAACAAGTCCAAATAGCCACAAAATCATTGTTAAAGATCCATAATAGAAGACATCACAATTCGTCCTACACTTAGAAAACCCAAGTATAAAATGTTTCAATACTTATTTATCAAACCATAATCTCACATTTACCCACACAATAGATTAAAAAAAAAATGCATTCAATTACTCAAGCTAAAAAAGATTAATTCTATCACAAGACAATCATTAAAAATAATAGATGGTTAGAGACAAACTTTAGTATGTGATTCTGAGTTTGATTTGAATCTATTTTAGTTACTTTTAATACAACCAACTCAATGTTAGCAAAAGAAACACTAAAATACTTTATTGTCTTAATTATCTTATATAGAATAAACTTTAAATACATGTATGAATATATATCCATTTTAGAACAATACTTGTAAAATTATTCAAATACAAATAATTTAAAGTTTCATAAATAAACTCAATCTTAATCTTCTAAATTAATTTTACTAAATGAAATATAATACTTATCTAAATAAACATAATTACTAATCAATAAATAAAATATAATTATTCAAGTACCTCATAAATAAGAGCCAAGGATATCTAAAGCTAAAAAAAGATAATTTTATTTTGAAAACAAGTTATAACTAAATTACTTTATGATATATGTTTTACCAGAAAGACCTATTTGCATAATAGTTGAATCATAAATGATACTTCCCTTTTGAAACAATAAATCAAAACAAAACTCACAACAAATCCAATTTAGAAATTAAAGTTAATAGTCAAGTATAGAATCTTGGGAGGTAAGGAATATATTCCCAAAAACAAAGTGATCTTAATACTATGAAACAAGTCAAAAGAAAATTTGATCACCAATATAAATACATTCATTCATAAATGTGTTATGAATGCAAAATTTTCTTCACAAATTTTCTGCGTAAGTTTTGGTTTAGAGGATGCCTTTAATAAAGGGAAAATAGTAGGAAGAGATTTGATTTTCTAATATTTATTTTACTACCAAGATCAATACAAGGCATTGCCTATTAGAGATAGAAAAATGACATACGGGAAGACCAAGAAAGAGAATGATAATTATGCCCAAAATGCTATCCAAACCGAAGCATCCAATGTGATAATAGAGCTAATAAAAGTTTAATATAAGTTGCTGGCAGAGAGTACACTAGAGATAAAAAAATATTAAATTGGGTTTGAATATGAGAATATTTAAAAAAAATATATTTTAAACTATTATTATTATTTAAAACATTGAAATTGAAATAATGGGAGATTGGTGTACACCTACAAAAAGAAACGTTAAAGCGGTATTAACTAATAACGTTATATATGTTGCAATTTAAGTGTGACAACAAAGAATAAAAATGATTAGGATTGCAAGAAGTTGATTAAAAAAAACTCGTTAATAAAACTTATTCAAAGAATACTTTTAATAAAGTAGAAAGGATTAAATTTGGAAAGAATAAGATAAGATATATAAGAAAGAAGACCATGTAAAACTTAGAAAAGGATTAATAAATAAATAAAAGTAAAGACTTGATTCAAGGCAAAAAAAAAAGAGAAGAAGATTCAACAATGTACATAGAATTTAAAAAAATGAATTGAAATATGAAAGGATTACCTCATGATAGAGTAAAAAGGTGAGTTTAATTCAATGCTAACTTTACGTGAGTTGACTGAGATATTGAAACTGATTGAAGTTAAGAAAAATTAAAATGAAAGATAGATATAGAAAGAAGAAACAGAACAATATAGAAGAAAATATAAAGCTAAATAGTTTAGACTTAAGAATGAACTTGGCACAATTAGAGATTAAGAAACACATCCAAAAAAAATGGCATGAATATCAGAGATAAAAAGAGCAGTTATAAGCTAAATATAGAATGGAATAAAAAAAACCAATGAAATTGAAAATTGATGTGTGAAAACTTACAAGACAGAGGCAATGAAAAGTAATGATGAAAGCACCAAAGATGGGATGGTGAAAAAAAATACAGAGAAGCAATTCACGTTACAAAGTAGAGAAAAATGAAAACAAATAGTGCAGATGGAAAAGATATAGAAAAAATAAGTGCTAAAAATAGTGCTTGTTAGCAGAGACGTTATTGGGTAGATATGTTTAGAATTATGAATGAAATTATAATATACTTCTCCACCGCAATGATTAAAATTATCTGCATGAAACAGTCTAAGCAAGGAACAAGTAAGAAGGAAAAATACAACACAAGGCAGTGATTATCAAAGCATATGATTGCATTCTTAAGGTAGTGCTCTGCTTGTTGAATAAACACAACAACTACACAAATGATTATTTTAAGATAGGGAACAAGTCATAAATGACAACAATGCATTTGTTTGTTAGCATAAGTTAGTATAATTAATAAATATATCAATTACTATAGTAAAGAGATAGTGTTCTTGCAATAATTATCAACACTGTTCGACTACAGACTAAAGTTATCAGAAATAATGATATGAAAAAAGCTAAAGACTGACAAAACATATTATTAAAGTGCCTTTTGTTGTTTAGTTTAGAAATATTTAACATAGTGCACAAGGAGACAATGAAATAAGCTGGTGGCGTGAGGAATGAAGTTGGGTAGAGGATAGGAGAAAGTTGGCAAAGGAATGTTGCAGATCATCTAATTTTAAGAGAGTAGTATTTTGAGCATGTATGAGAGAACTAGATTTGAAATGGAATACTGTCACCTGCAGAGATGGTGCTCTTAACAAGTTGGACTATGCAATTTAAGAATAATAAAAGAAGTAACCTATCTATACTTTGGTTAAACAAAGAAAATGCTACCTGATACAATATGAGTATTAAAAAAAATCCTTGTAGTAGTATCACAAAATTGTTTCTTGTCACACTTCCATCTCTTTGGGTATGACATACTATCCTCAAAACTCATTAGCTTGCCAAATAAAAAATACCACTTCAAACAACAATAATGCTTATTTTCTTTAACAAATGATTATCATGATTTTGAAAGGAATATTTAGTATATCAAACATTACTATAGCATCAGTCTCACAAAAACTACTGGTCTCCATAGATTTTTTTTTTAAAAAAGTTAATTGCCTAACCTATTGGTTTTTGGCTCGAAAAGGCATTTGATCTCTAAAATTGTTTGTAAAATAGAATGAGAATCCACAATTTTGAAGCACTTAGGGAGCTGCGCGTGGGAATGGAGATATAAGATAAATGATATAAAACAATAGGTTAAATATATTTATTTTAAAATATATTTAAAATATAAAATGATAGATTTTCAAAAATCCAATATAAAGATTGATAAATACCAAAGGCGTTAATAAAATCTAAACCATTGCTACAAATAATTATTGCTACAAATAAATACCAAGGGAAGAAACACTAGGGGAGAAAAAGCTCACACAAGGAGTTGGGGAAAGACAAGATAAAAGATAAACAACAGGTTAAAAGTATAATAAACAACAGATTAAAGAAAGAGGAGATGCACATGAGGTAGCAAAATGATCTAAGGTGATTCAAATCAAAACACAATACCCTAATCCAAGCCTCACGCAAGGATGAAAATATAGGTCGAAAGTAAGCAACGAGAAAAAAGAAATATAAAACAATAGATATATATGTTGAAAGTAAAATTGCAAACTAAAATAATTAAAAATAGAATTAGAAGATAAAAGATTTAGAACACACAAACACAGACATAGAGATTATAGTGGTTCATCCATCTATTCTAGATTACATCCACTTTACAAGCAGGGCAGATATCTCTTATTGAAAATACGGTCTGTTACAATACAACAGCAACTCTCAGCTCATATGCATTTTAACATTGCATGGTCAAGCATCTGCAAAAGTCAGAGAATAAAGAGTTTACAACAACAGGTGAAGATTGGGCTTCACAGACTATCGTAGCCATTATATGGTAGAGACGTTACAATCTCCCACTTGAAGTCCAATCGATGCTATGAGGTGAGTTGCTCAAAGATAACCCCCACTTGGTGCTTATGGCTATGTCGTCACAATGCCGAGAGAAGTCCTACAGAATTCAAACTTTTCTCACGGTACAACCTTGGTGAACGCATCAGTCAGATTGACTGTTGTATCAATCTTCTCTAACTGTAATCTTCCCTCTTCGAGAGCATGATAGATGAAATGAAATCTGGTTTCAATATGCTTTGTGCGACTGTGGAAAGCTAAATTTTTGGTCAAATGAAGGGCGTTGTTGCTATTAGATAATAGAGTAAATGTGGATTATTTAAATCCCAACCCTTCAAACAATCGCTGTAACCATATCAGCTCTTTAGCTCCCTCAGTGAGAGCAATGTATTCAGCCTCGATGGAGGAAAGAGAAACCACTTGTTGCTTCTGAGAAGTCCAGCTAATCACTGCCCCGACAAAAGTAAACACATAGCCTGTTGTTGACCTTCTTGTATCTAAATCTCCAGCCATATCAAAATTAGCATATTTGCAAATATAAGGGGCCTTACTATTAAAACATAAAACATGAGAGGAAGTGCCTCTCAAATACTGAAGTGTCCATTGAACTGCTTGTCAGTGAGTTTTACCTGGATTACTCATAAAACCACTCACAACTCCCACTACATGAGCAATAGCCTGATGTGTGCTAACCATGGTGTACATTAAACTCCCAACTGTTGAAGAATAAGAAATACTAGCCATCTCATGTTTGTCTTCCTAATTAGAAGGACACATTTTTTAAGATAATCAGAAATGATCAGCCAATGGAGTGGCAACCGATTTTGCATTTGTCATATTAAATTTCTCTAAAACTTTGAGGATGTACTTTTCTTGAGATAACTTAATTTCTCTCTTATGTCTATCTTGGATTATATCCATCCCAAGAATCCTCTTCACTGCCCCTAAATCTTTCATGGAAAAATGAAGAGCCAAATGTGTCTTCAGCGCATGAATGACTCTCATACTATTACCAACAGTCAACATATCATCAACATACAATAGCAAGATCACAAACTCACCAGTTGAAAGCCTTTTGAAGTAGACACATGGGTCTGATTTGCAGCGAGTGAAACCTTGCTGAGTCATGAAGTTATCAAACTTTAAATACCATTGACGTGGGGCTTGCTTTAGCCCATATAGACTCCTCTTTAATCTGCAAAATAAATGATCCTACCCCCATTTTACAAAGCCTTCCGGCTGTTCCATATATAACTCTTCAACAATGTCCCCATGTAAAAATGTTGTTTTGACATTGAGTTGCTCAAGCTCAAGATCCCATGTTGCTGCCATGCCAAGTACCAAACGAATGGTCTGCATTTTAACCACTAGAGAAAAAAACTCATTGAAGTTCACACCCTTCTATTGAGCGAATCCCTTCACTACTAGTCTAGCCCTGTATCTCTTTTGTCCTCCATCTTCCTCTTTTATGTGATAGACCCATTTATTTTTCAAAGCTTTACGATTTGGCGGAAGAGGAACCAAATGCCAAGTCTGATTCATGTTTAAAGAATCCATTTCATCATTCATGGCATTCATCCAAAACACTGAATTAACATTAGTACATGCCTGTTTAAATGTTTGTGGCTCTGCCTGATCAAAGCACAAAGAGAATAAAAGTTCATAATCATCAAACTTCCAAGGGCATTTTCTCTCTCTGGTAGACCTTCGTAAAGGAATATTTTGGTCAATGTCTGAAGTTTGAATAAGACCAGCAGCCTCTGTGTTTTGAATGCCATGTATTTGACTGTCATATTGTTGTTCTAGTAAATTGAATGCCATAGGAGGCTGACTGGAGGTGTGAAAGACTGTGGAAATTGGATTCAAGTCCATGCTGGGAGGAAATTTTGTCACATATGGGGGATTGAAGGCCACGTGTGACATGGTGGAACATGGGGAGGAAGTAGTAGGGGGCATGGAATGCTCTTCAGCTTCCCATGACTGAGAGACCCGCATAGTGTGGATTTGGGGATGATGTGTGGGAGATTCAACATCCCACATAGCAGGGGGTGCTGCATAGACAGCCATGGTGGGTGTGTAAGGAGGCACGGTGAAGGGAATGCGCAGGGGGTGTAGAGAAGACTACCCTGCGACATAAGGATTTTCTCCTGCAGCTGCTACATTATCCAACAATGAGAGTCTTGCACACGTGGGAAGTAGAGGGGGGGTATTGTGAAATAGAGTTTGGGGCATTTCACAATTTACGGTACCCTGCGATTTGGGAATGCTTGGCATTGATGTGGGATTTAAAGGTGTAATTTTTGGGGTGTTGTTAAACAGAGAACATGGCATTGAACTAGTGTTAGAAGAGGATGAAGCAGGAGTGCTAGGAGCCACAACAACGGTAGAGGGATGGAATGTAACTCAGGGTGTTCGTTGTACATTATTGCCATTATCAAACAAATCAAAATTGACAAAATCATTAGAAGTCCACTTCTGATTGTGCAAACCTGAGAATGATTTCTCATTAAATACAACATCCCGATTGTGAATCACTTTGTGATTGACTGGATCCCACAAATGAAAACCAAACTAGTCCTCACCATACCCAAAAAACACACATTTCTTGGATTTAAAATCCAATTTCATTCTCTTCTCTTTAGGAACATGCACGTAAGCATCACATCCAAAAATACGCAAATGAGAAAATGAAATTCTCTTACCAGCCCACCTCTCTTCCAGAATATCAAAATCTAGACGTGACGAAGGAGCTCAGTTTATTAAATAAACCATTGTATTACATGCCTCTACCCAAAATTCCTTCCCCAGACCGGCATTAGACAACATACATCAAGCTCATTCCAAAATAGTCCAATTCAACCTCTCAGCTGCACCATTTTCTTGAGGTGTATAAGGGACTATTTTAATCCTTTGAATACCATGATGTGCACAAAATTGGTCAAACTCTAAAGAGAAATACTCACCACCATTGTCCGTTAGTAAACATTTTATCTTTCTTCCAATCTGATTTTCCACCATAGCCTTAAAGCTTTTAAATTTTAAAAATACTTCTGATTTCTTATTCAGCATGTAAACCCAAACTTTGTGAGTGCAATCATCAAGAAATGTGACAAAATAATGAGCACCACCAATAGAAGTTACCTCTATAGGACCAAAGACATCAGAATGAATGAGCTCTAATGGATATGATTTCTTCTCATGACCCGTCCTTACGAAGCTGGTGCAATTTTGTTTTCCATAAAGACAATGCTCACACAGTTCCAAATCAACTAATTTAAGACCCGAAAGTTGGTCTCTTCAAAGCATGACTTCAAGACCCATTTTGCTCATATGACCGAGCCTCTTATGCCAAAGTTCAGCATTGTTATCCGCAACCGCCATGGCTGCTCACACTTCACCATTACACTTTAATGTGTATAAACTTCCAATTTTCTACCCTTTCAATAAAATTAATTATCCTTTGGACACTTTCCAAGAAGCTATATCAAAGCTAACATTGCAACCTTGTGTATATAACTGACTAACTGAAATTAGATTACGCTTAAGTGTAGGAACATGCCTAACATCTTTTAAAATCTATTTACTTCCATTTTTCAGCAATAATAAAATATCCCCTTTTTCAAAAATATCACATTCTTTATTATCCCCAAGAAAAAATTTACCAAACATACCTTCGTGGTAATTTGTGAAAGCACTCTGACATGGAGTTGCATGAAAAGAGGCACCAGAATCGAGAACCCATGAGCTTGAATCTGTGTCACCGGTTGCAAGTACCAAAGCTCCATAAGTTGTAGCATTAACACTGACATTAATAACATTATTTTGAGCCCTTTTGTAGTTCCAACATTGCTTCTTTGTGTGCCCAGATTTTCCACAAAACTAGCATGTGCCATTTCTTCCTCTCGATTTCGAGTGATGACTCAATCTACCTCTTCCATTATTATTATTATTTCTTCCTCTCTCATGACTTCTACCTCTATTGCTTGTGCTCACTACTGTTAGAGCATCATTGAAAGAGGGTTCTTGATGCTTCCTTCGCATGTCTTCACTAAGTAGTGTGGATGCAACTTCATCAAATTTCAGTTTGCTCTTGGCTACAACGGAAGTGCTCATAGCCATTACAACTCCTTCCCAGCTGTTTGGAAGAGAGCATAATAATAATATTGCCTTTATTTCATCATCTAATGAGATACCAACCAAAATTAGTTGAGTAACTAAAGTATTGAACTCGTTGAGATGATTCGATAGCACTCCTCCTTCTTTCATTTTTAGAATATATAATTTCTTGATGATAAATACTTTGTTCGATGCTCAAGCTATCTCATATAATGAAGATAACTTATCCCACAGTTCTTTCGTGGTCTTCTCTGTCAAAACATTGAAGAGCACATTGCTTGATAGAGATAAGAAAATCATTGCCTTGGCTTTCTGATCGATCTTCTCCCAATCTTCATCCGAAAAAGACCCTTTACCCTTGGTTTTTGCAAATCCTACATGACAAGCAAAGATTCTATCTACACTTTCCATAAACCGAAGTTCTACCCTGAAAATTTTTCAATCTTCCATTTTTCTGCCTCATCCATAGCGTCTACAAATCCTCACCGATTTCTAAAAAATCAAATGAGCTTAACCAACTCTGATACCAATTGTTGAAAGTAAAATTGCAGACTAAAATAATTAAAAACATAATTAGAAGATAAATTATTTAGAACACACAAACACAGACACATAGATTATAGTGGTTCATCCCGCTATTCTGGATTACATCCACTTTACAAGCATGGCAGATATCTCTTATTGAAAATACAGTCTGTTACAATACAACAACAGCTCTCAGCTAATATGCATTTTAACATTGCATGGTCAAGCATATGCGGAAGTCAGAGAATAAAACAGTTACAATAGCAGGTGAAGATTGGGCTTCACAAACTATTGTAGTCGTTATATGGCAGAGACGTTATAATATAAAATAACATATTAAATATTCATTTTAAACAGTAGTTGATAAATTGAATGAAATGAATAATAAAGAGAATTGTGTGTGAGTGATTTACACCTTCATGAAATTACAAGATTAACTAAGAACAACAAGAATTAGAGCAAAATAATCTAACAAATGCACAATTAATCTATCAACATCTCATGGATCTCTAAAATAAAGTGGTAAATGAGGCTCTCAGCTATGATCCTCACTAGTGACACTCTAAAGATGAGAATTAAGCTATATGATATGCAAATTTAGATCTATTCTATCAAATTCTAGCTCTATTTGATGAACAATCTACTATGATCAAAGCAATTTAAGCTAATTAGTAATGACAAATGATAAGTGAGTGATATGGATGCAAATTGACAGAGCTTTGCTGCAATTCAAAGATATGGAGTGGATGAATAATGCCTCAAAATGCCTTCTATTTATAAGATTTTCCCAAGGGTAGGGGGTAGAGTGAGATAACCATGGTTATGCTTGGGTAAGGTCAATTGGCTTTGCTTTGTCCCTAAATGGGGGGACAAACATTTAAATGGTTTCAAAAGGCTGGACCATTTCAACAAAAGTAAGTGATTTGTGTCCATTTTGTCTCCTTTTTGCTTTGTTGAGGGAATTTCATATTTATTAATTAATTAAAGTAATTAAATTTAGCCATGAAGGGTAAGAGGTTCATTTTGATTTTTCATTTCAACCACTATGTCATTAATTGAATTTAATTAATTTCTTAGTGTTTTTCCCCTTTTCAAGCTTTATTTAATCATTTAATCATTTAATTGAATTTTCCTTTGATTTGAATTGCCTTTTGTTCTATTTATCGATTTTTAGTGCTATTTTGATGACTTGATGCACCTTTTGATTGATTTAAGCCTTTGCCAATTTTTCTGTGTCTACAAATGCTCCTCTTTAAGTCGATGTGCGAAGAACACCGATTCAAAGATTCCCTTAGTATGATGATCTGATTCTGTTCTGGTTTTGTGATTCTTTGATTCCTCTGATAGTTCTGATTAATGTACTTCCTGATATGATTCTGATGCCTCTGATATGATATGGGTCCTGGTTTGATGATAGGTCCTGGGTTAATTGATTGCTGATATGTTGATAGGTTTGATATGATGACAAGTTTGATATGATACTGATATGCAATTGATTTGCCTCCTGATATGAAACTGATATGATATGATACTGATATGATATGATATGCCCCACTGATAAATGTTTTTGATGTGATGCCCATTTGATACTCTGATGCCCCCTCAGAAATAAAACATATTGATTCCTTGATTTGAAAGATTTTTAAGTAGTTGGAATATGTTTTGATTTCTGATACCGTTTGAAAGAAATAATCAAGTTTGATTCATGCCCTGATTAATGAAAATGTCCTATAATAGGTTCAAAGTGCATTTTTAAGTGTTTATGAGGACCAATTTCACCTTAAATAGGGTAAAACCCCTCATTTTACTATTCATTTGCACCGTTCCTTCTTGAGATTTGAGCTCTGATTTTAGCCTTTTTGAGATGATGGTGGTCCCACATCGCGAGCATCGGTTTGAGAGAGCACGCCGGTTCAGTCGGAGAGTGACTGATGGTCCTCCGGTATGTCATTCAAATTTTCCTCATGTCTTTAAAGTTGCATTTATGACCTTATTTAATGCTTTTAAAAATTTTAATTCTGCGTTCGTGAAAAGAAATGTCGCCTCCATGCATTTTAATATCGCCTGAAAATTTAAAATGTCGCCTTCATTAAATTTGATGTCGCCTCCCTTAGGTATTCTCATGCATTTAGAAAATCTTGTATCGCCTAAGGATAATTTAATGTCGCTTAGGGTTTAATCATTTTAATCATGTGTCGCGTGATAATAAAATGTCGCCTGCGGAAAATCTTATACCACCTCCGTGAAACTAAGTCACGCGGATGAATAAAATCACGCGTATGAATAAAGAAATGTCACCTCTGGTAAAAGAAATGACGCCAGAAAGAAAAGTCGCGTAAGTAAAAAAAAATTATTTATTTGAAACTTTTCTAGGACGTCTGATTGCTCGATTGCGTCAACTTGATTGATATCGATCACGTCAATGAATTCAATCGAATGATTAGTTAGGGTATTCCCTTTGTTTGATTTCAACAACGAATTAGGACATAGGTAACTATAATATCAAAGAATAAGGTTAATCAATCTTCATCACGAATGATAGGTCATGGATCTAAACGTCCATTCATTTTATGCTCAAATGCTTAGAGACATAAAACTAGGATCGTCCTTCCTCAATGCTTAGAGTTAGGATTGGTAAGTCTGATAGGTATATTTAAATTGATGACTATGATTGATTGTTTGATTTCCTGATAGTAAGTTACTCATGTGATTCCCTTGTTTTGATTAAACAGGAGGATGTCCCTGTGCTGTACCTTCAGACTGTACCACACTGGGTGATGGAGCTTAGGACACAGTTGACTGACGTCGAGAGGTGAGTGATTAGGCGCTGCGGTTTACTATGCGTACTAGAGCTTCCTCGGTTCTAGATGAACCGAGGTTTGATTACCGCTGTCGCAGAGCGTTGGCACTCTGAGACAAACACATTTTGGCTACCACAGGGCGAGATGACTATTACACCTGAGGATGTTTACAGATTGCTACGGATCCCGACTCATGGAGAGATAGTATATTATGATGCAGTCTATGACGGGACATATTGTCGACGAGTATTCAGAGATCCGTCTATTGGTGATGATTGTATCTTATGGCCTCAGTTTGCCTCATTTCCTATTTTACCAGCATTATTAGGTGCTATCATTGGTGGTGTTTTATTACCTGATCGGCGAGGTCACGGATTTTCAGTGGGATGGGGCAGGATTATCGAGGATTTGCTACATCATCCTCGACGCTTTGACTGGGGATCATGTGTGCTGGCACAGCTTTATCACGATCTTCATGAGGTGGTTTACAGGAGATCAGCCTCATTATCTGCTGGGATTCATATTTTACAGTTGTGGATATGGGAGCACTTACCAGTCAGTCGTCCTATATCAGATCGAGATCGTCCTCCAGGATATCCTTTTGCATGGCAGTATACTGGTATGGTGACACAACATCACTTGGGTCACTTGGAGTATTGGCGACGGCAAATTGATGACATGGATGAGGTCTATTGGAGACCATATGTTGAGGTCGAGGATTGGAGAGAGGATAGCTTGGAGTTACCATATATGTTTGCTCCTCGATGGATGATCGGCAGGATCGACTCTGTTCTTGAGAGATTCTTGGCAGGGAGAGTACTACGACAGTTTGGGCGGATTCAGCCTATGCCTCAGGGATCTGCAGTATATGCTCATTCTAGTGCAGAGCGTGCTACTTGGGGTCACATGCCTTCATATGATGACGCTATAGAGCAGATATCATTACTGGGTTATATGGATTGGGACATGAGGTTACACATCAGAGATGCCGGAGTCACACAGGAGTATCTAGCTTGGTTGATGGAGCATCCGATGCCTCGATTTACAGACCCTGCAGAGCCAGTGCCTGGGCAAGATGATGATGGTGATGATGTTGGTGGTGGGAGGAGACACAGAGGTAGACCCCGAGGTAGGGCAGTGATTAGGCTCAGAGGACGAGTGAGAGATGCATAGGTACAGGCACCACCTCCTCCTCCTCGTCCTGCAGTAGCACAGAGACAGAGGATAGATCGTCAGGATCATGTGAGGGCTGCTAGACAGGATCCAGGTATAGGACAGGATACGGGAGCAGGATTACAGCAGGCTACCGTGGATGGTCAGGATACAGGTGCACAGCAGATGCCAGCAGCTTTTTCCCGTGATCGGGGAAAAGCTCCTATAGATACAGGTGATCCTCAGAGTACCTATGAGGTTGGAGAGAGTTCTAGTACTACCCAGCTACGAGCAGATGTGGGAGCATTACGGACAGAGGTGTCACAGATGTCATCTATGATTCAGCAGTTGGTATCAGGTTTGGCTCCCTTGGTTCCTCTCCTTGTTGCTATGGTTGGTCAGACACCTCCTCAGCAGCCTCCATCACAGCCTCCTCCACAGCCTCCCCCAGGACCTCCTCCCAGTGGTGACGAGAGTTGAGCTATGAGTGCTCTTATTGATCATTTATGTACTGATACTGAGATACTTGATATTGTACCATAGTCTTGTGACCTTGGTGTCACCTTTCCAGTTGTATTTTGACACTTATTTGACATTGATGCCCCTGTTGATGGGCGATTATAGAGTTAATTTTTTTTTATGACATCATTGTTATACGTGATATATTGAGTTATGAGTAGACGTGTGATATGAGGACATTTATGATCTTTCCTGCTTTTACTTGATGATATATGAGATTTCCTTTAGATGTTGCTATATGTGTTTATCTAATGCATTTGTTTTTGGATGGATATTGGCTATGGATGCAATGTATCTTATGTATGATATAGATAGATGGATGCATTTCTTCTTCATGTATGGATGCAGTTTTTGATATGTTATTTCTCATGTATGCAATCTGTATGTATACATATGTAAATGATTATTTCCTTCTTTTCTTTGATAATATCTATGTAATGATTAATGCAATGGAATGAATGCAAAAAGTATAATCTCATATATTTTTTTATATTTTATTTTTTTTTGTAGAAAAGATGATGTTGAAATGATGTTGTCCTTGTTGATTTAACCCTGTTAATGATGTCATGTACCCCCTTTTTGATGCAAAAATAAAACCCTTGGGAAAAATGCACATGCAATTAATCTAACATGAGAATGCATTTAACCTTTTTATGAATGCAGCTAAGTGTCACTAGCTTTGAGCAAATAAATGCCTTGAGGATATATTTTCATCATTGAGCACTTGGGACCGGAAAGTCGATACAATCACCACTGCCCACTGACATGATGATATGAATATCGCTTTTTATTTACTGCTCATATGGTAACCTCTGTTTTGCTTTCCCATCGGTCTCATCGATACGACTATCACTGATTTCAAAAAAAATCATGAGAGCACGAATACTGATTTTGTCGGATTCTATGTTGCAAGTGGATTTTGTCATTTAGATATGAAGAATCTAAATATCCAAGGTATCCGGTTGCGTAAACAAACAAAGGTTAACTCATTGTTTTATAAGATAATCCTCGATGGTTCTTTGATGACCATGTCTTTAGATGAATTCTCATAAGACAATGAATTTTCCTCCAAACAGTCACTTCATAGTCAAGAAAAATATCATGTCTCCATCATTGCCAATCTAGTCGAAACATCATTGATGAGCTAAAAAGACTTGATACAAATTGAATGAATGTAAGTAAACAGATTTTTAACCAACTTTTCAAAAGAATCTATCTAAGTGTTTTGCATTGTTTTCTGATCTTCAACAAAATATATTTCCAAGTGTTTGATCATGACATGATTTTTGATTTTTAATCCTGAATAATAAGTCAATTTAGGCTTCAAGGATTTTGTTGTGGTAGTCAACTTCTTCGTTATCAATCAAAGGTTTACAAAAATCTGATCTCTCTTCTGAAAATGTTAATTCCTTTCTGCTTGTGACTGAATGTTGTTCATATGAATCCTTTTTTGAGGTACCCACTTTCCAATCCATCTATGCTGCCCCCAAGTATTTGATGTATCAATTTTGACAACTTTAGGCAATGCAAAGGATGGTGCTACAAACTGTTATTATGACTATGTACAAATGACGGATGCAATGAAGGTTTAGACAAATGGGATGATGAGATGCATTATATACACATGTGGCTAGGAAGGAAATGACTTAAGGGAACCAAAAGTGCTTGTTACCAAGTTTTCACTTTTGGGTATTCTCTTTTTTTTTGCTACCGAGGCGCCTATTTGCTAGGTTTTCACCAAGGCACTTTTTCTCTTTTTTCATTTTTTTATTTTTTATTTTTTAATTTTTATTTTTTTATTTTTGTATTTTTCATTATCACCTTGGCGCCTATTTGCTAGGTTTTCACCAAGAGATAGTTTTTCAAATGTTTTTGCTTTCTTCAGGCTCAATTTTTCACTATTTTTTTTTTGATCTTTCTACTTTTCCAATGTTTTTGAATTTTCCATTTTCAAATGTTTTTGGTATTTTCAAGATCCCTTTTCAATTATGTACAATAATTATGATGCTCTCTCATCTGATACTCTTTATACTCTTTCATCTGTTTTAGGTGTAGAATCTCTTCAAATGAATGCTATTTATGGGTTCTTGTAATTCTTCACCATTACAATCTGATAACTTATATGTTCCAGTTCCAAAGGATGACACTATCACAAATGGGCCTATCCAATTAGCTTCCCACTTTCCTTTCTTTTCCCTTTCAACTTGATTTTTGGGATTTTCTCTTAGTACCAAGTCTCCTACTTGAAAAGTTCTTGGTTTGATGTGTTTGTTGTAATTGTGTGCAATCCTATTTTGATAAACTTTTAAATGCTCATAAGCTTGAGTCTGATGTTCCTCTAACAATTCCAATTGTTGTAGTCTGGCAATCCTATAATCCTCATCAGTGATCAATCCTCTTAATGAAACCCGTAGAGATGGAATTTCAACTTCTAATGGTAGAACTGCTTCGGTTCCATAGACTAAAGAGAATGGGGTGGCTCTTGTAGGTGTTCTGATACTAGTTCTGTAAGCCCATAGTGCGGGATTTATTTGCACGTGCCAATCTCTTCCTGATTTGTTAACTGATCTTTTTAATATTTTGAGGATATTTTTGTTTGTTGCTTCAGCTTGTCCATTGCCTTGTGGATAATAGATGGATGATGAATGATGTGTAATGTGAAATGTCATGCAAAGTTCATCAATATCTTGATTTTTAAATTGTTTCCCATTATCCGTGATAATGGCATGTGGAATACCATAGCGGCAAATTATGTGGTTCAAAATGAACATTGAGATTTGTTTGCCGGTTGCTGTTGTTAATGGAACTGCTTCCACCCATTTGGTGAAGTATTCTGTTGCTGTGATGATATACTTGTGTCCGTTTGAAGATGGAGGATATATGATTCCAATCAAGTCAAAACCCCATTGATAAAAAGGCCATGGTGTAATGAATGGGTGTAATTCTTGAGCCGATGCATGTATCATATTACCATGATATTGACATTTGCTACATGTCTTCACAAATTGACAAGCATCCTTTTCTAATGTTGTCCAAAAGTACCCTAGACGAAGGATTTTCTTAGCTAGATTAAAACCGCTTGAGTGTGACCCGCAAATGCCTTCGTGGACCTCGCGTAAAGCTAACTTAGACTCTTCTTCCTCTAGACATCTAAGTAATGTCCCATCAAGACCCTTACGATACAATGTGTCTGAAAGGATTAGGTAACGGGCGGCTTGGCGTATGAAGTTACGTTTTTGGGCACGAGTTTGGTCTATGGGGAGTACTTGGTCTTTAAGGTAAGTATAGATGGGTCCATACCAAGGAGAGTCATGTCCATGTAAAAGAGCAACAATTTGGGTGTCAGGAAGGTTAAATGTCGGTTTTACCAACTCTTCCACCAAGAATTCATACTTCTCATTTTGATCTGGTTTTTGTAACAATGAAGCCAAGGTAGCCATGGCATCTGCTGCTCTATTCTTTTCTCTTGGAATCTGTTCAAATGTGATCAAAGCAAAGTACTTCTTCCATCCATCAATCAAGGTTTTATATTTCATCAATGTTATGTCCTTGGTATTGTATTCATTATTAACCTGATTGATTATGAGTTGGGAATCTCCATACACTTGTAATTCTGCAATACTCCATTCTAAAGCCATTTTGATGCCAATGACTAATGCCTCATATTCCGCTATGTTATTGGTGCATGGAAATAAGAGTTTATAAGACTTTGGAATGGTGTATCCTTGAGGAGTAACCAATAATATACCTGCTCCAGAACCTCCTTGTGTGTAAGATCCATCAAAATATAATTTCCATGTCTTTGCTTCTATGTTGACAATTTCTGCATCTGGAAATTCAATTTGCATGGTTTGTGTAGACACCATTGGGTTATCTGCTAAGTGATCTGCTATCACTTGTCCTTTAATTGCTCTTCTATCAACATATTCAATGTCAAATTCACTTAAGATCATGACCCATTTTTCTATTCTTCCTGTTAAGGCAGTTTTACTTAGCAAGTATTTGAGAGGATCAATCTTGGCAATTAATTTGATCTTATGCATCAACATATAATGTCTTAGTTTTTGAGATGCAAAAACCACTGCTAGACATGCTCTTTCCATGAATGAATAATTAATTTCATATTTTATTAAGGTTCTACTAAGATAGTAGATTGCCCTTTCTTTTCCTTGCTCATCTTCTTGTGCCAACAATATGCCTAGAGACCTTTCTGTGGCTGATATGTATAACAACAGTTCTTTACCTTTGATAGGTGACATAAGAATAGGTGGGTTTATCAAATAAGTCTTCAAAGTAGCAAAGGCCTTATCACATTCTTCATCCCACATAAATGTAGTGTCCTTGTGTAACAATCTGGTGAAGGAGTGACACTTTTCTGCTAATTGAGAGATAAATCTCCTTATTGATTGAATCTTTCCTTGTAGTGACCTCATTTGGCTAATATTTCTTGGAATCTCCATTTCTAGAATTGCTTGCACTTTTTCAGGATCAACTTCAATGCCTTTTGCTGACACTATATAACCCAATAACTTGCCGGATTGGACACCAAAGGCACACTTCTTTGGGTTTAGTCTAACTTTGAATTGTTCTAACCGAATGAATATTTTTCTTAGGATTTGCAAATGCTCTTCTCTATTGTGGGATTTTGCTAGAATGTCATCCACATAATCTTCTAAAAAAGTATGCATCATGTCATGGAAAATAGTTGTCATGGCCCTTTGATATGTAGCTTCAGCATTTTTTAAACCGAAGGGCATGACATTCCAACAAAAAGTACCCCAAGGGCAAGTAAATGCTGTCTTTTCTTGGTCTTCGGGAGCAATCTTGATTTGGTTGTAGCCACTAAATCCATCCATTAATGAGTACATTGCGTGACCTGCTGTCAAATCCACTATGGTATCAATGCTTGGCAATGGGAAGTCATCTTTGGGACATGCAAGGTTTAAATCTCTGAAATCCGTACACACACGGATAGATTTATCATGCTTAGTAACTGGCACAATGTTAGAGATCCAATCAGCATATGCTATTGTTCTTATGAATCCCACCTTTAATAATTTTTCCAATTCTGCCTTGACTAGAAGAGCCACATGTGGGTGCATTTTCCTTAGTTTTTGCTTCACAGGTTTAACTCCGGGTCTAACATTCAGATGATGCATTATGAAATCAGGATCCAATCCAGGCATATCGGCATATGACCATGCAAAATTTACTTGTTGTTCTTGGAAGAATTTGATAAAGTCCTCTCTTTCAATAGATGTAAGTGATGCAGCCAAGTGTACAACCTTTGGCTCTAGTTCCGTGCCAATGTTAACTTTTTCTGTTGGTTCTATAAGAATAGATGACCGTTCTTCTTCATGTTCAGGAAAAGTGTCCAATCTCTCTTCTAATGGTGCCACAGTTGGGTTTTCACCAAAAGAAACGTCTTTTATTTTCATTGTTTTTGGTTCTAATGGTGCCACAGTTGGGTTGTTCACCAATAGAACTTTTCATTTTTTTATTTTTTTTCATTTTTTTGACTAAGAGATTGGACCCTTGCTGTTGTCATCATGTCCATATTGAGTTCGTTGGTGAAAGAGGGTTCAACCGCATTGAGGTATTGGTTTGTTGCTTGGTCATTTGGGAAGTAAAGTAAGTCATGTGGTTCAGTTTGATCCCAATCAATGAGGTCTGGATGTATCAACATTAAGGAATTATTGGGTAAGGTATCATCAATAGGATTTATGGACATGACTTCGTTTGAGGGTTCATACATTGTATCGTTTAGATCTATGATGTGCGCTTCCTCAAGATGATCCATGGAAGCAGGGTCAAAGTCCCCTTCGCTTGAATCCTCGTCGACCTCTACGAGAAACAATGTGGGAAAAGCCACAAGCGGGTTAAAACTAACGTTTGAATTTCCCTCCTCTGAAGGTGTCCAAAATGTTTCTATCCATGCTCCACTACTAGATGCTTGTTCTATATTAGGCCTTTGAATAGAAGATTCTTCATTAATTGGAGCATCTTGTTTTGGGATTTTTGCATAAGTATGTATAGCAATGACTTCTTTATCTTGACATGACTCATCTGATAAAGTATCCCATTCATAATCCCTAGAGTCATCACTATCTCCTTCGGATTCTAATGCATTTATTTGAGGATGAAAATCATGCATTAGACTTGAACTTTCTCCCTTATATTGAAAACCTACTCCGGATTTTTCATGACTTGCCCTCCAAACAGGTTCAATAGGTTCTAATAATCCTCTATTTCTTTGGCCTAGGGGTCCTCTTCCTTTGTATCCCATCTTTTGCATAATATCAAATCCTTTCCCATATTGTTCTGTTTGTATATTAACATGCTGAATTCTTTCCATGGGCGTGTCTAGGGTACCATCCTCATCATGATAAAGCCATTGGAGGACATCATCCTCTTCCTTATCCCATGTTGCTTTGCTATCTTCCCTCACAAAATAAGAATTATACTTATGTGGAAGATGTTCTTTTGAGGGTTTTCCATGTGATTTAGGAGACATGGGCATGTCAAATAGAGAAACTGAATATTCTCCTACCCCTTTTGAACTAATCTTGCATTGTTTGTCAAATTTGTTCATCATCTCACTCATGTATTGGTAATGATCTGCTTTAGCTTGTTCTTTTTCCTCTTTAGTAGGTTTGTAGATCACTGTTTCCAATTTAGGTGCCACATATGGACTTTCCATCACATTTGGACCCTCGTAGCTCACTTTTTCCTTGCCCTTAGTTGATGTAGTTGAGCTAGCTTGAAGAGGATTTTGTGCATCTTCATTAATGATTCTTGGAACAACTCCTTCACGATTATGTGGAATGTATAATTCATGCAAGGGTTTGAGTGCATTACAATATTGAAATGGATTTGAGTCTCCTCCAACTGTGATTTCTTCACCCATGTATGGGAACTTGATGCATTGGTGGTATGTGGAGGGGACAGCTTGCATCTCATGAATCCAGGGTCTTCCCAATAAGATGTTATAGGTTAATTTCATGTCCAACACTTGACATTTGGTTTCCTTCTTAACTGGTCCCACTTGGATGGGCAACACAATCATGCCTTTAGAAGCTCTTTCAGCCTCATCATAAGCTTTTATGGTGATTTTCTTTGTAGGGTCAATGCAAGACTCGGATAGACCTAAGGATTTTACAAGACTCAATGTGCATATGTTAAGGCCAGCGCCTCCATCAATAAGGGCTCTTTTGACTCTATGCCTTTCGATCAAAACCTCTATATGTAATGGCAAATTTTGAGGATGAGTTATAGACATGTCATCTTGATCTGAAAATGAAAGACAATGAGGAGCCACAAGATGTCCTACCATATTTTGAAACTTTTCTTCCCCTAAGGTAGTAGAAACATGTGTCTCTTCCAAAGCTTTTTCCAAAATCTCTTTATGATTTGGTGACAACTTCAATAACTCTAAGATTGAGATTTGTGCTGGAGTACGTTGCAATTGGTCTACCAAACTATAAGGTCTTGCTGCCGTAGGAGATTGTTTGACCACAATGTTGGATGGTGGGATATTGGTGTTTTGAGGGACTATCCCTTGTAAAGTCATTCTAGAATTCTGCCCTCTTGTAATGACATTTGTTGCTTCCTTTTGAGGCTGTTCATTAATGATGATAGCATTAACAATATGATCATATGATGGCGCAAAGTTGAGATTATTGGCACTTTGTTTCTTGCCATTTGATGACTCACCTTTATCATGTTTGTAAAAAGGTTGTTTGAAGGCCGTATGATCTTCATTATTTTGGGGTCCATCAACAGTGATTATGTTATTATCTATCAAGTCTTGCACCACATTCTTTAATTGTAAACATTCATTTGTAGGGTGCCCCCGAATCCTATGATATTCACAATGATGCTTAGCATCCCACCAACCTGGCTTGTGGTCTGGTTCATAAGGTTTAATAGCGGGTAATGCAATAACATTGTTAGCTATGAGAGCCTTTAATGCAGTTTCAAGTGATTCTCCCAAGGGTGTAAAGTGTCTTGCAGGAGTGGGCTTCAAATACTTATCATACTTGCTGTTTTGATCCTTGTTTCCTTGATTATTCTTATTGGCATTGTTGTTGTTGTTGGAAGGTGCATTATATGCTTGATTAGCATTATTCACTTGATTTGGTGTCTTTGTAAGGGAAAATGGAATCACCTTCAAGTTGCTGGATTCCACTACACCATCATTAACAATACCTTTGTTGTTATTCTTTGCAGCATAACGGTTATTGTTGTTGTACCAACTTTTATTTGGATTGTTGTTATTGTTGGTATTGTTGTTGTTGGAGTTAGAGTTATTCTTATTTTCCTTGTGCAATTTCAACTCTCCACTCTTAATCAACACTTCTTCCGTTGTGATTCCGTTATCAATTAAATCTTGAAAGGTTTTGGGACATTGCATCCTTAGTCTATAATTCAGCTTGCTTCTTAAACCGTTAATAAAGATATCCATTTTTTCTTTCTCCGGTACACTTCTTGGATATCTAGCAAATGCAGTCCTCCATCTTTGCAAGAATGTGAGAAAGGCTTCTCCATCTTGTTGCTTCGTGTTACATAATGTTATCATGGTGACCTCATGTTTGATGTTATAAGAGTAATGAGTCACGAATTTAGATGCTAACTCTTCAAAGGATTTTATGTCGGATGGTAGTTTTGAAAACCAATCCATGGCTGTTCCTCCCAAGCTTCTTGGGAATAGTCTCATTAAATAGGTTGATTCATGCATGAATTCAAGACTCAATGCACAAAACCCCCGAAGATGATCATGTGGGTCAGATGTTCCTTCATACCTCTCATATTTAGGAAATGTTACATTAATGGGAAAAGGCACCATGACCAAACTCTTAGCGAATGGAAAAGGACATAATGTTTCAATAGAGAAAGGCTTAGGAGCCCCATTTTGTTTCAAATTGTCAATTTCCATTTGTAATGCCTTGAATTGTTTCCTCATTGCTTCCATAGGGTCTTCTATTTCCTTGGGCTTTAATTGCTCTATGTCAAAATCTTTAGGTAGCTTTACCCCCGTTTGTATTAAGTCCATGAAGTGTTTTTCTTTATCCATAAGCATGGTCTTTTTCATTAGTTTTATGAAATAAGGACATTGTCTTGCCTCTAATGCTCTTTCAATCGTGGCTTCTTCTGCAGTTGGGGGTAAGTTTGTATTATGAGGAGGAAATAAGTTGTTGCCTTGTGAATTTGCCTCTTGAGAATTAGGATCTCTTCCTCCATTATTAGAATTTCCTTGATTGTTGTTAAGATCCATACCCCCATTCATGTTGTTCCCTTGGGTGTTATTAGGATCTATACCCCCATTCATGTTGTTCCCTTGGTTATTGGGATCGATATTTCCTAGGGTACCACTAAACATCTTGTTAATGTCCTTTGCCTTAGTGGGTTTTTCAGTCACTTGTGAAGTAATGAAAGTGTTCTTTGGAAATGGGAGCTCTTCTCCGTTGTAGGTCCCGTCTGTTTGTAATGCTTTCCTTATAAAGAGTGACCTTGTAATAACAGGCATGAACAAACTTTAAGGGTATGTTGACTTTCTTCTCTTGATAAGCTATTTTTGGAATAAGGTAAAAGTTTTTGATCAATTTTAAATGGTTTAAAATTTTAATGGTGTTTTGATCAATAACTTTGGAATATCTTGTTTGAAAATAAAAACAATCTCAACACACACATCAATTGGGTACCATATCCCTAGAATGCTCTAATGTGTATATTTTTGAACGTTTTCACAGGTTTAACACAAGAATAGCTTCCACACAATCTACCTAGCACATAATTGGTTCGTAAACATGGCTCTAATAGGTAGTTTTGCTATTTTACCGTTATGTAGTAAGTTTTCCATTCAAAAGAGATCTTAGCTTTTCATCCCCCAACTATGTTAAGGGGCTTCCCACACGCACAAAAGCATGATTTTGCGCAATCCGTTAGGACTACTAGAGGAAGTTCGAAAGAACTAAAATCCTTTTGTCGTGTACCCCATTAAGGATACCCGCGTTTCATTTTATAGTGGGTCGGATTCTCGCGGCAAAAGCAAGTGTATCCCACTTTGGGCTGTCCCTCTCACCGGCCCTTCTAAGGCAATCTCGGGAGGCGAGCCCACTAAATTTTAAACATATTCATTGAAAAGCATGAAAAGTGGATTTGGTAGAGCAAGTTTGGGAATTTGATTCACTCAAAGAGTGAAGAGCATATCCCTATTGCTTTTCCCTTATCCCAAACACTCACAATCAAATTTGGTTCTTTTTCAACCCCGTGACAAAGGGGTTCTTAGAATTGAAGTGTTTATTTTTTTCCTTTTATGATTAAACTATGTTTTGAACTTTGAAATGCCACAATTTAAGGGAAGTGCAAGCTCGATGAGAAAAATACCTCAAACAATGCTAGCAAAAGGCTAGGCGCATTTTTAAGTAGTAGATTTTTCGGTTTTTTTTTTCCAAATCCTCCTCTTACCTTGGCAAAACGTTCTCTCCACCAACAAGTTAGTCAGCACAATACAAACAAAGTGAGGGGAAACCAAAATCAAAGCTAAAAATGATATAATTGATTATGCTTTTGATTCTTTGTTTACCAAAATACTTGCAAAATTCTTACAATTTTAAGGACTAAATTCCCAATTCAATGAGACATATTTTCGTTTGTAAGCATCTACAACAGCAATGTATTTAGCATGTAATTCTACTTCTTTCTCTAAATTATTGTTGAGAACAAAGGTAGAATGTACCCGATTTTCTTTCCTTATCCTTTTAGAGATCAATTTCTCCTCTAAGTTGTGTCTTCTCTCTGGTTTTTGCACTTTCTTGTGACAGACCATGCTCCTGAGACAAAAAAAATGACAGTAAAGTTAGCATACAGTCCTTATTTTGACAAAATAGTGAAAATACTGTCAGGCGACATTATCCAGACTACAGGCGAGATCAAATTTAATAAAGACGTGACTACTTTAACCGCGAGCGTCACCAAATGGGGCTCAAGCGAGATTAAAATAGTCAAGTGCGATATTAAATTTAGCAAAGGCGTGAAATCTTTACTACAGGCGACAACAGCGATTATTCTGATACAATATAGATGCTAGACCAGGCGACATTTCTTTTTCTAAAGGTGATATCTAATTTAATAAAGACGTAATTACTTTAACCGCGAGCATCACCAAAAGGGGCTCAAGCGAGATTAAAGTAATCATGTGCGATATCAAATTATATAAACGCGTATATTCTTTATTGCAAGCGACAAATTAACTCAGAGAAGCGACATCTTATTAACTGAAAGCGACATTTAAAATATCAAAAGTGACAAATTAAAAGCTAAATGCAGAAAACTCCCTTTACACCAGGCGTAAACTCATTCGACGGTCGCGGCTTTTAATTCTTTGGAGGCGACATCTAAATAGCCAAAGGCATCAGCTTTTTGTCCGTGAGGCGAGAATTTAATGTTCGCAGGCGTGATTTATTTGTCCAGAAGCGTAATTCTGCTGTTTAAGAAGCGTGAGCGTTCAGACTACAAGCGACATTTAAATTTCCATAAGCGACATCTCTTTTCTGTAGGCGTGATTTCTTTACTGGTAGGCGTGATTTATTTCCTGTAACCTGCAAACAGTGAGCAAAATCATGCAATTCTAGCCTAAATTTTGCAAATAACGTGGAAATTTTGATAAATTTGAGGCCTAGGGCCCCACGGTGGGCGCCATTTGTGTGTGAGTGATTTACACCTTCATGAAATTACAAAATTAACTAAGAACAACAAGAATTAGAGCAAAATAATCTAACAAATGCACAATTAATCTATCAACATCTCATGGATCTCTAAAATAAAGTGGTAAATGAGGCTCTCAGCTATGATCCTCACTAGTGACACTCTAAAGATGAGAATTAAGCTATATGATATGCAAATTTAGATCTATTCTATCAAATTTTAGCTCTATTTGATGAACAATCTACTATGATCAAAGCAATTTAAGCTAATTAGCAATGACAAATGATAAGTGAGTGATATGGATGCAAATTGACAGAGCTTTGCTGCAATTCAAAGATATGGAGTGGATGAATAATGCCTCAAAATGCCTTCTATTTATAAGATTTTCCCAAGGGTAGGGGGTAGAGTGAGATAACCATGGTTATGCTTGGGTAAGGTCAATTGGCTTTGCTTTGTCCCTAAATGGGGGGACAAACATTTAAATGGTTTCAAAAGGCTGGACCATTTCAACAAAAGTAAGTGATTTGTGTCCATTTTGTCTCCTTTTTGCTTTGTTGAGGGAATTTCATATTTATTAATTAATTAAAGTAATTAAATTTAGCCATGAAGGGTAAGAGGTTCATTTTGATTTTTCATTTCAACCACTATGTCATTAATTGAATTTAATTAATTTCTTAGTGTTTTTCCCCTTTTCAAGCTTTATTTAATCATTTAATCATTTAATTGAATTTTCCTTTGATTTGAATTGCCTTTTGTTCTATTTATCGATTTTTAGTGCTATTTTGATGACTTGATGCACCTTTTGATTGATTTAAGCCTTTGCCAATTTTTCTGTGTCTACAAGAATATAAACAACAGATAAGATAGAGATATAAACATAGATTAGATTAAAAAATAGTTAAACATCAACCAAGCCTGCATGCACAAGATCATAAAATGTTGAGATTATTATTATTTGAATCCTGCAAGAATCAAACCAACAGAGGGCTAGAGTAGAACATGTGATGAAGGGTGCTCCCCTTAAGACCACAAATCCATAACAAAAACAAAGAAACAACAACAATATGCAAGAACAAAAAATTGGCTTCTTATTATCTCCACAAATGTGGAATTACAAACTTTCAGAATTACAATATGCAAAGCCACATGGGCATTCCCTTACAATATTCTGTAGGAAAAAGTCTCGAATCAATACCCAGATCTACTACCCAAAACTATCCCCAAACTGCCTAAGACAACACTACAACCTTCCTTATATAGGCAATTTTCCACCGCCTGGGAAGGTTCCAGAATTTTAGCCAACAAGGCCGACCAAACTTAGAATTATTTTATTACATCAAAGTCAGCTCAAAATACTTTTGAAACCCAAACATAAATTTTGAAGGAAAATCATTTTTTGCAATTTCAGGTGACCCAACTTCCGAAGACCATAAGTCATCACTAGTTGACCCGATTGACTATTATAACCCCATTCTGAAAAGGCCACAAAGCACTCTACAAGCTTGACTCATGCAAGCGCCTATCACCCAAATTGTCGACCTCATCTGGGGCCTCTAAAGCCTTCAAAACTAAGTTCAAAGTTTCTGTACCCTCTTGCCAATACTGAAAATCTTCAATATCTACAAAGCTAGACTTGATCTGTCAATGAAACTTTACTGGCAGACTGATATGACCAAAATGAACCTGCAGGGAAGAAATTAGAACATTCCAAGATTGGAAGATCAACTTACTAAAAATAGCAAGTTTCCACAAATAGCAGCTCTGCACAAGATAACCCTTATTGAATACAAAAATATAAATATTTTTGGGTGATGCAAGATTGCTCTTACACCCAGGATGCTCCTACATCAGACACCTGGTGTAATTTGTGAAGTGACCCTGTCATGAATCAGGTGTGTAGAGGAAAACCAAGATGGTTAACCTCCTCCTTTGCTAGCCATGATGAATCTTCAACAAGTCATCCTTTCCATTTGACTAGATATTCTTCATATGTCCCGTTCCTTATGCTTCTGCTAACACAACTATCCAATATGTCTTCAATCTCCTTGATATCTGAACTAGTTGTTGTAATACTCCACTGTGCTACTGTAATCTCATCTTCAACACCTCCTTCATAATACTATGTCAGATCTGAAATATTAAACATTGGTGAAATATTTAGCTTAGTAGGCAATTCTACCTCATATGCATTTCCTGAATCATGTTTCTTCAGTATCTTACATGGCCCAAACTTCTTCATTTTCAACTTGTTATATGTACCAATTGGAAATCGCTCCTTCTGCAAATGAACCATGACTTCATCTCCAACCTAAAATTCCTTATGCTTTTTTTTCTCATCTGTCTTAGCCTTAGACTACACATTCATCTTGGTAATACGATTCCTCACCTCCTCATGGACATTCTTCAAATGTTTTGCAAAATCCTCAGCTTCAGCACTACTTATTTCTCCTTTATCTATTTTTCTCAACTCATATGCATTTCTGGGACTACTTCCATATACAATCTGTGGATGATGTGATGAACTAAATTTCAAATCTTGCTTCAACTCTTCACTTTCTGCTAATGTCATTATGTGTGCTACCTTATTTGGCAAACTGGCTCCTGGAATCAAGTCCCTCTGATGACTGATCTTTTTTATTGGTGGTAATCCATCAGGCACATTATCAGATACAATATCTTGAAACTCATTCAATAATTCTGCAACTTCTACAGCTACATCTTCTACTTCCTCTTTCCCTACCTTTGGAATTAAGGTTAAACACATATGCTCATGCCTCATACCATCTGAGAAATTTCCTCTATCAACAAAAGTTATTCTTGCATTACCACATACCTTTTCTTTTGTTTCCTTCAATAGTTTTAGCTTATGTCACACTCCATCCTTTGTCAGGGAATACGTATTTGCACGACCATCATGTATAACACATCTGTCAAACTGCCAAGGTCTACCCAACAATATATGACATGCATCCATAGATATGATATCACACAGTACCTCATCTTGGTAACCGCCGATCTTGAACTTCACTAGGCACTGTTCACTGACCATGACCTTGTGGTCATCCTGCACCCAGGCAACCCGATATGGATGTGGATGTTTCTGCCTCTTGAGCTTCAACTTTGTCACCATCTCTTTTGACACCAAATTATTAGTACTACCACTATCAATAATCACATCAAAACACTTACCCTCACACTTGCATCTGGTGCGAAACAAGCTCCTTTGCTCAGGTTCATTTTCACCACTCAACAGGACTCTTCTGTTAATCAGCATTTCTCCTCTTTCAACATCTTTAGAATGTGATGATCTGGCATCTTCATCTACATGTGTAACTCTAGCCTGGCCTTCATTCCTCCTATCTATCCTTCCTTAACATTGAGGACATTCAAATGCCCTATGACCTTCTTCTCCACAGTGAAAACATGTTCCACGGAAGCCTCCTCTTCCTGAACCTTGTCCTCTTCCTCTTCCTCTCTGATCTCTATTATTCTGATCATGGAAACGATTGAAATTATCTCCTCTCTGATTCTGACTGTTACTGGCCTCATCCTGCTTTTTTAGATCTTCATTTCAATCTTCATATGACTGTCCACCAGATCTTCCATCATGATCTCTTCCACTTTGTCTGCTCTCAAACTTCTTGTTCAGCTTTTCCTCTACTTTTAGGGCAAACTGGTATGCCTCTTCAATACTGTTCATTCAAACTAGATTCAGCTCCTCCTGAATGCTTGACCTCAACCCATTAAGGTAACAAGAAACTTTCTCCTTATCAGCTTTCGTATGTCATGTTTTGATGAGGATTCGATAGAACTCTTTTGTATACTCCTGAACAGATCTTCCTACTTGCTTCAAACTTTGCATTTTCTTTAGTAGGTCAAGCTCATAATCAACAAGGATGAACTATCACTTCAATTTATCCACCATCCAACCCCATCTTATGATTTTATCCTTTCATCTTCTATTTTTCTCCAATTGAATCACTCGATCAGGATCCTCAATATCTTCATACTCAAAATATTCTTCACATTCATTGATCCAGTTGATCAATTCCTCTGGGTTAAGATTTTTAGAAAATGTCAGAATCTCAATCTTAGATCTTTTTCCGATCTTTGAGATGGCTTGAAAAAGTCTTTCTTCCTCCTAGTTCACAACTTTGACTTCTCCTTCTTGATCTTCTTCTTCGGCTTCATCCTTATTTTCGTCTCTGACATTAAGATTCATTCCTCTGTGAATCTCCTCTTGCAATGCTCGCACTTGTCTCTGCAGTTCCCTAACCTCAGGTGTTACAACACTAGCTCTTCCACCACATTCCTTTCATGGAGGCATTTTCGTGCTTCTCGCTGAAACCCTAACCACGGTCCTTGTGCAAACTACCTCACAATCGACAATCTGTTTACACAGAAACCCTAACCCATGTTCCTGGTGCAAATTGCCTCACAATCGACGATCTATTTATGTATACACTCAAATAGTGCACTTCTCTAAGTCATTACTTCCAAGGGAATCAATGGATAGGAAACTTTAGAAAGTGACCTAGAGCTCTCTATGCATGGAGTTGCATGATTATTTTAAGTTTGCTCTCAGCTAGAGCTATTAAGCTTATGACCTTGCTAGTCAACTATACAATGAGAGATTCAAATGAAGACAAGGGAAAGAATGCCAATATCTCCAAGAATCACTATGAAATGCAAATGCAAACTAGATTAAGATGAATATGGAAGCTATAAATGAGAGATGCAAGCTAAGCTATGGAAATGAAAGTACAAGTATTACAAAGCCTCCTAGTTAAGCTAGATGAAGTAATCTAAAACATAAAGGAAATCTATACTATGAATGCCATGATAATGAAACTAGAATGCAAGAAATGAAACTAGAATAGTATGTAGATGCAAAAGCCAACAATGCTCCAAATCTTCAAAAGCTCCAAAGTGACCTAGAAAACTTGCAACATAACATTAGTATTCAAAATGCATATGAAAATGAGGAAGAGAGCTCTTCTTTTATAGGAAATGAGAAACAACGGACGATGGAGATTAAGAGGCAAAAAGATTTAATCAAGGGTGGAGCATCAAAGAGGAGCAATCTATGTGCACAAATATCCTCCAATGAGAAATTAAGAGTTGACTTTTGTGTCCATATAAGACAAAAAATGTTTTTCTTCTTTTTATAAAATAAGAATAATGCTTTATTTGTGCAACTTAGGATAAGATGAAAAAGTGGGGGCTTTTTATTTAATAAAAGGGGAGGAAAATCTTTTTAAATAAATAAAGACTTAGGATAAAATGTTTAGCCCAAGGCAAATAATTGAAAATGATAAAATAGGATTTGATCAAGGAAATTGATATAATTGATAAAACACTGATTTTTGAAAATATTGATTCAGGGATTTGATAAATTGCTGAATGGGGGCCCAAAGTCTAGGCGACTATTTTAAGGTGCATATAATTTACACACTCAGGAACTCCTACTCTGATACCACTTTATGAAGGGTGCTCCCCTTAATACCACAAACCCATAACAGAAACAGAGAAACAACAACAATATGCAAGAACAAAAAATTGGCTTCTTATTATCTCCACAAATGTGGAATTACAAACTTTCAGAATTACAATATGCAAAACCACATGGGCATTCCATTACAATATTTTGCAGGAAAAAGCCTCGAATCAATACCTAGATCTACTACCCAGAACTGTCCCCAAACTACCTAAGACAACACTACAGCCTTCCTTATATAGGCAATTTTCCACCGCCTGGGAAGGTTCCATAATTTTAGCCAACAAGGCCGACCAAACTTAGAATTATTTTATTTTTCATTTTATTACATCAAAGTCAGCTCAAAATAACTTTTGAAACCCAAACATAAATTTTGAAGGAAAATCATTTTCCACGATTTCAGGTGACCCAACTTACGAAGACCATAAGTGATCGCCAGTTGACCCGATTGACTATTATAACCCCATTCTGGAAAGGCCATGAAGCACTCTACAGGCTTGACTTGCGCAAGCGCCTATCACCAAAATTGTCGACCTCATTCGGGGCCTCTAAAGCCTTCAAAACTGAGTTCAAAGTTTCTGTACCCTATTGCCAATACCGAAAATCTTCAATATCTACAAAGCTAGACTTGATCTATCAATGAAACTTTACTGGTAGGCTAATATGACCAAAATGAACCTCCAGGGAAGAAATCAAAATATTTTGAGATTGGATGACCAACTTACTAAAAATAGAAAGTTTCCACAAATAGCAGCTCTGCACAAGATAGCCTTTATTGAATACAAAAATATAAATATTTTTGGGTGATGCAAGATTGCTCTTACACCCAGGATGCTCCTGCATCAACATGCAAAAAAGTTAGAGCAGAACAAATGAACAAAAAACAAACCCTTGTGGTCTCTCGATAGAGGGTGAAGATAGATCTTAAAAAAAAAATTCAAATACAGCTCTCTAGCGGCAAGCCGACCAAAGAGGGTTAGAGAAAACAATAAAATCAATAATAAAAATTGCAACACAAATGTTAGAAAATGAAGCTCAAGCTTCTCTCTCAAACAAGAGTCTTCAATGAAATGTGCTCCCAAGAATGGTAACCTTCAAAACTACACTCAAACAAGGATTAGCAACCCAAGCTCTGATACCATGTAAGAAGTATGAAAAAATGAAAAGTAGTTAAAGAAAGAACTCAAGAAAGTGTAATGCAAGAAGGTATTTTACCATAACCACTGAAAGTGAGATATAACTTTAAGATCAATCACCAGAACCATGAGAATGCTCCAAGGATCCAAGCAACGAGTCAAGAGATTTTGAAAGGGGAAAAACAAACTAAAACCCCTTGTGATATTATGAATGAGGCCATAGCCTAAAGAGAGAAAAGAGAGAAAGAGAGCAATATGCTCAATACAATAAATTTATCATAAGAAATGAGAGAGAGGAGCATCTCTTAAATATAGATGAGAGAGAGGAGTTAGAATGTAACTCCCAAGTCTATGAGTGCCACCATTCATAATTGTGTGTGATAAGTGTCAATATCCTCTTAAGGAGGAATAAACTAATTTCTTTATTAAAGGAATTACAAAATATGAGTTGTCCTCACTCTTGGACTAGAGGACAAAAATACATGAAGGATACATTGGTTTATCCTTATTTAAATAATACAACTAAGGAAATATTATAAATTCTAACATTAATATATCACTTATTTTGATATTGAAAATTGAGGTAGATTTTGAAAGTGAACCTTTCATTCAATCAATTGAAATTATTCAAATAATTTTATATTTGGTTGTTAATTGGATATTCTGTCAAATGATTTTTTTTTTTCCATAAAAATGGATATGTAAGTCTGAATTCTAGATGGAATTATTTTCCTTTTATTTTTAAAAGCATAATTTGATTATGATGTACCAAACATTCTTATTATTAATGTACAAGACACTTTATCTTGGTCATTCTACTAGTGGGAAATAGATTGGAATTGAGATATAAAAAAAGATAAGAAAAGGTAAATGGAAAACAAAGGAACTCCTCAGTTTTCATTATATCTAATATAGTATCCCTTTTTTTGAATAAAGGGAAAAGAGCAGATAAAATTCTTTCCTCTAGCTCTATGATCCAGAAAAATATTTCTCATTGTTCTTATTTATTCATAGAACATAGAAATAATGTAGTGGTAAAAAATATAGAGATACATAAAGTATTTATAAAATTAAGATGAGTAAGATTTAAGAAGTAATAATTTTTAATAGAATTGATATTGTGAATAGTCTCAAAGAGCAGGAAGGAACAAAAACTAACTTGCTTTTCTGGCATTCTATTGATATTTATTACATTCAGAGGATAATCTATAAGATAAGAAAAAAATGGAATAGTAACAACTTCAGGTTATCATGCATTTACTTATATTATATTAGTTCGGTTTAACCAAACAAAATCTATCCCAATAAGGAATATTTGAAACCCAATTTATTGAAATGGATGATGGATAAAAAACTGTCTATAAATATTTGAAATATAAAACAATGTATACCCTTTCTATCTGATGAAGGGTGCTCCCCTTAATACCACAAACACATAACAGAAACAGAGAAACAACAACAATATGCAAGAACATAAAATTGGCTTCTTATTATCTCCACAAATGTGGAATTACAAACTTTCAAAATTACAATATGTAAAGCCACATGAGCATTCCCTTACAATATTCTGTAGGACAAAGCCTCAAATTATTACCCAGATCTGCTACCCAAAACTGTCCCGAACTGCCTAAGACAACACTACAGACCTTTTTTATATAGACAACTTCCACCACCCGAGAAGGTTCTCGAAATTTAGCCCTTTAGGCCGACTAGACATAGAATTATTTATTTTTCACAATTATTACAATAGGGTTGGCTCAAAAGAAATACAAAATATGATTTTAGGTAACCCAACTTTTGGAGGCCATAACTTTCTAATCATAGCTCCATTTTTCTATTGTAAACACTTTTCGAAAATGCCATGACGAGATCTATATCGCCTGACACACGCTAGTGCTAGTCAGCCGGGGGTCGATCGCGATCTGGAGCCTCTAAGGCCTTCAAAATTGACCTGAAAGATTTTATACCCAAAAACCTCAATAACTTCACCAATACTGATGATGTGGCAATGAAACTCAACTGGTAGGCTGAAATGACTGAGATGAACCTCCAACTGTGAAATCAGAACATTCCGAGATCATATGACCAACTTACTAAAAATAGTAAGTTTCCATAAATAGCAGCTCTGCACAAGATAGCCCTTATTATAAAGCAAATAGAAATATTTTTGGGTGATGCAAGATTGCTCTTACACCCAGGATGCTCCTGCATCAGACACCCATGATAATTTGAGAAGTGACCCTTTCACAACTCAGGTGTGCAGAGGAAAACCAAGACGGTTAACCTCCTCCTTTGTTGGCCATGATGAATCTTCAATAGTTCATCCTTTCTATTTGACCAAATACTTCACATGTCTTGTTCCTTGTGCTTCTGCCAACATGACTATCGAGTATGTCTTCAATCTCCTTGATATCTGAACTGGTTGCTGGAATACTCCATTGTGTTGCTGTAACCTCATCTTCAACACCTCCTTCATGATATTTTGTTAGATCTGAAACATTAAATACTGGTGAAATATTTAGCTCAGTAGGCAACTCGACCTCATATGCATTTCCTGAATCATGCTTCTTTAGTATCTTACATGGCCCAAACTTCTTCATTTTCAGCTTGTTATATGTACCAACTGGAAATCTTTCCTTCCGCAAATGAACCATGACTTTATCTCCAACCTAAAATTCCTTATGCCTCCTTTTCTCATCTACCTTAGCCTTATACTGTGCATTCATCTTGGTAATATGCTTCCTCACCTCCTCATGGATGTTCTTCAAATATTCTGCAAAATCTTCAGCTTCAACACTACTTATTTCTCCTTTATCTATCTTTCTCAACTCAGATGCATTTCTGGGATGACTTCCATATACAATCTGTAGATGATGTGATGAACTAAACTTCAACTCTGTCTTCAAATCTTCACTTTCTGCTAGTGTCATTTTGTGTGCTGCCTTATTTGGCAAACTGGTTCTTGGAATCAAGTCCATTTGATGACTGATCTTTCTTACTAGTGGTAATCCATTAGGCACATTATTAGATACAATATCTTGAAACTCATTCAATAATTCTGCAACTTCTACAAGTACATCTTCTACTTCATCTTTCCTAGCCTTTGGAATTAAGGTAAAACACATATGCTCATGCCTTACACCATTTGAGAAATTTTCTCTATCAACAAAAGTTATTCTGGCATTACCACATACCTTTTCTTTTATTTCCTTCAATGGTTTTAGTTTATGTCGCACTCCATCCTTTGTCAGGGAATAAGTATTTGCACGACCATCATGTACAACACATCTGTCAAATTACCAAGGTCTACCCAACAACATATGACATGCATCCATAGATATGATATCACATAGTACCTCATCTTGGTACCCACCGATCTTGAATTTTACTAGGCACTGTTCACTGACCATGACCTTGTGGTCATTCTGCACCCAGGCAACCCAATATGGATGTGGATGTTTCTGTCTCTTGAGCTTCAACTTTGTCACCATCTCTTTTGACACCAAATTTTTAGTGCTTCCACTATTAATAATCACATCACATCATTTACCCTCACATTTGCATCTAGTGCGAAATAGGCTCCTCCTTTGTTCAGGTTCATTCACACCACTCAACAGGACTCTTTGGTTAATCAACGTTTCTCCTCTTTTAGCATCTTTAGAATTTGATGATCTGACATCTTCATCTACATGTGCAACTCTGGCCTGGCCTTCATTTCTCCTATTCGTCCATCCTTGGCATTGAGGATATTCAATTTCCCTATGACCTTCTTCTCCACAGTGAAAACATGTTCGACGGAAGCCTCCTCTTCCTGAACCTTGTCCTCTTCCTCTTCCTCTCTAATCTCTATTGTTCTGATCTTGGAAATGATTGAAATTATCTCCTCTCTGATTTTGACTGTTACTGGCCTCATCCTAATTTTTTAGATCTTCATTTTGATCTCCATATGACCGTCCACCAGATCTTCCATCACGACCTCTTCTGCTTTGTCTACTCTCAAACTTCTTGTTTAGCTTTTCCTCTACTTTTAGGGAAAACTGCTATGCCTCTTCAATACTATTCATTCGAACCAAATTTAGCTCCTCCTGAATGCTCGGCCTCAACCAATTAAGGTAACAGGAAACTTTCTCCTTGTCAGCTTCCGCATGACATGTTCTGATGAGGATTCGATAGAACTCCTCTGTATGCTCTTGAACAGATCTTCCTGCTTGCTTCAAACTTTGCATTTTCCTCAGTAGGTCAAGCTCATAATCAACATGAATGAACTGTCGCTTCAATTTATCCACCATTCGATCCCATCTTATGATTTTATCCTTTCCTCTTCGATTTCGCTCCAACTGAATCTCTTTCCACCAAATCTTCGCATGACCCTTCAATTTAGCCTTCGCAAACTTGACCCGATCAGGATCCTCAATATCTTCATACTCAAAATATTCTTCACATTCATTGATCCAGTCGATCAATTCCTCTGGGTTAAGATTCCCTAAAAATGTAGGAACCTCGATCTTAGGTCTTTTCCTGATCTTGGAAATGGCTCGGAAAAGCCTTTCTTCCTCTTGATTCAAAACTTTGACTTCTCCTTCTTGATCTTCTTCTTCGGCTTCATCCTCACTTTCATCTCTGATATTAAGATTCATTCCTCTGTGAATCTCCTCTTGCAATGCTCGCACTTGTCTCTACAGTTCCCTAACCTCGGGTGTTACAACACCAGCTCTTCCACCACATTCCCTTCGTGGAGGCATTTTTGTGCTTCTTGCTGAAACCCTAACCACAGTCCTAGTGCAAACTGCCTCAAAATTGGTGATTTGTTTACACACTCAGGAACTCCTGCTCTGATACCACTTGATAAAGGGTGCTCCCCTTAATACCACAAACACATAACAGAAATGGAGAAACAACAACAATATGTAAGAACATAAAATTGGCTTCTTATTATCTCCACAAATCTGGAATTACAAACTTTCAAAATTACAATATGTAAAGCCACATTGACATTCCCTTACAATATTCTGTAGGAAAAAGCCTCGAATTATTACCCAAATCTGCTACCCAGAACTATCCCAAACTACCTAAGACAACACTACAGAACTTTCTTATATAAGCAATTTCCACCACCCGAGAAGGTTCTAGAAATTTAGCCCTTTAGGCCGACTAGACATATAATTATTTATTTTTCACAATTATTACAATAGGGTCAGCTCAAAAGAAATACAAAATATGATTTTAGGTAACCCAACTTCCGGAGGCCATAACTTTCTAACCGTAGCTCCATTTTTCTATTGTAACCACTTTTCAGAAATGTCATGATGAGATCTACAGCGCTTGACACGTGCTAGCGTCAGTTAGTCGAGGGTCGATCACGATTCGGAGCCTCTAAGGCTGTCAAAATTGACCTGAAAGATTTCGTACCCAAAAACCTCAATAACTTCACCAATACTGATGATGTGGCAATGAAACTCAACTGGCAGGCTGAAATGACTGAGATGAACCTCCAACTATGAAATCAGAACATTTCGAGATCATATGACCAACTTACTAAAAATAGTAAGTTTCCATAAATAGCAACTTTGCACAAGATAGCCCTTATTATAAAGCAAACAGAAATATTTTTGGGTGATGCAAGATTGCTCTTACACCCAGGATGCTCCTGCATCACTATCAAATAGGGTGCTTGGGAAAGGTTGGAATAATTAAATAGGAGGATTACTATGACTATAGCCCTTGGAAAGTCTTTTAAAGAGGAATAAACTTTATTTGATATTATGGATGACTAGCTACATAGAGTCCATTTTGTTTTTGTGGGTTAATCTGATTTATTGCTTTTTACTTCTACTTATTTTGCGCTAGGCAGATGGTTCACGAGCACAACTTTTGTGACTTTGTGGTATACTCATGGATTGACCAGTTCCTATTTGGAATGTTGTAATTTTTTAACTGCTGCAGTTTCTATGCCTGCTATAGTTTGGCACATTCTTTGCTACTATTATGGGGTCCTGAATCACAAGGAGATTTTACTTGTTGGTGTCAATTAGGTGGTCTATGGACTTTCATTTCTCTTCATGGTGCTTTTGGTCTAATAGGCTTCATGTTATGCCAATTTGAACTTGCTTGATCTGTGCAATTACGACCTTATAATGTAATCACATTCTCTGCTCCAATTGTTATTTTTGTTTCCATATTATTGATCTATCCATTAGGTCAGTCTAGTTGGTTTTTTGAGCTTAGTTTTGGCCTAGCATCTATTTTCTGATTTATCATCTTTTTTCAAGGTTTTCATAATTGGACCTTGAATCTATTTCATATGATGGGAGTTGCCAGAGTATTGGGTGTTTCTATTCATGGAGCTATTGTAGAAAATACTTTATTTGAAGATGGTGATGGTGCAAATAAATTATGTTCTTTTAACCCAACTCAAGCTGAAGAGACTTATTTTATGGTCACTGCAAACCATTTTTGGTCCTAAATTTCTAGGGTTTCTTTTTCCAATAAATGTTGGTTACATTTCTTTATGTTATTTGTGTCGATAACCGATTTATGGATGAGTTCCATTGGAGTAGTTAGCCTAGCTCTAAACTTAAATTCTTATGATTTTGTTTTCGAGGAGATTTGTGTAGAAGAAGATCCCGAATTTGAGACTTTTTATATAAAAAAAATCTTTTTGAACGAAGGTATTCAAGCTTGGATGTTGGCTCAGGATCAACCTCATGAAAACCTTATATCCCCTGAGGAGGTTCTACCCCATAGAAATTCTCTTTAATAGAACTTTAACTTTAGTTGGCCTTGACCAAGAAACCATTGGTTTTGCTTGGTGGGTTGCTAATACTTGAATTATTAATTTGTCAAGCAAATTACTTAGGGCCCAATAATATCCTGCATGCAAATAACCTACCATGTACAAGATAAAATCCTCAAACATGAAAGTGCATTGAAGGAACAAAGAAGAATTGAATTAATCAAAATGAGTTATCACAATGATATATGTATATATTCTCAATTCCTCATCAAAGTATAATGAACTCATATAAACAAGATGAAATCTGGAAACCTTAAGAAATATAAAGTGAATAAAAAAAGGAATGAAGGTAGAGCCCTAAATTTGAGACACATGGATTGTAAGAATAAACAAATTTATCAAAGTATAAGCCAAAAAAATATTTTGACAAAAATCTAGGCAAATTAAATAAATACATGTACATATTTTGCAATCCATTAATATAAAGATATATCATTAATTGATGTCAAACTTAAACTCTCTTTACTACTAAAAAAAGCATGTGGTGATTGGGAGTGAAGATTCACAAAAATGTTTTTTTTTTGCAGGGACACTAGAAATGCTTCCACAAATCATGGAGGAATGAGTGAATGAAAAAGAAGCAGACAACTAAATAGAGAAGACCTAATGTAGACAAATGGGGCAACATATCATCAAATATTCCTACTTTCACTACATGGGTAAACATAATCCCCTTGAATGTAAGGATATCTACAATGAACTAGGGATGGAATCAAATTTGGTAAAACAAATAGAAGAGACCCCAGTTGTCAAGACAAAGTGGAAATGGGTGGTTTTGGTATAAGGAGGTCCTAAGGAAGGACACAAATCAGGTTTTTGAATTTAAGAATAATAGTAGAGAAATGTAAAACTTGTCCAAGATCATAACATCAATCATAGAGATATTATTTCATTAATGGAAGTTCAAATTTCAAACCTCGACTACTTGTAGAGATACCCAAAAATAGTGAAGATGTGGATGGTCTAGAAATATTAATAGAAGATAGGAAATGGATTCAAAATATTAAGATTGATAAGAAGTAGAATAGTAAATGTTGCCTCATGCATAAGCATTTGGAACCCATTGGCTCAAAATTGTAACAACTAGAGAGCAAGATAGAGAACCCTAACTTTATCCTAGCAAGGAATAGCCATCACCAAGCAAATTTTCCTTGTCGAAGAAAATGAAAATCAATGAAAGAAATGAGTTTAGTAAGGGACAATGGAAAATGGAAAAATATTTTTGAATGGAAAGGATTAAAACTCCAACAAGAAGAGGATTTTGGGATTGTGATAAAGAAGGGGACATAAGGAGCATTTCTCTCAAGCATGAAGCCCTATTATGAAAGAAAAGATGTGTCACAAGGAGGTTAGTAAGAGCCTCACTAGGTCTCAAGAGGAAGTTACTTAGCTTAATGAATATCACATGATGGAGAATTTGTAAACATATAAAAATACAATGACAAAATTTCAAACTATGTTAGACATAGAAGAAGAAGGTTTAAAAGAGACATAATTGCAGGAAAAAATGATAGGAAATCAATACAAAGTGCATAAGATTTGAGAGTAGAAGGCATGAGAAATTTAGAGGAACAAATAATAGATGATGCATGCAAGGTAATGGATAATGTAATAGCAAATATGGATTTCCTTGACAAGGTAGATTTCATCCCAGCCTAGGCCAATCATGATTGAAGGAATTTTGATGGAGGAAATGGATGATGATCAGAAGAGATGATGGAGAATGAACATAATCTCCTCTTTGGTGATATTAAAGACAAATAAAATTATTAGAAAAGGAAATTGATGATGGAAAAATAGGCTTGTGTCAGACCCTATCCACAAAAAATACACTTGATTGTGGATGGAAGAAGTCTTAAGGCATAAAGTTTCTCAAGGAAATGTGGACCTTGGATGGAGAGGCAAGGGGTAAACAAAAATTTCATGGATGTTGAGACTAGGGAAGGGATCCCCTCTACCCTGGGGACCATGAGGTTCATAATGTGGAATGAGCCTTAATGCTCTTAAAAAATAGTGCTCTTTCAAACACATGTTGAAAGTGTGTCAAGGATAAATTGTTTAGTTCCAAGAAAAAAAATGACCAATGTTGTTCAAAAGGAAATCTATAATTTGGAATGGTCTTGCTTTGCAAGTGCAAGGGAACTTTAGGGGCCTAACTATATCATGGATTCTCATATTATGGATGTGAAGAAGTTATATGAGGGTGTAAATTGGGCTATATGTAGGGTCAAGAGTTGTTTCTCCAATTTAAATTTCATTATAATCAATGTATATGGCTCAAATAATTGAAAAAGGAAAAGGGAACTTTGGATGGATTGGGATAGAATCACATTAACTCTACAAAATCAACATATCTCATATAAGGGGACTTGAACATAATTCTTTATAATAGTGAGAGATTTGGGGGAATCAAAATTTGAGAATTAGTCTCAGTGAGATTTTTTTGATTGGGTATATGAGAACAACTTGATGGAGATTCACTCATCCAATGGCAACTACACTTGGTAAAATCAAAGATCTGACCTTAGTCACATGGCAAAGAATCTCAGCTATTTATTTTTCAATGGATACCTTTGTGACTTATAGTATGGGTTTAAGTATTACATTATACCATGTTCATGTTCTAATCATCCTCCCTTGCAATTGGAAATTTTGGGAGAAAAGAAACCATAAAGGATCCCAACCAAATTTGAGAACACGTGGATAAGATACCCTATTTTTTGCATTAATAAATGAACGGTGGAGATAGAAAAAATTTGATGGCTCAAAGATGTTCATTTTCAGATCTAAACTATGGAGGTTGAAGAAAAAGTTGAAGTTCTAGAGAAAAATAAATTTCAAGGATATTTTTTAAAGAAAGAAAGAGCTAGAAACATATTTGTAAAATCTTGAAGAGGTAGTTATTTGAGATGGGATGAATTAATAATTGTTCTTGAAGGAGAGAGAACTTACAAATGAGTATGAGGAAATCCTAGCTAAAGAAGAGATACTTTTGATATAAAATCATGAGAGACATGGATTAAGGAGGCTAATAACAACACAAAGTTTTCCCACAGTATCACAAAGCAAAGAAGATTGGTAAATTGGATTGTCTCTTCAAATTGTCAGATAAATCAAAAGCAAAGGATCTAGAGGATGTTGCTAGAGAGGTAGTTGATTTTTTTAATAATCTCCTTAGCTCTCAGGAGGGATCAAACCTAACAACACAAAGGGAGATGCTACAAAAAATTCCTCACCTGGTGATAAAAGTACAAAATAATATTCTCACTCAAGAATTCTCCTCACTAGAAATCAAGTTTTCACTTTTTCAACTACACTAAGATAAGGCCCCTATCCCAAATGATTGACCAAAAAATATTCTTTTTAAAAAGATAAGAAATCATTGTTTAGTACCCTGTATAGGCTATGAACATATCATGGCAATCAAGGCACATACTAAGATAAGTAAACAATATATTCATCACACTAGTTCCTAAGAAGATGGTAGTAGAAACACTTGATGACTTTCATCTTTTTTCCCTATGGAACACAATACAAGGTTATGGAAAAATATATGGAAAACCATATGAAACTCATTCATTTGAACATTATCTTGGATGAACAAAGAGGGTTTGTTCCTGGTAGGTCCATCATGGATGGGGTGATAATTTCTCAAGAGGGTATATACTTTATTAAATCAATCAAAAAGTTTGGGATGATCATCACATTAGATATAAAGAAAGAATATGATTAGGTTCACCATAAGGCTTTCTTGAAGTTTCCAATGTTACCTTTTGTATTCACAATAATGGATAAAGCTCTTCATAGAGCCTTGACCAAGAGTGTTGAGAGAGGTCTCATTCTAGGTCTATAAGTTACAAGTTCTCTATCCTCTTTGTCATACCTACAATTTATGAGTGATACCATGCTATTTGGTATTTCAAAGCTAAGGAAGGTTTACCAAATGAAGAATATTTTGAATCTGTATGCTTTGGCTTTAGGTTAGTAGGTAAGTAGAGACAAATCATTAATGTTCTTATTCAATGCAACTCCTCAAATAGAAAATTATATAACATAGATAATGGAATTTAGAAAAGGTAGTCACCATGCACTTATCTTGGTATTCCTTTATCCAAAGGTCTTATAACTACAAATATTTGGGATATTATTAAGCATAAATTGAGTGACAAGATGGCTTCATGGAAGGAGAAGTGGTTATCATGGGCTAGGAGATTGACCATGCTAAAGTTTGTGATCTCTATTATGGAAATTTATCTAATGTCGTGCATATTATTCCACAAGAGTCTCTAATGAGTTTAATCAAATATTGAGGAATTTTTTCTAGCAAGGATCAGAACACAATTAAGATTGCATTGATTGTGTGGGATAGGATATGTAGATCTAAGGATGATGGTGGGGTAGGTATCATAAATTTAACTATCCAAAACAAAGTACTAGGGGCCAAACTAATCAAGATAAGCATAAAGAGCCCCACAAAAAATGGGCCCAAATATCACAATAAAAATACTTAGAAAGTGATCTCCTGAAGGGAATTCTTACTACTCTCACTTTCCTAAAAGGATCGATATTTGGAATTTCATGTAAAATTTCAAGTCAATTATATTGAATTATTTATAATAGGATATTCATGATGGAACACAAGCTTGTTTTCTAATCTAATTATTAGGATGTCTATCCTGTCCTAATAGCATTATTACAATCTCAAATATCAAGGACACACTCATTAAAAACTGGGGCCATCATGTCAAAAAATATGCAATGTTTAACTCCTTAAATTGTTTGCAAGGTTGGAGATGGAAGGATTTTTTAATTTTTAGTTTTGGCGAAAAAGAATTTGATCGACTAAAAGATGCCCTTGTAGAGATAACTCTAATTTTTAGACAAGGGACTGATGAGTTTGCATGTTGTGGTTCTAAATTAGGCACGTAAACTGTTAGAGAGTGATATGAAAAACTTACAAGGACTTTGGATATACAGAAAAATAAGTTGCCCCTCTACTTATGTTGGAACTATGTGTGTGAAAATTGTACCTAGCTGCAGACACAACACTTCAGTAAAACATTAGAGGTTAGCAAAAATCAAAATCTTGCAAGTAATTGAAACTAAGCTAACCAGATGATTTACTGCCTTCTAGTAGGTGTGAGTATGATGTTCTCAAATTGAAATCGAGATCAGTGACAATGCAACACCTAAACGAAGGATTTGAATGCAAAAGAATGAAAAACTGTATGGATGCCGATTAATCTATATTTTTGTATTTTATGTGAAATAATATGAAAAGTTGTATGAATCTAAGCTAGATGAATGAAATTGAATGCAAATTTAATCTAAGAATGATATGAATGAATAAATGCTATGATATGAAAATTATGCAAAAACTATGATCAAGAATGAAAGATCTCACAAATTGCCTGTTGCAAGTGTTTAATCCTTCAATCGCCAATTCGCCAGTGTAATTGTGCAAATTCGAGTGTTGACGATTATGAAGAGCTGAGCCTTGATTTTATAGAAATCCAGGGCTTGAGGATGCATTGAGAAAAGCCATAAATCACTCTTGATAAACTCAGGTTGATTTTTGAGTTAACAAGAAATCAAGAATAATTAACTCACAAAAATCATGCAAAAGCAGTGTTTAACTCAAAATAGAGTTTAGATCAAATTTCAACTCATCATCAAATGTTGAGTTTCAATTTTAAAATTGTTTGTTGATTTCCAGTTGACTGCTTTTCTCATTGTGCATGATTTAATTATGAATAAATTTAAAAATAAAGTGATTTATTCTCAACTTAACTGATTTTTGAATTAAAACAATTGATTTATGGGTTAATCAATTATTAAATGAAACTTTATTCTAAAATTATATTATTAAATATTGACAACTGACTTTAATTAATTAAATAAGAATTTAATCAATTAGTCATGAGATTTTATATTTATTGTCAAAATGAAATAATACAATTTAGGAATAAATAGAATTAAATCTAATTAAATAATTAAGTGGTAGTATTAAATCTAATTAATTAAATATTTAGAATATTCAATTAATCAAACTTTAGGATAAATAAGATTTATTGCCAAATAATTATTAAATCAAACTTAATTAGGATAAATAAGGAATATTCTCTGATGCAGAATTTAGGATACTCAATTAAATTTTTGATGATTTGATGTGCAGATGTGCCTTAGGTTAGGACTTTTGATGTTGATTTCGTTCGATTTAAAGATGTAAGAGGTTAATGAACCTATAGCCCATTTTTGGGGTATTACATTTTGCCCCTCTTTGAATTAATGTGCATAGCACAATGGTTCAAAGATAGTTTGTGTCTGATGTATGGAACTGATTTGAAAGGTTAACCGATTCTGAGATAGAAATTGACTAAAATATTTGAAGATGTAAGATTTAGGTCCTGATTTCACCAAAGATGATGTTAACTATAGCAACAATGAACCGGTGATTATGAAAAAGTATCAAAATGCCTGATTCTGAACCTTATGATTACGAAGAAGTGAGTGACCTAATTCTAGACCTGATTGTCCAAAGGAATCAATATTGGTATCACATCTGAATCCTTCAGTTAGGAAGAACCAAGGAAATGATGCTAATGAACCATTGGTTACAAAAAGTTGATACAGTTTACAAGATAGATTTAGGATACCAGATTGGTATGGATTTTGATGAATCTGATATGCCCCAAGAAATGATAGATTTGCCCCAAGCGATGAGGACTTTTGATGAATCAGCAAGTAGATGTGGTTGTTGTCTTGGTCACTGGGAGAGTAGATTTGATTTATAAATTTGATTGATGTGCAATACCATGCCCCCTTCGGGATGAAAATTGAAATCTAACAAGAAAAGTCAGTGTTAAATGGTTTAGAAGCATGTTAATTGATTTGAGAAGTGGTTATACACGTTCAGAAATGCATTCTGCATCGTTTGGAGGTCTTGGAGACCAAGTTTGACTAGGTTTGACTATGAGTTGACCATGGGTGACCAAGTTGAAATTTTGATAGTTTAATGTAAGATAATCAGTTAAGTTGAATTCTAGATTTCTGTGATGATTAAAGGTTGATTATGTAAGCAGTCGACCGTCCTGGGTCGAAAAATTTTAAATCACAATTTTGACAAAGGAAATAATCTTTGATTTTGATTTTGATCTAAAAAATGGGTTAAAAATGTCAAAATTAGCCAGGGGTGCAATTTTCATAGAAAACAAAGCACTTTTGAAAATTAGGTCAAAAAGCTATATAAGGGCCAAAAAGGTCATTTTCAATTCATTATTCACTTTTGACTTTTGAAATCTTGTGGAGCCCTTTGAGCGAGAAAATGGCTGAGATGAAGGTACCTATCTCTTCCCACTGAATTGAGCGCAACCAGAGACATCAGTGGCCTCCGCAGTACGGACATCTGGTAAGTGGACCTCTGTGCCTCTTTGTAAATTCTATTTTTGCATGTTTGTAACATTTTTAGGTTGTTTTTTGTATGTTTTGAATTTTCAATTCTTGCATGCATGGAAACTCGTACGACTATCCTCCATGACTCATATGAATTTTCAATTTACTGTAGATTATCATATCATAACCCCTAGAAACTCATTTGAGAGGGACCCAAGAGTCGTACGACGTTTCATCAGGTCCCTCATATGTCGTATGGTAAGACCTAGAAAGTTGTATAACCATGGTTTGTCGTATGAGACCCTGCTGAAACTCATACGCATTTTGATGCTAGACTATGTTGTCGTATGGAAAACAGTGAGCTTAAAACACCTCTTTAGGTTAAAAATTTTGATTTTCTGATTCGTTAGGCTAATTGCTGAGCATTTAATGCACCTTCTGAGATAGTGAACTTTTGAATTTCTGTACTGTTAGCCTATTTTTCAACCAAATTACTGATAGGATTCCCTATTTTTATTTTGTGTATGTCATATATCTTTATGTGCATGTGCGTATCTCTCATCCCGCAACTCAGAGATTATGCGTTTCTCTTCCAGACCTTATGAGGGTACATCTAGTTGCTTGTGGTCTCAAGTATTTGATTCAGTTTCCTAAGATTAGGGTGAACCACGAACTGTTGACTGATTTGATTGAGAGGTTTCATTTAGAGACTCAGACATTTCACCTCCCTACAGGAGAGATTACTGTTACACCAGAGGACGTGTATAGGATTTTGCACATTCCATTCCATGGTCCTCGTCCAGATTATGTGAGTTCAGGGAACTCTGGATTACATGCCTTCAAATGATTGTTTGGAGATGATACATAGCTCATTGGTTCGATTTCTTGGGAGAAATTAGTGCAGTGCTATGAGCAGACCCATAGATTAGAGTGCATTATAGCTAGTATGATAGGAGGCATTATTATGTCTGACCGTTAGCAGAACGGTCTCTTGATGGGTTGGGCCCCGATGGTTGCACGATTGATGGCCACTCCTTCTAAGTTGGGTTGGGGTCAGTGTATGTTTTCTCACATGTTCTCCAAGATGCACAAGATCATGTATCATGAGAGAAAGACATTTGCTTCTGGTGCATTGGTTCTTTAGATATGGGCCTGGGAGCATATCCCAGTATTGAGACCAGTATGTTAGACATAGTGCCAACCATAGGAGCCGGTGATATATGTATACTCTATTTATGTTACATAGGTGCACATGGGTAATACAGAGTACTAGAGACACTGCCTAGATGATAGTACATATGTTATCTGACATCCGTATCTATAGATTGAGGCCTGGTCTACTGCATGAGAAAAGTTTAGCTATTTCTGCCAAAGTCAGGTATTGATTGGTCAGTCTACTGCAATGCTTGAGCGCTTCCTTATTACCAGAGTGTGGAGGTAGTATGACATCATTCAAGATGCACCATAGGAACACACTACTTATGCACAGATACTTAGAGAGCTCAAATTAGGATGGGGCCCTCGATTGTCGTATGCTCTTTGTACATAGGAGTACAATGGTACTATTGGTAGAGATTGGGACTATCAGGTAGATGTTCTAGATGTTGGGGTTACAGATGGTTTTATTGCATGGCTCGCAGAGCATCCAATATATAGGTTTTCAAATCCTTCAGAGTTGATACCTTCCATGGAGGAGGCTATGGATGTTACAAGGGCTTCAATGGGTAGAGGGTAGAGACGTACAGGTGCATAGGTTCCAATGCCCTAGCCTACACCTCTAAGGCCGAGAGAAGTCGTGACACCTCCACAGAGACCATTTAGTCAGATGAGACCACTTTATCCCTCTAGTTCTTCAGCAGGAAGACCTGCATTTTTACAGAGGAGATCGACTAGAGGAGAGAGTGGTATGTTAGACAGTATAGGTAGTGTAGATGAGTTACTTGGAGAAGAGCAGTATGTAGGTGTCGGTCTTGATCCTCTACAAGATGATACTGATTTTGACTTGGGTGATGAGGTGAGACATTGTAAGATGTAGAGAGCAGAGGCTGCTAATCAGCTGGCGAGATACAGATATGCTGCAGTAGATGTAGATCTTGGTGTACCACAAACTCCTTAGGAGATCATCAGATGACTCAGATTATAGGTCAGGGACCTGAAGGTATGGAGTGCTCAGTTTGAGGAGCATTTTATAGAGGTAGACATTCGAGCTCCGAGAGGAGAACAGGAGATTACAGATAGAGGTGACACATCAGACCTCTAGAGCCACTTACTATGTTTTTGCCTACTATGTTGTTGTTCTTGCTAGTCAGAAAGTACCCACATACTCTCAATATATGATAGCTTCAGAGGGAGCTAGGGCACCTTATGCCGAGGTAGTGCCTGATGCACCACCACCACCTCCCCCAGATGTAGAGGATCGGGTAGACAGCTGATCTATCTAGATATTCTGATGTTTTTTCTCTTTTTGTTCATAGATATATTGTTCTGATCTTCTGATAGCTCACATGAGCTCATTCTTTTGGACACTGTGCTAGTAGTGCACCTTTGACTAGTTCGAGTTATATGATATATATATGAGATCAAGATTTTGGTTATGACTTTATTTGTGCTTGTCATGTTTTGATTTATGATGATATCATGTGCTGTAAATGCTATGAGTAGTGTAGAATGTATGTATGGATTTATGCAATGCAATGATTTCTTTCACATGTATAGATGTCATGCAAATGTAATTGATTATGGAAAGATATATGTATGATTTTGATTATACACATGTATGCAATGTAAATGCAACAGATGGAATGATTATGATATGCAATGTGAATGCAATGATACACATGATATGTTTTTGCAGGTATTGATGAAGACAAGTACTCAGTCTTATGTCAAAAAGGATGTCTAACCCAGGACGGTGTTTGCTTGCGGTTCTATGAGGAAACCTTCATGTAAGATTCAACTCTTCATGTCCAGTTTAAGTTTAGTTTAGAAGAATTGTTGAAGTGTTCAAGCAATTTGTGAGATCATGCAATCATGCAAAGTACAAAATGACATGCAGAATGAAATGCAAACCTAAGACCTAGGACCTAGTCACTGATCATGTGTCAATTTGTTGTCATCATTGAACTTTTTAGGTAACTGAATAAATCAATACAACATCCACTAGTTAGGAAACTATGAATATATGAATATTGATTTGTATGCACAAGAATCGATACAACACCCACTGGCTAGGCAACCATGGACATATGAATATTGATTTTTGTTTTCGGAATGTCAGATTAGATATAAGCACCAAGGCATAAACGCTAGGATGACCTGAATATCATGTCCATTTTGATATAGCAATTTGTGTAAGCATCAAAACATAAATGTCATGATGAATTGAATACGCCTTGTGGTACAAACACATCAAGTAGTCAAGAGATCATTCTAAATCCAGTGTGAATTACCAATAGTGACCCTTTATCGTTCACATCCTTAGGTAAGATCACGTTTCATAGTAGGAGTAAGAAATTTCTCAAAAAGATAATAGTTAGATCAAACTTCCTTGAATTTTTCAGGTATCAATGGTCGAGGTACGCATGGCCATCCAATACGAGATAGAGGCTCTTACAGACGGACACCATTTCAATCCAAGAATTTCTAAAGTTAGATTTTCACATACAAGCAGAAAACAAAGAAAAGATTATGCTCCCAGTCATCACTCTCTAAATCTTGTAAAGGATATCATTGAAGAGCTCGAAGGGACATAATATGCAAAAAATCTCAATGCAAATCAGTAAGCATACAAGGAGATAAAAGCATGTAAAAGCATATATTGTTTTCAGTTGTTGATATTTGATTGCGTTGTTGTAGATGCAAAATCCTTTTTGGAGAGGAGACAGACTTGACTGACTCGGATGAAGCTTCAAAGGACTCTGACTGGATATGATACGTCTAGGATACACTAGAGGCCATAGGATATGACTTTGATTGCCCCCAAGTTTGAAACATTGATAGGATACAGACGCTTGAGCTAATTGGTGTACATACTGACTTATTGAAAATAGGAATGCAGAAACAAACTGGGAGATATGTACAAACTAAAGCAAGACTGAAAGCTGGGAAAGACTAAGATTGCACTAATAGACGGAACATTTTGAAACAAGTGGTGCTCATTTGTCGGGTTTTCACCATCTTGGTAGAGATTCTATTTTTGCTACCAAGGTGCCTGTTTCCAGGTTTTCACCAAGGCACTTTTTCTTTTTCTCATTTTTTGTATTTTTCATTTTTTTATTTTTTTGTGATACATCAAGGTGCCTATTTGCTAGGTTTTCACCAGGATGATCATTTTTTTAGGACTTTTTCCAATTTTTATGATTTTTTTTTTCAAGACATTTTACCATAGACTGAATGTCTTAGGTGTAGAATTTCTTCAGATGGAGAACATTGATTGGTTCTCGAAGTTGTTCTCCTTTAATCGTTGAGAGTTGATAGGCTCCAAAGCCAAAAGTAGCAGTGATTACAAAGGGACCCAACCAGTTGGGTTCAAACTTCCCCTTGCATTCTCTATGTGATTGATTTTTAGGATTCTCTCTCAAGACTAGATCGCCAACTTGAAATTCTCTGTCTGACTTTTTTGTTGTAACCTCTAGACATTCTCTTCTGATATACTCTGAGATGATCATACGCTGCTTGTCTGTGCTCATCTAGTAGTTCAAGTTCTTGCAACGGAGACACTCTATAGTCATCATCAGTTACTAGACCATGCATTTTGATTCTTAGTGATGGGATTTCAACCTCAATAGGCAGTACCACTTCAGACCCATAAACTAAAGTGAATGGTGTAGCCCCAGTGGGTGTGCTGATACTTATTCTATAGGCCTAGAGAGCTGGATTAATCATGAGATGCCAGTCTCTTCCTGTTTTATTAACTGTTCAGTGCAAGATTTTCAATAGATTCTTGTTTGAAGCCCCTGCTTGTCCATTCCCTTGAGGATAGTAGATAGATGACCAATGTTGTGTAATCTTGAATTTGGCACATAGATCATCTAAGTCTCTATTCTTGAATTTTCCACCATTATCTGTGACTATAGAATGTGGAATACCATACCGACATATGATGTAGTTCAAGATGAACATTGAAATTTGTTTGTTGGTTGCTTGAGTCAAAGGGATTGCTTCTACCCATTTTGTGAAATAGTATATAGCTGTAATAATCTGGGTATGCCCATTAGAAGAATGAGGATGTATGGCTCCTATAAGATCAAATGCCCATTGGTGAAAAGGCCATTGTGTAGTAAAGGGAATTAGATCTCTCCCTGGTGCATGAATTAAGTTACCATGTACTTGACACTTTTGACAGTTCTTAGCAAACTTGATAGCCTCTTTTTCCATTTAAGGCCAATAGTACCCAGCCCTAATAATTTTTTGAGCTAGTGTTAAACCATTCGAATGTGACCCACATATACCTTCATGGACTTCCTCTAGTGCACGTTGAGACTCTTCTCATTCTAAACATCTAAGGAGTGTGCCATCTAGACCTCATTTTTATAGATCGTTACCAATGATGACATACTAGGATGCATTTCAGATAAGGTATCATTTCTCATGGTGGTTGAAGGTATCGGGAATGATTTAATCTTGGAAATAGGAGAAAAGGTTTTTGTATCAGGATGAATCATGACCAACAATAGTGCAGATCATGCGGGTTTCAGGGGAATCATATGCCGGATAAGATAGTGCTTCCACCAAGAACTCATAGCGTAGCTCATATTCAGGCTGTTGTAATAAAGTAGAGAGCGTTGCCATAGCATCAACAACCCTGTTCTCCATTCTAGGAATTTGTTCAAAGGTGATAGATATGAAATATTTCTTTAGATCATCTACCATTCTCTTGTATGGGCTTAGCTTTCCATCTTTCGTTTGATACACATCATTGACTTGGTATATTATAAGTTGTGAGTCTCCATGAATGTGTAGTTATGTTACTCTCCACTCAATTGCTATCTTCATGCCATTAAGAAGGGCTTCATATTCAACAATATTATTTGTGCAAGGAAACTTGATTCTGAATGCTTTAGGGATTGAGTATCCTTAAGGAGTGATGAACAATATGCCTACTCTAGATCCATTCTGTGTATAGGAGCCATCAAAGAATAACTTTCATGCTCTAGAAGAAAGATTCATGATAGAGGAATCTGGAAATTCCATTTGCATTGGTGTATCATCAAACAAAGGTGTGTCAGCTAGTTGATCTACAATAACCTGGCCCTTGATAGCTTTTCTTTCAAATTCACTTAATAGCATCATCCATTTAGCTAACCTACTTGTGAGGGTAGCTTTGCTTAGGAGGTACTTTAGTGGATCAATCTTAGCTACCAAATGTGTGGTATGAGCTAACATGTAGTGTCTCAGTTTCTATGATGCAAAGATCATAGCTAGACAAGCTTTCTCAATCATTGAATAGTTCTTCTCATATGCTACCAATGTTCTACTAATATAGTATATAGCTCTTTCCTTCTTGTTCTCATCATGTTGTGCTAGTAATGCCCCCAGTGATGTATCTATGGTAGAGACATATAAGATCAATGGCTTCCCTTGTATGGGAGGCATCAAAATAGGAGGATTTGATAGATATTTCTTGATATGGTTAAATTTCTTTTCACATCCCTCATTCCATGCAAAAGTCACACCTTTATGTAATGTCTTTGTGAAAGGTTGTGATATGTCTGCTAGCTGAGATATAAAGCATCTAATAGATTGTACTCTCCCTTGTAATGTTCTCATTTGACTGATATTCTTGGGGGGTTGCATCTCCATGATAGCTTTGACCTTAGTTAGATTGACTTTAATACCTTTCTTTGAAATAATGTAGCCTAAGAGCTTTCTAGAAGTGACACCAAAAGCACACTTCTTACGGTTCAGTCTGAGACTAAACTTCTCCATTTGATCTAGTATTTTGCTCAAATCATTTAGATGTTCAGATCTTATCATAGATTTTTCCAAAGAATCATCAACATAATCCTCCATAGTTCGATGCATCATGTCATGAAAGATAGATGTCATAGCTCATTGATATGTAGCACCATCATTCTTAAGCCCAAATGGTATGACATTCCAAAAGAAGGTACCCCACGCACATGTGAAAGCAGTTTTCTCTTGATCTTTTGGAGCAATTTTTATTTGGTTGTATCCAAAAAAACCATCCATCAAAGAATACATCTCAAATCCTGTAGTCATATCCACTATCATATCAATATTAGGTAATGGAAAATCATCCTTAGGGCATGCTTTGTTTACATCTCTAAAATATGTGCACACCCTAATTGATTTATCTTGTTTAGAAATAGGTACAATATTAGAGATCCATTCAAAATAGTCAATAACACAAGTGAATCTGACTTTTAGTAGTTTCTCTAATTCATCTTTGACCAAGAGTGCAACATGTGGATGCATCTTTCTTAATTTTTGCTTAATAGGTTTAACCCCTAGAGCTATAGATAAATGGTGCATTATAAGATTAGGCTCAAACCTTGGCATATCTGAATATTTCCATGCAAAGTTGATCTTCTTTTCTATTAGGAATGTGGTAAATTTTTTCTTTTCTTCTTCTGATAAGGATTGTGCTACATGGATCAATTGTGGTTCTTTTGTTGTTCCCAAGTTGATAGATTGAGTGGGCTCAATTAGAACTAGAGATCTATCTTGTAAGTGACTTGGAAGGACATCAAATATCTGATCCTTAGGTGCCTCAGAGAGGTTTACACCTTCAGATACATCTTTTATTTTTACTTTTGTAGGTTCTGAAACTGCCACAAAGTGGTTTTCACCCTCATAACTCCTTTTCTTTTTATTTTTACTTTTATTCTTTTGACTAAGATACTTGATGTCCGACACCATCATGCTAACACTCGGTACACTGATAGAAGTCCTCATAGGCTCAACTGCATTAAGGTAGCAAGCAAGGGCATAGTCATTTGGAAAAGTATAGATACCTTGACTCAGATTCGTGGAAGTTTGGTCAAGAAGTTCAGGATGTTGGATGGTCAAAGTAGTGAAAGATTGGGAAATAGGGTTTACGGATATGGATCTTTCATCATTGGTCCTAACCTAACTCTTGAGTTTGAAGGTGATATTACAACTCAAAACATTCAATTCGTGAATAGGCTCAATGTCATTGTGGGATTCCTCTTCAGCCATCGGTGGATCAGACTGGTTAAGTTCATTATTTCACTCTAGAATTACGTTGGGTTTAGGTGCATATAGGTGATCAACATCAATATGTTTTTATTTGATAAGCTCATCTTCCTCTGGAATGGCTCCCCATTCATAGTCATTTGATTCCTCATCTATGCCTCTAGGAAATCTAAGAATGTGTGTAAAGTCAGGATGAATACCCAAAGAAGGGTTATCCTTAGATTTTGATTTGAATTCATACTCATGAGAATCTGTCTCAAAATAGCTGCCACTTTCTTCTTTGTCTATTTTATTGCCTTTGAGATTAGCTGGTTCTTGTGGTGCAACTGTCTCTTGTTCTATAGTAGGTTCTTGTGTTTCTACTACATTGATTCTTTTTACTAGATCATCATCAGCTTCAAGGAGGTCTTTTATTTCTTTAGGAAAATGCTCATAAGAAATGAGCTCCTCAGTGGTGGTGTCAAAATCATCACTATCAGATTGTTCAATTGTTTCTTCCTTTAGTTGATTTGTTATGGATGGCTCAATCTATTCTAAGACATGTGGGGAGTTCTTGCTAAGATAGAAAGGATTCTTCTTATATCCTAGACCTATTGTATTCTTTTTTTTTCAGCCACGATGGTCAAGAGGTGATAGAAGACCCTTACCTTGTAGTCCTAGAGGTCCTTTTCCGGTATATCCCATTTTTGTGATCAATTTATTCCTTGGTCTGTATGACTTCTGAGCAATTTTGCTTGAAGTGGAGTCACATTTTTGGACTGATTAGGATTGAGGCTCATCCTTGTATAAGCATGCAAGCACAACTTCATCTTCCTCAAACTCTTATTTAGATACTTGTTTTGTGACAAAGCTTCCATTGAATATGACCTGGGATTCTTTAGTTGTAGGTTTCACTTTCTTAGAAGGTTGTCCATAAGATTTAGGGGACAATGGGAGAGATGTGAGAGATAAAATAGGTTCCATTGTGTATTCTCCCATACCATTGTTTTTTATTTTGACTTCTTTAGCAATGTCTTCCATGTTGGATGTTGAAGCAATGTCTATCTGCTTAGTGGAAGATTCTCTGTTATTAGGAACTAGTTTATCAACACTTTCTTTCAAAGCATCGCAAGTTGTATATAGGTCAGCTGGAATCATCACCTCTACTCCTTCATAAGGAAATTTCACACATTGATGGTATGTGGAAGGAATAGCTTTCATTTCATGTATCTAGGGTTTCCCTAGAAGGATGTTGTAAGCCAAAGGTAGATCAAGAACTTAACATATGGTGTCTCTGATAACGGGTCCTGTTCTGATGGGTAAGACAATAGTTCCCTTGGAAGATCTTTCTTGCTCATCATATTCTTTGATAATTATCTTCTTCTTAGGATCAATGGTAGCTTCAGAGAATCCCAATTGTGTGATCAAGTTGTAAGAACAAATGTTGAGACCAATGCCTCCATCTATCAACACGTGTTTGACACGATGGTTTTGGATCAAGACTTCAATGTACACGGGTTGGTTATGTGGATGACTCAAGGAATTATCATCTTCCTCTGAAAAGGAGATATAATATGGAGAAGTGAGATGACCAACCATAGTCTGGAATCTTTCTAAATCAAGGTTGTTAGGAACATTGGATCTGAGCAGAGCTTTGTCTAGAATGGCTCTATGAGCTGGAGATATCCGAAGCAACTCAAACATGGAGATTTTTGCATTTGTATGCTAGAGTTGTTGGACAATACTATATGATGTTAGCCTCATCTCTTTAGGATTTGATGATTTAGAGGTAGCCTTCTGTTTAGAAGCAGATGAAAGATTGAAAGGCATCTTAGGGACATTGGATAAATCTGGGATTTGTCCTTATAGATGCGCTTGAGCTTGTGATCGAGTAACTGCATTCACTAATTGATTTTCTCTATCTCTTCTTACAATTGTGATGACATTACAATGCTCAGATAGGCATGGTTCAACCATATTGATGACATCATTGTTTCCAGAGTAGGCATAATTGACTTTAGCACCCATATTAGGCTGAGAAAAAGAATCTTCTTTACCATGTGTATCATCTTAAAATGGAAGCACTTCCATGGTAAGAGCATTTAGCCCTCTGAGTAAATGGTTTGGGGTCATATTGAATGCCTTGAATGGATATTCAACTTGGATATGGCTTTCTCCCTGCTTTCCACTTCTTTTCTGCTTCATTCTAGGTGAAATTAGGGTTAGGATCCTAATGATTCTCCTAAATTTCTCCCTTCCATAGCTCTATTTTCTAGGTAGGATTTAGAAATGGATCCTCTTGGCCTTCATCTCGGTAATCATAGGATTTTATGTCTATTCCTGACATTCTATCCTATTCTGGCATCAGTTCTAGGTTTCTGGGCATCCCTGGGACCTCTTGACTTGATTCTAAGTCAACTTAGGATCAGGGTCAAGGTCTTAGGTCAACCCTGACTAGGTCAGGGTCAACCTTGACATTGACCACTTTCTCTAAATTTTCAAGATCTTTAATTTTCGGGCTTCAGGCTTTCGAGAAATTTATTTTTCCACCTCTGGGTTTGCCATTTTGGGTTTCGGGATGGTGAATCCTTTAATTGCATTTAATCTAGGTATATTTTCTAAAGGTGATGACCTAATTAGGATTTAATTCTCCAAGGTGGCCCATCTAGAGGAGTGTGCCCTAGATCACTATAAAAGGAGGCCTTCCTCTCTCATTTTCATCATCAAGTTTTCATATCTCATCATCAAGTTTTGCAATCCATCTCTCAAGCTCTCAAGAAAGAAGATCAAGCATTCAAGCCTTCAAGCATCCAATTCATCAAGGAGATCCATTAGTAGCCATTGAAGGATTCAAGCTCTATGGAGCTCTCTTGTTGAAGATTCATCCATTTTCTATTCAAGCCTTTTCCAAGTTCAAGATCCATTCAAGATTGGTGTTGAAGATCTAAAGACAATTGATTAGAGACATCCTACATGTGATTCTACATTCATCCATTCTTGTGGATTCAAGGATTCGAATCCTCCACAAGGGTTTTAACTCAAGCAAGGTGAATTGTCCCATTTACTTTGTTTATTCCAGCATTTTCAATTCAATTTCAAGGTTAATTCCTAAATTGGGGTTTGACTGAGGCAAACCCCCCATATAAACAACCAAAAACTCTCTTTTTCTTGCAGGTACAGGTGTGGAATTTTGGATCTGAGAGCAAATTTGGATACCCTTTTCGAAAAACTTCCAGGATCTGTGAACATAATTCAAATCAGACTTCAAATAAAGAATGTGGTATTTGACCTTTTATGAGGGTCAAACCTGAGCTGAGCCATCTCAGAAAAATATTTTTGGGTTTTTTAGATCTCACAGTTTCAATTCAAGATAGCGGGAATCAACAATTTTTGAGATCATTTGACAGGGTTTTCAGTCGATTCTTTTTCGGAGGTAAGTACCTTTATTTCTTAATTTCAATATTAGTCATCTACATTTACTTTCCATATCAATACAATTTCATGTAAGTATAAAATATTTGGCTTTGGGGTCTCTTTTGTGTGCAAGCCATTGCCCTAGGACCCCATACACTATTTTATCCTTTACACCATGTTTCAGAAATGGTTTCGTGAATGCTATATGATCATTATTTCTTTTATGATTGTTAATCATGATTTCTCTGTTATCAATTTTGTCTTGTATGATGTGTTTCAAGTGTATGCAGTTATTGGTTTTATGACCTTATTACGATGGAAGTCACAGAAATTGGTCTCTTTCCACCATTTTGTTTTAGGTTCAGGATCAAATGGTCAGATCTCAGGCAAGAAGATGATGTTGTTAGCCAACAAAGTTTTCATGGCAGATTCCAAGGACTCTCCAAGAGGAGTAAACTTATGTTTAGGATCCGTAGCCCAAGGTTTATACTCAAATGAATTCTTGTTTGACTCTATTGCCTTAGCTTTAGAAGCTTTGATGACTTGGGTGCCAATAGTGAGATTGAAAGTGGGTGCCTTAGATGGGGCATAGATAGTATCAACAACATCATCTATGATGATGCCCTTATTCTTGTTCTAGTTTTTGCCTTTGTCTTTAGAACTAGATCTAGATTCATACTTGTCCTTTTGAAGTGATATGTCTCCTTTTTGTACAAGTACTTTCTCAATTTTGATAGCATTTTCTACCATCTTATCAAAGGATGTATGATTCTATATTTGCAAATGGTAGTTAAGTTCTGGAACAAGATTGTTGATGAAGATTTCCAACTTCTCAGTTTCTGGAATGGGTATGGCATATAGAGAAAAAAATTTCCTCCATCATTTGAGAAAAGTCAGGAATGGTTCTCCCGAGTTCTGTTTCAAATTGTAGATGTCAATCATAGTGACTGGATGTTGGATGTTGTAGGAGTATTGTTGATGGAACCATTTGATTAACTCCTTGAAAGTTTTGATAGTAGGGGGCATTTTTAGAACCAATGAATAGTCGACCCTCCCAGAGATTGAGGGAAAAGATGCATTAGGTAGGTTGGTTCATGCATGAGCTCCATAGATTGAGTACATAATTATTTGACATGATCTTGAGGATCAGAGTTTCCATCATACTTATCATATTTAGGTATTTCCACTAGCTTAGGGAATGGCGACATGTACAAGTCTTTATCAAATGGAAAAGGGCATAGAGCTTCCATGGAGAACTCCTTAGGTTCATTTTCTTTTTCAAGTTTGTCAAGTTTGACTTGCATGGCATGCATTTGTTTCATCATAGCAGTGATTGGAGTTTCTTCCTCATGCGTAATGATATCTTCAACATTAAATTTGGGAGGAAGTTTATCCCCTTAACGAGCTAACTCTAGGAAGTATGTTTCTCTGTCTTCCTTCAAGAAATGCCTCATCATTTTCTTGAAGTCATCGTCATTTTGATATCGAGCAAGTTTAGAAGGTGTGGGTTCTTGATCCACACCATGTTGAGAGTGATGTCCTTGAGACCTGTGATGTGTCCCTCCTTGAGACATGTTAGGATTTTTAGGACTCCCTAGGATAGATTGATGTAGAGATTGTTGATTGACTCCTTGGATTGATGGAGGAGGGGGTATGTAACCAGTTTTTAATCAAAGATTTCCAAGACTGCCATCTTCATAAAGACATGAATTGTAGAGTTCATCAAAGGTTGGACCCACATGAGTAGACAAAGGTAAGGTATGAGGTGCTTCTCTAGATTTCTTGTGTGATGAAGCTCTAGTTTCCACCATTAACCTTGGGTGAAGCAAGAGAACAAGATGAAGACAATTGAAGAATGACTTGATTCAAGAAGATCGAATGATGCAACCTTGTCAAGATTGAATTGATTGAAGATTAGATTGGACGTAAATGAAGGATATTGTGCCCTAGTATTATGGGTAGATGCCCAAAAGATGGCAAACATGATCTCACAACACTTAGCCGTTTTGTAAGAAGACTGAATTTGAAGATAATTTTGACAAGTTTTGACATAAGATGAAAAAGACTCAAATCGATAAATCAAAAGGCTAAATCAAACTTGAGAGACCACTTTAGGTAAATGATTGATTTCTTTCTAGTTTCTACTCTGTTCCTAACACAGTGAATATTTTGATAGAATCTGGAAATAGGCTGTAAAAACTAGATTCCTGACAAATTTGACAAGTTTCTGACAACTAATTGAAAATTATCAAATGAGTTTCTGAAAGCTTGTACAACACTGGATATGCTCTCAAATGACAATTGACAAGACTCATACGATAATTGCTACCAGGGATAATGTTCTTTTAATTTCTGGTGACAACACTCGTATGACACAGTACTGACTCTCGTACAACAATACAGGGATTATGAAATGACTTTTGCTAGAGACTCGTACAACAATCTGAGACTGTGGGATGACTTTTGAGTCTAGAGAGGAATTTTGCTTCAGATTTTGCAATTTTTAGGCTTTCAATTTTAGATTGTTGGCAAAGTTTTCTATCCAGTTTTGAAGATTTGTGTAATAGTCCATCTCAAATAACCAAGTAGATATCAAGCACACAAAATAGCAAGAAAGGGAAGCAAACAATAGTCTGAAAACAATGAACAAGGGCAAAAGAAACCTTGCGCATGAACAAGCAATAGTGACTTAATGTGCTAATCCCTAGGAGTGTTATTTGTGTATGTTCCAAAAAGTTTTTCAATAATGCACATATTCCTAGAAAATGAAAAATTGGCCTTTCTAAGGTTTGTAGTAATGGTTTGACTCTACAGCTTTTTTGATCTCAAGAGGGCGAACTCCAATCCAGGCGAACCGGGGTTTTGACACAGTCTGAGAATTTAATTAATTAGGAGATGCTAGGGAGATCTGACAACCCAACAAGAGACCACACCTTTGAAGATTTCCTCCACAAGGACATTTATATAGCGGCTACTGCTACCATGGCAAAAATGGCTATTATCGCTTGAAGTTCCATCCACGTGGTTGACCCAATTAAGGGAATGTCCACTACGGTTAACCCTCTCTAAAGGTGACTCACAAAAGATACCACAGGGGGACTAGATCGGATTCAAGGATTTGGGTTTCTGGTACTATCCAAAAAGGAAGTAGAGCATAATCCCCTAGCCTCTTCATGTAGTACCTCCATATTTTTCTTTCAATTTTTCAGATGCGATACTCTTTTAGGCCACATTGTTGTGTGCAGATTTTATTATGTCAGTGACTATTGATGATCTGGATTATGTTTTGATTATGTCATGTTTGGATATTGATATATTATGTTGAGATGTTTCATGTTTCAGTTGGTTTATGATGTACTTACCCCATACTAGCATGTGTATGGCGTTCATATGTATGTATCTATTTTATGTGTCTTTATGGTAGAGGGGGGAGGCGTAGTTACTCGCTTTGTCGAGATCCACACGACTGACTATACCCTATCATTGCTTGTTATATGATGTATGTACATGCTTTGTTTTGTGATGACAGGTTTGCAGGTACATGGCATTATTTTCCTTGAATTGGCAGGAGTAAGCGTGCCCATAAATACTCATGTCAATGGTAAAGAGGGGAGATGGCAGATGAACCCAAAACCCAATCCTTAGCCTATTTATCCTGATTATTGGATAAGTATCTATTGACTACCCTATCCGAATTTGTCAAGGTGACAGTTCGCGATACCCTTCTTTGAATCTGCATGTTTGTTGGTTGATCTTGATTAATTGTTGTTTGCATATGTGGTTTTCCATTATTATGGAATTTAATATTAAAATTGGAAAATAATATTAAATTTATTTCCTAAGTTATTTTATGATTATTAATTAATTAAAAATCAAATATTAGGATATTTGATATTAATTAATTAATTGGGTGAAAATATATTTGAATTGTCCATTAGTTATTTAATTAATATATATTGCACGATTTAATGATGTTGAAATATTAAATTTATTTAATAATGGATTTTATTATTAGCATGTGTTATATTAAGTTTGAATATGTTATTTTTCAAAAAGGAGTCAAATTATCTTTTGGAGATTAATATGAGTTGTGCATAAAAATATTTATTTTTAATTAATAAATAGGAATTTCTCTCAACAAAGTGGGAGAGTTTGATTAGGAGTCCTTGTGCGAGTCATCTAGGGTTTTGCTTGTTTAGTGGAGTTGAATCCCTAATAGGGGGATTTTGCATTCATTTGGGTTAATTAGTTTTTGGAGCAATTTTGGAGAGAGCTTTTGGGAGTTTTATGTTTTCTTTGTGTTCTTGAGCTTGTGGAGATTGTGCATGAATTCTAGGTGAAGATTGCTTGCTTTGGATTTGGGAATTTTTTGCACTGTGACTCAGAACCTGCAAGTTGAGCTTTTCTGTTGACAGTTCTGGGATTGTATTCATCTCACAGGCATTCTATCTCAGTATCTAGCATTGGATTGAGGTAGGGTTTGTTTCAATCTTCCTGTAATTTCATTTATAAAATTTTTCATTATATAGATGTGCTTGATTTGATTTAAGGATGCAAATCTGTTTTCAATTATGCTTCATTATGGGTATTAGGAAACCCTTTGTATTATGCCTTTTATTTTATTTTGTGACTTGGCATAGTAATGTTATGCTGCTGAAATTTTTGGGGAAAAATTCATCCTGGGGCACTTAGAAAATGAAAAATTAAAATCTCTATAGTTAGTTCTATAGTATGAATGAATTAAATTAATGGGTTGTTTTCAAAAATTCAATTTGGATGAAAAAATTCCATTCTGTGTAAAAAAAGTCCCTCTCTGTCAAAAATATATACAGTAAAAAAAATTACTGGTAAAAGACAAAATTTACCTCCTTTGTTTTAATTGGTTGAGTGTTTATTCAATGTTATTATGAGGGGAAATGATAGCATAAGGGAAAAATAATTTATGCTACCAAAAAATTTGTAGTTTCTCCATATTTCCATTTCTGGAAATAAAATGTATAGATCTTTATTTCCGTTTTCAGAAATAGACCTGTCCCTGTAAAAAACAAACAAAAATTAAAAAAGTTAATTTTTGTATTATATATATATATATATATATATATATATATATATATATATATATATTAGTTTGGTTATAATATATATTTTTGTATGTTTTTAAATTTTTTTTTTTGTGATATGATGTTTTTATTGGTTTGAAAAGAAATATAAAAAAAATTAAAAATTTTGAGGCGAGGGCACGGGTCCCAACCCCATACCCCCACCTTCTCCCTCGGTAGTCGTGGCTGCCTGCCGGTGGTACCACGTACCGTCAACAGAGCCTGGCTTTGCCAACGGCACAGTGTGTTGTGTAGTGGGGACAGACCGCCAGTGGGCGCGGTACCCACAGTGGGCACCCCACTTTATGAGTTGTCTTTTTTTGTTTAATGCGATTTTCTTCTAATTAATTTTATTAATATTTGTTAATAGAATTTTTATATTGTTATATATTAAAATTTGTTTTTTTTTAAATTTTGTTATTACATTAAATTTGATATTTTATAAATTTGTTAATTAGTTTAATAAATTTTTATTAAGGAATTTTATTTGTTATGTTAAGCTTTGATGTTTAATAGTTATTTAATAATAAATTTTTATTAAATGATTTATTTATTATGGGTTTATATAATAGATTCTATTTTCTTAAATAGAATTAATTTTGTTGATAATTTTTATTAGTAATTTATTATTAATGGATAATAATAAATTCTATTAGCAATTTTATTTAATATTGGTAAAATATGATATTAATTATTATTTAAATAATTATTGCTTTATTGGAAAATATTCAATGTTGTTAAACCTCGTGTCTTTTGGGCAATAAGATTAGGTTTAATTAATTGATAGAATTTGGGTTATTTATCTAGTTATGGCTTCTTAAGTATGAACAGTGCTATGTGAAGCATTTATGTATACAATTTGGACTTTTATTTAATGGTGAAAACGTATAAATTATCTTTTCATCTATATATGCATTATTTTCTATTGAAATTGGTTGTTAATTCAATATGATTTTTTTAATCTTTCCTAGATGTTGGGTTTGTCAGTTTTATGGGGACTAGATGACCTAGGAAAGATAGAGGCTTGGAAATTATCTGTTAATCATGTTGTTTGTCATGTTTGGCGTGAGTGTGATTTGATTTGTTCCAGATGACTTTATAGGCTCTTGTTGTGTTATGTGAATTCAGTGAATATGTTATGTAGTCAATCCGGGTTTCTATGATGATTCTAGACATGTGACTACCTGTTTTATCTGAGTTTAGATCTAGGAGAAGATCTATGAGCCTAGGGTAGTTTACCTAGATATGTGTTAGGAGGTGGCTTTCAATAAGCGTCAGGGCCCACAAGTGGCTACCAGGATCACTTATTGTAAGTTATTATAATCAAGTGATAACCTAAAATAACATTGAGAGATATTAAAATGAACCTAATAAGATAGTTTCCTCTCCCATGCTTGAGTCCTAATACAGACTGAGATGAGGATGAGATGATGATTGCTGCCTATTGAGGTGTGTGTTCTGGCATAGTTAGTGGCTTTGTCAGTACGAGAAGTCATTGATTTCGTGTATGGTCACTTGAGTGTCGGGATCTAGAGAGATTACCAAGATGAGACTCGAGGGTTAGATGTACATGATGACACCTTCCTACACATAGTCTAGTTATCCTACATGTGTCAATTGCCTTTGGAATAGTGAGTCATACCTTTCACTACTTTGGTTGACCTTGAGTTAGTAAGCTATCAGGATTCCTTTCCTAGTGGTATTTCCTTATTTGACTTGATTATCCGTTTGGGGTTTGATGTTATCTCCTCAGCACAGTGGGGTAGACCTTTGTGGTTCTACACGGATGAGTGGTAGTGATTCTTTACCATTCAAGATTCGATGTCCTGGTGTCGGTGCTTGTTGGTGTCTTACAGTTGGATTCCTTATGTTACTTTATCTTTGTTGTTCCTTATTTATGTATTCCTTATTGTAAAACTTGTGTTAGAGTATCGCATGTGATACCTAATTTGGATATTGTAATTTAGTTTTTAGAGTGATTACTGCATACCCTGTGACATGTGCAATGGATGTATGTTTATTAGGATTTATGATTATTCATGAGATGTAATCATTTTGATGTAATTGCTATATTTAATTTATGGAATCATTTGTTGATGTCATTTAATGAGTTATGTTAGAAAGTAATACTACGTCATGGGACCCATTAGTTTTGTAACCTATGTATGCCATGTGTGTTATGTGAGATAATGGTTAATGTATTCATGTGATTGTATATATTAATTGTAAACTTTAGGAAAAAATAAAATTATTCACCTAAACTTAGTATCATGTTCTAGGTTAGTTTCTTTTGGGTTCCCTGGCGGGGCGTTACACTTCACTTCACCAAAACAAAGCAGACAGATTAATCCGACATGCTAAGATTGAGATTATCTCACAAAGATCTATGATGTCAACCACTCATGGTCTATCAATCTCTCAGGAGAGAGAATGTATCGATCAAAAGTTGAAGACTCAAAAATCTAGTAGAACGCAAGACAATCTCAGTATCCTCCCTACCTACAAGGGGATCCTTTGTCAAGAAGAGCTTCACATGTGTGAAAAAGTGAAAGAAGCCTGCTCTCTCAAGATCATCCACAAATAGTGTTCATAGGGCCTATTTACTATGTGTAACAGATATGTAGAAAGCAAATCTATGTTCGTTTTATATCCCAAAAATGAAGTTTGTGATATGAAAGCAAGAAAATTCACACAAGCTTGACACGTGAGAGTTCATTTTTATGTCCAAATTAAGTGTTATCAGACTGAGAAGGATACCTGAAATCCTCGCAACACGCTTAGTAGATTTTACCTATTTTAGCAATTTAGTTGCACTTTTCCCAATCAAAATCAACAAAGATCAATCAGAAACAGCAGAGTTCAATTGTTAAGGTTAGCTATTAGTTCAAATCTGAAAATCAAATCTGAAAAACTGCCCAAAATCTAAAATGACAATGGAACATTGGTATCAAAACTCATACGACAATGGGTTACCTTTCATACGACAATCCAAATCCCATACGACAGTGGGTCACCTCTGGTACGACTATCTAGAAACTCGTACGATAGTGGGTATCTATTCAAACAACAAAGGAGTTTCCAAATGACAATCTATAGGTTATGATACGAGCCTCAAAATCCTCAACTGTCGTACGACAACTAGTAGCTTTTGGTATGACTTTCTAACAAAAGTCATACGAAAAATGTACGGACAGAGAATAAAATTGCAGAATTGACCAAAAAATGATAGAAAAATGATAGAAATTGATATAGAAGAAATGGAAACCCATTTCAGGGCCCCACGGTGGGCCCCAGAAATGTGTGTGTGAAAATTGTACCTAGCTGCAGACACAACACTTCAGTAAAACATTAGAGGTTAGCAAAAATCAAAATCTTGCAAGTAATTGAAACTAAGCTAACCAGGTGATTTACTGCCTTCTAGTAGGTGTGGGTATGATGTTCTCAGATTGAAATCAAGATCAGTGACAATACAACACCTAAACGAAGGATTTGAATGCAAAAGAATGAAAAATTGTATGGATGCCGATTAATCTATATTTTTGTATTTTTTGTGCAATAATATGAAAAGTTGTATGGATCTAAGCTAGATGAATGAAATTGAATGCAGATTTAATCTAAGAATGATATGAATGAATAAATGCTATGATATGAAAACTATGCAAAAACTATGATCAACAATGAAAGATCTCACAAATCGCCTGTCGCAAGTGTTTAATCCTTCAATTGCCAATTCGCCAGAGTAATTGTGCAAATTCAAGTGTTGATGATTATGAAGAGCTGAGCCTTGATTTTATAAAAATCCAAGGCTTGAGGATGCATTGAGAAAAGCCATAAATCACTCTTGATAAACTCAGGTTGATTTTTGAGTTAACAAGAAATCAGGAATAATTAACTCACAAAAATCATGCAAAAGCAGTGTTTAACTCAAAATAGAGTTTAGATCAAATTTCAACTCATCATCAGATGTTGAGTTTCAATTTTAAAATTGTTTGTTGATTTCCAATTGACTGCTTTTCTCATTGTGCATGATTTAATTATGAATTAATTTAAAAATAAAGTGATTTATTCTCAACTTAACTGATTTTTGAATTAAAACAATTGATTTATGTGTTAATCAATTATTAAATCAAACTTTATTCTAAAACTATATTATTAAATATTGACAACTGACTTTAATTAATTAAATAAGAATTTAATCATTTAGTCATGAGATTTTATATTTATTGTCAAAATGAAATAATACAATTTAGGAATAAATAGAATTAAAGCTAATTAAATAATTAAGTGGCAGTATTAAATCCACTTAATTAAATATTCAGAATATTCAATTAACCAAACTTTAGGATAAATATGATTTATCACCAAATAATTATTAAATCAAACTTAATTAGGATAAATAAGGAATATTCTCCGATGCAAAATTTAAGATAATCAATTAAATTTTTAATGATTTGATGTGCATATGTGCCTTATGTTAGGACTTTTGATGTCGATTTCGTTCGATTTTAAGATGTAAGAGGTTAATGAACCTATAGCCCAGTTTTGGGGTATTACAAGAACAATTATGGTTTACCTAAAGTGGGATTATTTGTATGGGTTGCCTTGCAAAAAAGAATTCTAATAATCAAAATATTGAGAAGATGGGCTTTCAGGGTCCTTCAAGATGTAATTTATGCAAAGAAAAATAGTAAACAATTGATCACCTTCTATTGAGATGCCTTTTTTTACAAAAGTGTTATATATGGCTTTGTGTTAAGTTGGGGTGGATTAGTGCTTTTCTAATGATATTTTATGCCTATTTAAAAATTAGCCAAATATCAAGAAACAAGTAACCTTAAATTGTATGTGGAACATATGTCCCTCAATCCTCATATGGGAGTTGTGGAAGGAAATAAATTAGAGGTTTTACCTGGACAAAGAAACAACTTTAACTTCCTTCCTAAGCAAGGTGTGAGGGTTTCAACTTGAATAGGAAAAATAAATGAAAATGGTGCATCACCAAGAGAGAATTTTGATTGGTTGATACAAAAATGTGGATGGTTTAAACTCAACTTTGATGGCTAGCCTAGAGGAAATTTGGGTATCTCTAGCACGAGATGAATGATCAAATCTTCGAATTTGAACATGATCAAAACTTCATCGAAGCCCATTTCAAGTGGAACTAACAATGAAGTATAATTCAAGGATCTATAGATTGAAATTATGAAAGGACGTGGAAATTAAAAATATAGTGATAGAAGGAGATTCTACCATGGTTATAAATATAATTAGAATGAGACCGACTCTGAATTGGAAATTGAAAGAATTTTTGGAAAAACCATTACAAATGATTTCATACTTTGAAAACATCACTACAAATCATATAGCTAGAGAAGGTAATAAAGAGGTGAACAAACTTAATAATGAGGCTACATATGGGATGGATAAATTAGAGATTATTTTGGACATTAACATAATTTTTTCCCGCCCTTCATTCAGAATATACAAACACAAAAAATTGACAAATCATCTTTTTAATCCTTTAAGAGATCATAAATTTATTTCAAGTTAGATGCATCTTAGTACTTTGGCATCAAAAAATTGCATCATGGTCAACTAAGTGGTAGATCAAGGAATGGTCAACTACATGGTAGATCAAGGAATTTCAAGGACATAATTTTTTTTTCTATAAAAACAAAATAATAAATGATGTATTGGTTGGCAACGTGTGTAAGTTGGATTTATATGCCTCTATAAACAATAAATTTTCTCATTTTCATCTCTTGATAGAGATAGCTAGAATGATAGAAGCTTAGCATGATGCATTTTCCTATTGGATTGTGTAAGAAAAAACATCAAATGGCATTCCTTGTGTATATTACAAATTCTCACTTGAAGAGCATCACCATGGTGCATCGAATTCCATATTTTCAATAGTTGGAGACCAAGGCAGTTTAAATGGTAATTGGGTAGGAACTTTTTCTTAATGAGGATCAATAATAAGTCAATTTTGATATCTCCTTGATAATTATTGCATCTTTGTTGGTCTTAGGAAGGAAAAAACTCATTATTCTCCTTTTTTTGTGGGTGATTTTTATCTTGGACATTATAATATATTATATCAATATTGTGGTTTGGGTCAAGATGGGAGTGGGGATTCCATGGCCAAATGACATCCCTAAGTTTCTCATCCCTAGATTGGTTAATGTTCCTCGACAACATGGATGAAATTTTTTTCATACATCATTGACTTTAGGCTATAGTGGAGTGTGGTTTTTTCATAAGGCTAAAGGCAATTGACGTCGAAGAAAACCTAGATGGGCTCTTCTAATTTGTAGATGTAGTTGTGGATGGTTTTTTTTTAATGCAAAATGATGGGCGAGCATAGTTTTTGCTTCCTATGGTGACAACATGTATTCTAGTAGCTTCAAAAAAAATTGGTTTCTCTTGGTTCCTATACTTTGATGTATGCTAGAAATCTTTATAATTCAGTGTAGTTTTGTCTACAATATATCAATAATGACTAATAAAGAATGGGTTAAGGCTTAGCAATATTAGGCCTCAAGATTCTCTCTTTGTCTCACTTCTCCATAGGATGAGGCCCTTTACCTTTTTTGTGATTTGATAAGAATATGGTGGTTGCATGGGAAAGTTTTCTAGGGCACTATTATTCTTGTTTGATTGTATTCCTGGGTTAAGTTTGTGACTCTCAAATGATTGTGTTTGGTTTTTTTATTGGGATTGAACCATTTTTTGCTTCCTTTTGGGATGAAAGAGTATAGTCACATCATATGCAATTATTATAAATTTCATACTACTATAGTACTTTCCTACTCAAAATTTTATTGATTAATTTTTTAAAATTATTTTATAAGTTTTTTAAAACAAAATGCAAAAAAAAAGTAAATTTGGGAAATATATTTTTGTCCATCTACCATAACTCTAATTATGTTCCTCCAATCGGGGGTGGGGGTGGGTGGCGCAGAGGGGGGGGGGTTGTTCCTTTTTTGGGGAACATCCTAATTGGAGGGGATCACCATTGGTCTTTTATAGGGAAATTATTTGGTGACATCATCTTCATGTTTCTATATTTGCATCACTTTAACCATGTTGTAATCTCTTGCATGAACCATGTTGTAAATGCACTAAAATAAAGTGGCATATAACTTCATTTTAATTTTTCATTGATGATTGGTTTGATGTAATCATCTTGTATTTAGTAGGTTAGGAATTATCTTGTGATACCTACTACATGTCTCTAGTTAAGAATGTATGCCACACTTTGATATTCTTAGTACAAGATTGGCTCTACTTCCTCTTAGTGGGAGGACTTTTATTTTAGATAATTGGACCATATTTTTTGGAGATTTTACACTAAGGGGGTGCTTCAAGGTATCTCTTATATGGAGGAATTTTTCTTGACATAGGGTTTTTTCTTCTCATTGATCATTAAGAGTATTTTGTGTTTTCATCTCTCTTTTGGGGAGGAGTTTTAGTCCACTAGGTTTAATATTTTTCTATGTTTGTAAGATATTGCATTGTATTTGTACATGAGTACCTAACATGACCTAGTAATTTGGTATTATATTATGATATGTGCATGCATTCTACCTAATTTACACTCAAAGGGAGGTGTTGCTTTTAATTATTGCACTTAGTGAGTCATTCTTCTAGTTTCTAAACACAAATGTTGCTTATGTTTACTTAGGAATTACATGTAGGAATATTCCCACTATATTTTTATTGTCACATTGCCACCTTTCCACCTTAAGTGGGGCTTCCACCTGTTATCACTATACAAATTTTTCCAGCTTCATGTTAATATTTTTGAAAATAATCCAAGTTGTTGACCTAATGGTAACGTTTCATGTTGAAAAACCCTAAATTTGATTCAAGCCCCAGCCAGTCTAGAGTCTTATCCTATCTTCACGTTACCTTTTTGGCTAACTAATCCCCCTAATAAAGCATGTGTTATTTTTCGACCCCCTTTATTCATCATGTCATATGTTATGCGGTTAGGTTTTGGAATCGGGGTACCTTTTAATTAATTGTTTATTTCAAAGCCTAAGTTTTCGATAAAATTTTCAATAGTATCAAACCCTTCAAATATGTAGCTATCATTGAACCGCAAGACTGCCCATTGTCAGAATCTCTGACATGCGCTTTAGCGATGAAGCGCCACCTGTTCGAGTGGGCCCATCTGGTAACAAGGTGTGCTGGCATTTAAAGAATGGATCACATCAATGGGTGTCGCTATACTATTGGACCAAGATGATAGCCGTTTAAACATCACACTTTAGCGACAACCGTTTGATTCTCTTTAAGGACTGAAGTGTGAAGTGGGCCCTGAAAGTGCCAGGTCACATTGATGTGTATGCTTTTGATTGGTTGCCGGGAGTTATGATGTGGCAGTTGTCAGGATGATTTGAATTGAGAGTGAAAAGGTTAAGAGGCCCACCTGTTGGATCTTCGTGACGTGGCGGTTATTGATTTGACAGAGATTAATGAAGTGTCACAGTGGGGCCTATTTTTTCTGGATGGTTAAGATGCAACAAGATCTTGCGGTTGTCATTAGACCACTGGGGTAAGTTGCACATTTTTTAGGGTCAGCGGTATAGTGACAACCATAGATCTTGTTTAAAGATGGGGACCATTTGGTGGGTCCTTTGTTGCTGACTTTTTTATGACGCGGTCATTTCTGATTGGCCAAGGGTAATAATGACATGTCAAAGTTGCCAGTGCATTTGACACCAAGGATAATGTTAGGGCTTCTTTGCTATTGACTTGTCCAACATGGCACTTATTGATTCGATAGAATTTCTAAAAGGAAAGGTGGGGTCACTTCTTTGAGAATAGGTAAAGTGCTGAAAGTTAGAAAGAACCTTGCGGCTGTCGTTACACTGCTGGATGAAGATGCTCGAGTTTTACGCTTACGCTTTAGCAACAAGATGACACCTGTCCACTTTGATCGAGATAAAGTTAAGTTATTTATTTCCTCACATGCCTTTATTGAAATGTTCTCATTGGTCGAGAACTGATTTGGGGAAAAGTAATACAAGGTTATGTTGTTAGACTTGTCAATCGTCTGATGTGCCGAAGAAGAAATAAATCAACGGCCCGAATTCAAATTTTTGCTCAGTGACATTTTTTGCGTCCTATGAATAACTAAGGCCGCCAACTTTCAGTAATGGCAGATTTAATGTGTTACGTGTGGATAGATTGTAGGCAGTTGCCAATGCTATACATCAAAATTGAATCATTGTTTCTATTCACCGTTCTCATAAGCATTTCTGGCGAACTCAATTTTTCCTCTCAGGGTGATTTCAAGCGAAGAATTTGTAGGTGCCTGGTAGGTTTCTTTTTTGAGTTTAAAATTGTTTGAAGTCTGTGAAGGAGTTGTGAAGAAATTTGTGTTGCCAGTTAATCATTTTTAGGGTTTTCTTGAGTATTCATATATTGTTTTATAAAAGCCCTAGTTTCAAAATGCCACCAAAAATAAACCTGTGTGGTCAGATAGAGTACAACAAAAGAGGAGTCTTTGAAGATTTAATGCAATTATTACCACATTCAGATAACAAGGCGGCTAGGTTAAAGGAGTTAGTTCTGAGAAACCCTAGGGATTCTGTTGCAGACGAACTCCATGATAGAGGGAATTGGATGAGAGACACTAGGGTGGGAAAAGATCATAATGGCCTAATTTTATTTAGATCAGCATACTCATAGAGAAATTCCTATGCCCCCCTTAGTAATATTTGACAGTTTGATATAGGAAAATTGGTGGTTCTTGGTGTGTTTATGGATGCTGAGTTATTGATTCAGATTGCTAAATGCTATGATCCTGTGACAAAGTGTCTCAAGGATGTAAATGGGAAGGACCTAATCAACATCATAGATGATGAGATTAGGGAAGTTTTTTCACTGAATGACCCTTCTGTTGGGTTGGAGAAAATTGATTTCACAGAATTTACAGAAATATATGAGGCACAGAGGGATTATTTGAGAGCAGGACCTCTAAGGGAATTTCTAGAGGAGAGTGGAGCTATGTGTGTTATCAGTCCAAGCATGCTAGAGCCTTTTAGGCTGGATTTGTTTAGTAAGAGAGCACAAGAGGTTTATAAATCATTGAATTTAATTCTAGGGCATGATGAAGCAACTCATATGCCAATCCCATACATGTTTATGATGGTACAATCTCTGCACCCCCAATTGGCACTAATTTTTTATTTTGCATCTCATTTAGCTGACTTGATCCATGAGGGATTGATGGGAATTAAGGACATGAAGGTTAGTATGCCTTTTGGGTGGTACTCGATGCTTATGCACATGTTCCTATACAAAGGTGAGTAGTTTTTCAGCTCAACAATAAATATTGTGAAAGAGAGGAATGGAGAAACCCTTCCAGTACAACTATGGACTACAACCCTATCATGGGATAGAATTGATGCCAGTTACATTGCATTTGACAGGGATTTTGCCTCAAGGCTTAGAAATCTTTTGTTTTTTGACAATCCAGGGATCCCAAGAGAGTTGCTAAGATTAATCAAGCCAAAGGAATATTGTCAGGATATCACCATAGTCCATAATTTTGGGGATATCATTATGTATCTTATTTCTATAGTTTTTAGGGTTTATGGTTGCAGAAAGGCACCCTAAATCTTGCCTTACCAAGTTCCATTAAAAATAGGATATGCTGAGATCTTAAGACAGATTGGTGACCTACAAGAGACCACTCTCACTGGTAAGGGAAGGGGAACTTTCTTCCCAGACATAACTATAGCACATCAATATGTTATTACTAAGGGAGGTTGGGTGCATTTGAATAAAGTGCTACAGCCCTACATAATGACAATGGCCACCATCAGGTGTGCAGATATAGAGGGTTTCCTCTCAGGAATGTTTAGAGAAAAGGTAAGGTGTGCTCTTATTGAGCATCAATTTAATTTTCCTGAAGATGTGATAAGGAATGAGTTTGACCTTCAAACTCAAGAGATTAAAAAAGAGAAATGGATCATCTATAAGAAATCTATGGACTTCATTAGAAATTTTGACAAAGCATATGACCCATTAAAGGGTTTTGAGCCATGGGAAAGGAAAGTAGATGACCTTTTGGAACACTTTGAAGGCATCATGCATGCGGTAAATGAAAAGAGGGTTTCTGTAAGCAAGACAGACCCTGAAAGAGCTAGGCAGATTTTGAGCCAGCCTAAGTATATGAAGTTGACCCCAAGGGGATTCTATACAATGCAAAAGAGAAGTGGATACATTGTTCTCTTACCACCACAATAGAGAAGTGAGGATATTCCCTCTACTTCTAAAGGGAAAAGGCCCATGGCTGAATTGGCAATGTAGGGACCCTCTCCTAAGAGGCAGAGACAAGAAGAATCAAGGCTAGCAGAGGAAGCTTACTCTCCTTCTCAATCCCCTACCCAATTAGATGAACATGGGGTAGCAGAGCAACTAGTATAATTGAGAAATGAGGGAAACATTTTTGTTTCCAATGATGACTTGCAAGAAGGGATGCCTGAGGCACCTAAAGAGGTAGCCATGGACCTTACTATTGATGAATTTGAGGGTAAACAATTGGACCCTATTTTAAAGCAGGCTAGTGACTCTTTTCTTGCTGATGAAAAAATTGTCAAGACTAGGGCATTCTCCCAGTTTTTATGGAGAATGAAGATAAATCAATACAAAGAGATCTGTGAGAAGAAGAGGGAAGAGTTCCCTGATAAAGACATAATACAAATAGAAAATGAGACCAAGGCAGAGATGGTCAAGTAGTTTGAAAAAATTACTCCTGATGAAGGAAGGGCCATGGTTCATACTGTAGGAGTGCTAATTTTGCCAGAGTGGGACATTACTGATGCAATTGTCTTTGACCAAGTCAAGAAGAGCAAAGTGAAAACTCTTACTACTGCAGAGCAGGCCAAACAAGCTGCTAGGGGAATTGCTTTCTTAGAGGATCATGCAGCCTTGGTCATGTGGTCCCTAAAGAGGGAGGAAGATAAAGGAAGAAAGGAGACTCTCTCCACAGGATATGCAGGTAGTTTGTTAGTACAAAGAGTAGGTGAAACTTCTGGTGTGGAAGCATCAAACCTAATTCTAGAGACTACCAAGTTCAATGTTAAAGTGGCAGAAAAGGATGCCCAAGAAAAGGAGGAGCTTAGGCTCAAATTTGAAATGGTTCTCAAATCTTATAATGAGCTCAAGGTAGAGCTAATTCAAAAGGACAAGTTAATTACACAGTTGTCTGGACCCTTGGATCACAGGTCTCCCCAATTGGTAATTTCTGACAATCCTGCAATAGCTTCATCCTCAAGCCCAATTGTTGAGTTACCACCATCCCCCTACCCAGAGACAAGTATGGATGCAAGGGTTACTTGGGAAAAACAAAGATTAACTGAAGAGGCTAATAAATTAAGGGAAATCAAAGTACAACTGGAGAAGGAAAAAGATGAAAATGTGAAGACCACAACTTTGGCAAATCAGAAGTATGAAGAGAAAATGACAGATGCAATCATGTAGTTTGCATATGATTTAAAGCCCTCCATTTTCCATAGTCATGTCAGTAAGTTATATTCTTTATTTGAAACTTTGAATAAGGAGAAGACTGAAATGTCACCAATTTTGAAGAAATGGATTGAGAGATCTCCTAGTATAAAGCTATTTCATATGTTATCTAAAGGTCAAGAGGATCTTTATCCATTGATTAAGCTAGTATATTAGATTGTCAAGAAAATGGTACAGTATGGCATCATTTTGGATAATTTTATTAGAAGATCAAGTATGTTGAAAGCTGAATTAATGCTTTCAAACTATGAGCTGGTGCCCACCATTTTCACAGATAAGGGAAAATTTAAAGAAGCATATCTATGGAGAGAAGAGATGGATGCACTTTTGTCAAAAAGGGTGACTGGTGTCCTAAGTGACACTTTTTCTCTTAGCAGTGTTATCGAGTTGTTAATAAATGCCAAATCAATGTTTGATAATATTTAGCATAAGGTTACTCAAATTGAAAATGAATGGGAAAAGTTATCAAGTAAGAAGACCGAGTTTGCCAATTTTGAGCTCCCAAGTGAGGAGGTGTACAATAAATGGAGGTATCAATACATACCTCATGTTGAAAAAGTTAATACTCCACCAACCTCTTGAGCGAACAAAATAGTTGCTTTTTGAGTCATAAAGGTTGTTGAGTCACAGGAAGACATTCATTGTAGGTTGACTACGAGATATTGTGATCAGATTTGTTGAAGGGAGCCAAGGACAGTATTGAAGACATAAAGCAAGGTCTCTCAGCTACAAATATCTCACCTGCTTGACTTGTGTATTTATTGTAAACTTTTTAAGGTTGTTGTAAAGGTTTTTAGGTTAGAAATTTTGCAAACCCTAGAATGATCGGTAGCTTGTTGCATCTCCTTGTATATAAAGGATTTTCAATGATCATTCTAGGCATTGAGAGTTTAGGAGTTGAAAAGATAAAATTTCTAAAACCGTAGCCCTCAGTCGGGGATTGTAATATATTGTATCATTTTTCATCAAACAATAGAAAGAAGTACAGGTTGATGCTACTGTTTTGCAAGCATATCATTTAGAATATGATGTATACAACGTTAAAAGGTTATACTTAATACAAACTTCAAATCTTTATCTCTCCTTTGAGTTTATTCTGTAAATCTTTAAGTCTTCCTGAGATTTATATGTATGTATTTAGGTTTGAGTTCTGATCTAGGATTGGATTAAATACTGCTCAAAGTGGGATACATGTTTACTTAATTCATTTGAGGATTTTCTAAAAAGCAGGAAAGAGTTGGAATGTTTTGTATTTATGTTTAAAGACCAAGTTATTTTCCAAATATCTCCGTATTCATTATGTCCTCTGATCTTTTGCCCAATGGATAGGGCACTGGCCTGTATTTCCCTATTTTGCTTTGTGTAGATTGATTAACATCTTGTGATCCTGAAACATAAGCATTACCAATTATTTTACTTTATTTACATTTATGTGTTGTTCTACCCAGTGATGGAGAGTCAATGAACAATAGGTTGTTACTTAGTACTTTCTCACTATCATCTGTTGTAAGATCCAGTATTGAATAAGAAACAGAGCTAAATCTATTGGATCAGGTGTACCCACCTTGGTTTTGCAAAGCCAGAAGTGAAGAGGGTAGTCTTGTCCCTATAGTTGGTCTAATTGCTTATAGATTTCCCATATTTGGAATTAACCACTCCTTAACATCAGTCATAAGCATATTGGTATCTCATGGAGTGTAAAATATTTTTAAGAACCAACACCACCTTTAGTGGACTTATGAATTTTCCACATTTGGAGGGTGATCTAACTTTAGTGGACATGTTGCACAAACTCCTTTCCACATTGGAGGATGATCCACCTCTAGTGGACATGTGCCACTTTCACTTTTTAACCTTATGTGGGTGATTAGTTATCACTTTCTGTATCATTTCATAATCTTATGCATTCCTATGTCTCACCTTGGGGTGAACCCACAATAGTGGGTTACACCTTTTTGCCAACTTTGACACTGAAAATGTACATTCTAAAAAAAATTCACACTTAGACGCCTATTGCTGCTAAGTCATTAAAAATTTGAAGATTGTCTAAATTAGAGTCTTTTATAATTTTCTTTGTAGATTCTAAATATATTTTTTCCAATTTTTTGGAATTGATTTGAATCCATTTTTCTATCTCCCTTGAAAACTAGTTTTTCGTTGTAAACACCATTTTTAAAGAGTGACACTCACTTGTTAAAGCATAAGTTTTTTTTTCTAAAATAGATATGAATGTGATCCTTTTGAATTTAGTTTTGTAACATCCATATCTAATGCTTTCAATTGGTTTCATGACTTTATCCTCAATATTTCATATTTTATTAACTTTTGAAGTTGACTTAACCGTAATTTTGACATACGTTCATTTGTTAAATTGTAACTTCTTGTGTATGTGTCCAATTTTAATTTTTTCTTTTTTTTTTTATAAATAGGACTTCAATACCTAGTGCATAGATATTTTTTAGAAATTTTTTCACTTGTTTACTATTTTTCTATAAGCGTCGAACAGAGGGGTGGATGTTTGGTAAGAAACACAGGTTTAATTAATCTATAAAAAGAAATTCATAATAAACTAAATATATATTAAAATCATAACCATTTGAAATATTGTTTTGAGTACTACTATTATGCATTTGGGTTTGTCAATATTCTTCCATTTGAGCCCTAAATTTGAGCTTTGAAGGCCTAAAAATCATAGAAAATGGGTGGCCTTTCAGGGATCATTTTTGATAGGGGGTTTTAATAGAAAATACTTTCGATAGAAAGGGGTTTCAATAGAAACCCCCCCTTTTGATATAAACCCCTTTCTACCAAAATTTTAAGGATGAAATTTTAATAGAAACCACTTTCATTTAAAAAAAAACCATTTTAAGGGGTTTTGATCGAAAACCCTTTATTATTAATAAAAAACAAAAAAAATTCAATCAATAGTGAGTTTCAATTGAAAATTAAGGAAAGAACTTTCGATCAAAACCATTTTTGGATTTTTATCAAAAGTCAATTTCGAATAAAAGTGGAAAAATGGCAATTTGGTCAAAAGTGTCGAATTCCTTCCTTTGAAAAAGTGTAACCCACTAATGTGGGTTCACGTAACCCTTGGTCTATTTGACCAATGGGTCTCCTTTTTAATATTAAATGAAGTAAATTTAGTTAATTCAATTCAATCAATCCAGTTGACCCATTCTATTGAATATTTAAGAGGAATGCATTTTATTCTTGTCATACTGTTTCTATCTTGTTATTTTGCTTTCCATTAGGCCTCTAAACCTTGGGTGGCTACCTTCATAGCCAAATCTTACACAAAGAGGGGATTCATTATAACAAATTGTTGAATTTTTCTCATCAAACCTAGTAACTCAAGTGTCATGTAGAAACCTAATGGTAATACTAATTCTCATATAGGTGATATCGCTGGCAAAACGTCTTCCAAAAATGAAGTTGGATCTATCTCTTCCCCTAGATCCAATTATTTTATTATCAAGGAAACTCCTAGATCACAACCCAAAAATTGGCCATTAATGTTGTAGATAATGAAGTAGTCCTAGCTTTAGGAAATGTCGGTCACTCGTCAAACCTATTCATTGGTGTTCTTGACAAGGTTAATAAACAAATTTTCCACCCCTATTCTAAATATTGGTCAACTTCTCCAAAATAATAATCTTTTCATTCTACCCCCTATAAGCTTTTGCATGTTTCCCTTTAAGTCTTTCCTTGTAACCAAAGACCTCCAACAATTTACTACCTCTCTATCTTGTGGTGATAGAGCCCACTAATAAGATTCATAACCCTAGTACTAGGGTTAAAAAGGACTAGGCCATGGACCCCTCCTCAAACTCTTGGAAGAGGAATGCACAACATATTATTATGGAAAGAATTCAACATAGAATTTCTTCTAATAATAGTAAAACTATGAGTAAACAATATTATTGGGATAATAATTGTTTGATAAAGTTGGATTGTCTCAATTAAATAAACCAAAAATTTATAATTATGATGGTAAGAAGAACCTCAAATCACCTTGAAGTAATAAAGTTATTTCAGTGGTCATGAGTATTGTATAGGAAATTGAGACCAAAAGACAAACTACTTGGGGTCTAAAAAAACTTAGTAGTTTATCAACTTCCTCTAATACTAAATTAGATATTAACCAAAAAGATAATATTAAATCCATGGTCGACCCTATTACTTTAAATAATCAACCTCTAGATTTGATGTTAATTTTTTTATAAAAATAGGCAAGTCAAAGGTATTGTTTTCAACTGCTTGAATAGAGTTGACCTTTACGCTTATCTTATTGTTAAATATTTACAAACTTGAGTGGTTTGGCATTAGATAGCAATGAACTCAACACATATTTGGACTTTACAAACATACCCAAAGATAAGCGACATGTTGATCATGTCTTGAATGATAGTAGGGATTCGTAAATAGACCCCAACATAGATTGCGAAAAATAAGATAACAATATTATTAGCTTAAATAAAGAAATTAAAAAAATCTTGGTAAACATCATGACATTGATAATATCCATAGTTTGGAAAATAATAGTAAGTCCCCCTACAGGAACTAGTGGGAAAGGATATAGTATGATTTTTACAGAAAGGGAACAATTCCTTGGTATTATTTATCCCTCCACCCTTGCAAGGATAAATAAGAATAAAATTATACCTATAGGTCATGGAAAGATGAACATTTCAAAACATAAAAGGAAGAAAAGGACTAAAAGAGTCACCAACTTATTACTCTGAAAGGAAAGAGATAGATAATTGTATTCCTAAATGCTTTGAATTAAGGATCTTGTCCTGTTATAGGAGGTGAAAGAAACCAAGTTCACACTTGAAAAAAAATCAAATTAATTTGGAAGGATAATTAAGAATACTCCACCAACCATGAAAGGGGGAAATGTGGCTCTATTGTAGTGTTCTTAAGTTGTTGGGATCAATATGTAAAGGAGTTTGGCTCTTCTCCATAAAAAAGAGTTATGTGGGTAATCATTAAGAAAGATGATGTCAATTTTGGACTATTCTTAATATATACTCCAAATGATGATAAATACATGCTTGATCTTTGGTAATGGTTCCACAATCTTCAAGGCATCCCTTGGATTATAGTGGGTAATTTCAACATGATTTAAAATGAAGAAGGAAAATTTTGAGGTAGGGGATAGGACTATAAGGGCAATGAAAATTAAGTTTGGTCCATAATGAAATAAAAGATTAATCTATTTGACCCTTTCGATGGGAAGAAGAGGGGACATAAGGTTATATGGTTCACAAGGTCTAAGTTGTAGAAGGAAGAAAAAAAAGAATATATTATAGGTTTGATAGATTCATGCCAACATGTATTTCGATAACTTTGAAAAATGATAATGGTTGTACTAGGTTAATGTATACCCTTACATATTATCAAACCATCACCCTATGAAAGTAAATGTTTGAATAAGTAACAGTAGCACCAATGGGCATAAAGAGGTCATTTGTTTCATGCTCAACACTAATCTCCTTAAGGAAAAAGATGATAACAATGTTATCTTCATGGTGCGGGATATTAATAGGTGGATGTTAAGAAATATGACAACCATAGAAAGAGTGGAGAAAAATAATAATGTTTGGAAAGTGATCTATCAAACCATAGGAAAAAAAACCCATTGATAAAAGAGCTCTGAAGGGCAGTCTTAGGTAGTCTTAATGAGAAGCTCTTGAATGTAGAGACTCATCATCAAAATAAACCTCCTAATATGGAGTTAAATGAAGAATTAAAAATGACAAGAGACTCTTTGAGAAGGTTGCAAACTACAAAGGTACAAGGCCTCCAAGTAAGAGCTAGAATGGACTGGTTAAAGAATGGAGATAAAGGGTCCAAGTACCTTTTTAGATTAATAAAGAATAAAGGTATCAAAGATAATATTAATAAAATTTGGGTAGAGGATAAAATGACCTATAATCCTAATAAAATTAATGATAAATTCTTTGACTTCTTTAGGCATCTCTTCACATTTGAAGGCAATAACCAAGAGATTTTTGCAGACCAATCATCCCTAAAGAATTATCTAAAGATAATGATAGCATGAAAAGTAATTATATCACCATTGGTGAAATTAAAAAGAAATAAATATTTTAACTAATGATAAGTCTCCCAATGTTGATGAATTAATTAAGAAAATAGAATGGGTTAGTAAGGATTTATTTCAAATTTATAAGGAAGTTGTGGAGAGAGGATCTATTAGTAGCAATATTAATAACGGTGTGATCAAACTCTTCCCTAAAAATGGAACAAGTCACTTATCAAGATTTGGTACCCCATAACATTGCTTAATATTTCTTATATAATCCTTGTTAAGGTTCTTTCTTTGAGGTTAGTGGATATCCTCCCTTCCTTCATTAGCAATACCCAATTAAGGGGAGATTCATCTTGGAGAACCTTTTAACTAGTTGGGAAGCCATGGAATGGGAAATTAACACTAATCATAAGTATTTTATGTTTCTTATAGACTCTCAGAAGGCATATCAAGAAGTTGAGTGGTAATTCCTGCTCATGGATCTTGAAGCCTTTGGATTACCAGAACACTTTTGTAGTTTATTTAAGACCCCAATGAATGTTTTTGTTGCTCATATTGTTGTTAATGCTTCCTTATCTAAGTCATTTACCTTGGAAAGATACATTATATAAGGATGCCCACTTGATCATGTGCTCTTTTTCATTGCTTCATATGCGTTATTTTACCAATTGAGGGAGTCTTCACTGATCCCTAAGCTTAAGGTACATCTCTCCCTAATATGGAATACTTGATTAATATACACTTTGTAGATGGAATTGCCCTATTTTGGGAATTTGACGAAGGCAATGTGGACTACCTTATGTTAAAATTGAACATATTATTCAAGCTTCTAGTGCTAAATCATCTAATACCAAATCTATTATGCTTGTTTAGGAAGATTACATTCCCTAATATGGTTTACAAAGTATGATTTCTAGTGGGAAGGACCATCGAGTTGGTTAGTTATTTAGGGATTCCATGTAAATTTGATCATTATTTAAAAGATATGTGGTTATGGATCAAGGAGAGGATTAAGATTAAATTAGATAAATGGAATAAATCATTTTTATCCTTGGCTGGAAGGATCTAAATTTGTCAAAAAATTCTATCTTCACATAATTTTTACTATTATTCAGTCTAACTCTTCAGTATTTATCATTGTGATATGATGACAAAGGAAAGAAGAATGAAAACTTAGTCAAATGGGAGTGGTGTTGTTTAAACAAAATTTATGTGGGATTGGGGTTGACCAATTTGATGATCCATATATTTACACTCGTAGTTAAATGGATTCTTAAATCCTTGGAGGGTAATGAGCCCTTGAAAGTATTGGTTAGGAGTAATATCTAGCTAGTTGTACCTAAGTAGGCCAAGTCTTTGGAGATGCATCACTTCTGTGACTTTCTTATTTGTGATTTCCCACTTATTCTTATAGGATCTACTGTTTTAGGAAGCATTTGGAAGGAATAGGATTTAGTGAAATGATATGTTATCAATAATGACATATTGGATGATAATAAGCTATATGGTAATAGATCCACTTAGTGGAACCTTCAGCATAAAGGTAAACCTTTGGCATTGTTTCAAGGTTTCCATGTTAATGGATAATCTTCTAAAGGGGTCATGTGCTTTAAGGAAAATAAATGTGAAGGCCAACTAAAGTCATGAGTCTATTTGAGTGGTTAATTATTGTCTTCCTATCATCAATTTGAGAACCTACTCCATTCTCAAGGAAGTTTTTAGACCTTTCAAATGTCCAAAGATTGTATTCAAGAAAATAGTAATTTTAAACAATTAAAATAGATTGATGCTACTAATATTAAAAAAAACTAAATACCAAGTTGGTTTCTAAAATTTTATGTAATAAGATTATGTTTTATTACCTCAATATGATATGGAGCTTGTCTCTAACTTGAAAATAGTGACAAGTTATTTTCAATCAACTCTGGTCTAATATCCTCGAACCTAAAAAAACATTTTAAAATGATTATTAATTCTTCATAAATTACATTAAAAAGGTAACTACTCTAATATAGAAATGTGTAGCATTTGTAGACAACTTGAAACTATAAAACATACCATTTTTTATTATTTCTATGTAGAAGATATTTGGAATTCATATTGTTTTAATATTAAGGTTTGGGGAGAACTAATAATAGGAAAGAAGTTATATTTGGGTTTATAAATAAATTGAATAAAGAAAGTAATTTGATTTGGTTTTTGTGGACTAAATGGATTGCAAGGAATGATGAAAAAATTTAAGTTACAAGTAGGTCACTTATCGAGTCTTTTACAAGACTCGTGTTTTACAATGTGGCATTACAGGTTACATTGACTACAGAGATTTCCATATTTGAATTCTCAAAGCCATTGAATGATGACACTGTTTGAGTCAATAAATAAGAGATAAGGTATGAGTAAGCATGACCCTTTAATAAGATTGAAATCACTCCATTCTTGAAAGGTTTCTTGGGCCTATAGAGAAATACAATGATAGTGTACCTTCTAAAGAGATAAGTAAGCTACTAGAAGACAAGTCAAAGCAAGAAATTATGTCAACAAAGATGAAGATTTTGTTGTTGGGGTTGTCAGATCTAATGATTAGTTTTTGAACATAGATCTTTTAATTGGATGGGGAAATCTAGATAGGTTCACATAGAATGAATTTAGAAGATGAAAATTATAGTCTGATTCATAGACGGTATATGGTTATTTCATAGAGATACTTCAATCATTGTCTAAGTTGTATATGTCTATTTTTTATTAGTTGCCACGGTAATTATATGTTTTGTATATCAACAATTATTTATTTGCTTAGGTATAGTAAAATTTTCCTAAGCATTCAATTTTTGTTAGACTAAGATGTTGTGTGGTCTTCTATATTGTTGGGAGTTCCATACGATGATTTGATACTCTATTTTTGTTGTATTCTAATGGTTTATAAACTATCTTCAATTAAAAAAAACTATTATGGTTATTATATTGGAAATAATCAAAATAAATATTGTACGTATCAATATAGGCATCTAATATGAAGTGGCAAAAAAGAGTATTAAGAGGACGATTGATCCAATGTGAAGAGAACCAAACTTGAATCTCAAAATATGATACAAAAGTGCTGCTACATAATGCAATAACATACAAATAGGTTGTAGAAGTGTATGAATAAGCTACAAAATCACATGATCCAAGTGCAACGGTGGAAGAACATATTATGTAGGTGTTAGAGGAAAGTATAGGTCTTGATTGCAAAAGCACAATAATGTGGAGCAATTATGCGAGAATATGGTGCAATTTGCACAAAAAGATAGTACAATTGCACAAAAATATAACACAATTACACAAAAATATAGCACAATTGCCTAGAAATAGAAATTGTGCAAAACAAGTGGTTTGATTGTGAAAAAAAAGTGACGATTGCATATGAACATCCAAAATCATTGAACAAAAAACCTAGCTTGACAAATAGATGCATGTGATCATAACAAAAATACAAAATTCATGAACAAAAGAATAAAAATAGGGAAGATGCGTAGAAATGAAGTGCAAAAGTACCAAAATCAATAGAATTACATATATGTAGCCTGTTAATGGGAAATGAAATTCTACAAATTTTTAATTGATCTTTTATATATAGAAAATGCGATCAGTGTTAACCGAGAAGAAAAAATATGGCTTGTAACTTAAAAAATAACACACTTGTAATAATTTTTGTAAAATTCAAGGATGTGGGTCCTATTGGACATGCCAAAATGTGAAGGTATAAAAAATGTGGATCTAAAAAAATATGAAAATAAAGCAATACAAGATCCAAAATTCACATTCAAACTCACTCAATAAAACCTAAGTTCCATGCCTAAATCAAATAATAAACAATAATACTATGGAAAAGTTACATTTTTACATTGTTACTTGATTTTCTTTTGAATGTTTGATGTAGATTCACTCTCAAAATTTGTAGCATAGCTTTGATATCATCGTAATAGTATAAAGACTCAATGCCTGATAATGCATCATGATAGGGCTGGTTTGATAATGATAATGATAGATGTGTGCTTGATAATGTATTGCACAGGAAACTTGATCATAAGAGTGTTCTTGATAATAATGCTAGTTAGGGAGAATGAGTGAGTGAAGGTCTTATTTATATACATATGTTAATGTTTGATCAATAGTGAAGATTATTTATAGAAATCATCGAATAAGATAATTTGATTGAGGATAGGACTTGTAATTGCACATAAATTGATAAGGTGAAATAATAAATAGGCACAAATGCATATTTGAGGTAGGAAATTCAATAAATTTGAAATCCCTAGTCCTTACTCGATCAAGTAGGTAAATTGTCTATGTCCTTATTACATATGTTGATAGGCCCTAATCATCGACTGGTTATTGTTCTGTCTCAGAGAATTTTCTCTGACATAATATATATATATATATATATATATATATATATATATATATATATATATATATATATATATATATATATATATATATATATATATATATATATATATATATATATATATATAATTATTAATATATTTAAATAATTTAGAGGGAGTTCTCCCCACCTCTTCCCTTGCATACAAGCAGGTTGCATGATAACCTAAGTTATCATGGTAGCTCAGCTACACGATAGTCTAATTTGTCATAGCAGCTAGTGGCATGACAGTCGAAGCTACCGGTGTCATGGGTTGCCGACAGTGTAAGTTGTCAGGAGAGCCATGGGGTGGGATCAACTGTCCACCCCACACATATGGTTGCCTTTTCATATGAGTTTGAACACGTTTATTTTATAAAATTATTATTTTAATTTTAATTTTATTTTGTAAAGTTTTCTATATATATATATATATATAATTTTTACATTAAGAAATGTATTGATAATAAATGTTAACATTAATATTTATTAGTTAGAACTATTAAATTTTAGTGTAAGTTGTTTAAAATTCATTACCAATATTTTTTTGTTATTATATGAGTTTAGTAATTATGGATATGAGATCAATTTATTTAAATCTTTGTATAAATTGATTTTTCATGTATGAGGAAGAATTTAATTTGGGAATGTGATTATAGTTGTGTTAGTAATTATTTTAATAAATAAATTAATTTAATGGAGTATTTTACAAATTAGTTTATTATTATTAAATTCTTATAATTGTTTTTCCTTCCGTGATTGTGGGTTAAAAGGGGATCTTTTACCTTATCCTTTTTGGGGTTGTTACCATAGACAAGGTTAGGGAATTGTATTATGTTCGTTTGCCTTGCATACTTGTATGGTATTTCATTTTGATATATCCCAACCCTATGGAAGCTCTTGATTTTTTTATGATGTATATGTGATGGAAGTTGGTTATGTGTGTTCCTATGATATTTTGGAACCAAATCTTTACTTTTGTGATTCATGAGATGTTTTGAGATTTATGAGCTTAGGGTAGGTTATCTAGGTGTTAAAGGGGAAGTGTCTTGCTTTGGAGGCATTAGAGCCCAGAAGTGGCTACCCGGGTATCCTTAGTAGGTTACTTAAATAAGTGATAATATAATACAATAAATAGGGTTTTAGAATGATTAATAAGATAATGGATTCCTTGCCCATGCCATGAGTGCTAGTATAGGCTAAGGATGAGAATGGGAGAAGATGTTTGCCCATCTAGTAGTGACGGTGAGTTCTGGCATGATTGGTTATCCTTATCTACATGAGAGGATTTCAGGTTTCGCATATGTTTACACTTAGGAGTCAGAGCCCAGTGAGATCATTCCAAGGGGTTGACATATGTGATGACACTTCCCTAATTTCATCTAAGGTTTTTATGTGTGTTTATTACCTTTGGATTAGTATGTGTACCTTTGAGTTTTGAGTTGAACCTTTAAGATAGGAAAATTATAGGATCTCTTCCTTAGTATTACCTGATGAGTTATTTTGGTATTTTTATTCAGTGGGGTCTAATGTTATCTCCTCAACATGGTGGGAGTGGAACCACAGGTTTCCATGAGGTCGTGAGGCAGTGATTCTCTTACCATCTGAGACTCCGATGATCTTGTACTAGTGTTGGATGATCCTTATTGCGGTTTACTCTTATTCTTTCATCCTTAGATATTTGTTCTTCTCTCTTTTATTTGTACTTTGTACTCAGTTGTAATTTCATACCCTACGACTTGTATAGTTGATGTGGGTTATCATGTATACCTTAAGGTTCACATGTATCCGTTTATTCTTTTATGAGATGATGTCCTATTTAGAAGATTTTTTTATTATTGTACTTAATATATTAAGTTATATTTATGTAATTCTATGTCAAGGATCCCTTGATATTTGTAATCTGTAATCATAGGAGTATGTATGGAATTTATGTTATTACTTCCACTTTGTTATTCAATATTATTTGTAAAATAGAAAAAAAATATTTTGTAAACTTACTAGCAGTGTTTAGGTTGATCTCTCCTGGGTTCCCTGGCAGGGAATTACACTTGGTATCAAAGCCCATGTTTCTACACTGGGAACTCTAGGAAATTTGTATGCTCATTAGATGTCTAGCAGTTAAAACTTGAAACAAAAACTTAGACATATAACACTCTTGTATTTCTAACTATTACTTTATGATTACTTCACATTTTATTTTTGACTTATTTAAGATATCATTCTTCTGTTTGAATATTGTAGGAAAGATGGTCACTAAGACTATATATGTTTCTAGAGGTTGTAGTAGAGAACGTGGAAGGAGTAGGCTTCCTAGCCCTCCTATGAATCATAGAGTTGAGGAGAGAATGGAATAGAATAGTGGTGAGCATCATGGTTATTCATGAGAGATTAATTCTATGTAGATTATTCAAACTATTTTAGAATGAATACTTGTGCAAGAAAAAGAAGCGCATGAAGCATTACACCATTATGATAATGAGGAGAGATAGAGATTTAGGAGTCCCCGAGGAAGGTACACTACCCTTGGTCAGGGGGCCGTAAAGGCCCATTAGATGAGAAAACTTATGAGATCACGACCTCCTCCTTTTAATGGTCTTGGTATTGGTTTTGAGGTAGAGACTTGTCTCATTGCACTAGATCATTGTTTAACCATGTAACAATTTGATACCAATGTTAGGGCAAGGTGTACCGTTATGTACCTCAAAGGTTTTACAGCTTCTTGGTGGAAGATTGAGGAGAAAAAAATTGAGCTTACCATGGAGACTATTACTTGGGAGCTATTTCTCAAGAACTTTTGGGAAAGCTTCTTAGTGGCAGCAATAGCGAGCAGATGAGTTCCACAATCTACGACAATTGCCTATGACTGTCCAGGACTATGAGCATCATTTCTTTGAGCTCAAGCCCGATGCAAGATTTAGTGATAAGTTACCACTGATATTACAACATTTCATTAGGGGGACTAATGGTCACATCATTGGGGGAGTTAAGCTTTTCTAACTGAAGACCCTCAAGAAAGTAGTGATTAAGGCTACCTTCATAGAGGCAAATTTGACTTTGGGTCATGGTGGATAGGTGGGAGTTTAGAATGGTGTTCCTACACCTTCAGGCTATAGAGGTAATTAGTCCCAAGGGGAAAGGAACTTCAAGAAACCTCCTACCTACTTTTGTAATCAACAACAAAAGGGAATGAACCCTCAGACACATAGCGACAATTCTCAATCTAAGAATTTATGTAACTTTCTGTACAACATGTGCAACCAACCCAATCGACTAGTATAGAGCACACATTCAGTTGGTAGCAGGGGAAGTTTTTAGCAGTCTAGTTCACCCTCCACTATAAGAGGTCATGGTAGAGGTAGTGGTTATTTCTCATGTGGACAATATGGTCACATTACAATGAATTTCCCTCAGTGTGCATCATAGTTTTTAGGATAGAGGCATGCAGCTTCTGAGCCTACAGTAGGAGATGCTAGAAAATCTCATAGAGTATTTGTAATAGTGGATCATAAATAGGGTGTCCAGGCACTGTGCTAGAAACTTCAAGTGATACTAGATGTATTTCTCTTTCTATCTTATTTGATTTAGGAGTTACATATTATTTTATATCTCCTTTTGTAATAGAGAAATGTGGGCTAGTGGCAGTAAAGCGAGACATTGGTTGGAAAGTAGAGTTAGCCTCTAGAGTAAGGGTATCAACAAACTCTCTAGTTCATAAATGTGAGTTGAACCTGGTTAAATTCATTACCTTGGTTGATCTTCATGTGATTCCTTTGGGATCATATGATATTGTCCTCGGGATAGATTGATAAGGTTCTCATGGAGCTAGCATTGATTGTAGAAAAAAGATAATCAAATGCAAGGATAATGCTGGCAAGGATTTTGAGATTGTGGGAATTCAATGTCCTATATCTCTTTGTATAATTTCCACTATAAAACTCAAGTGAAACATGTGGTTTGTCAGATTTTTGTAGTAACTATGAATGAGATGGATGAATTTGAAACCAAGGAGAAGACTCTTGATCATCCTACTCTTTAGGAATTCATCGATGTCTTTCCTAGTGAGATTCTGGGTATGCCACCAAAGCATGACATAGATTTTTGTATCGATATTGTTCTAGAAGCACAAGCTACATCTAGAACTCCTTACTAGATGACCATATAGGAGCTAAGTGATCTTAAGCTCCAGTTAGAGGATCTTTTGGTAAAGGGTAGTATTTAACCAAGTATTTCTTCATGGGGAGGACTTGTACTCTTTGTTAAGAAGAAAGATGGATCTTTACACTTGTGCATCGACTATAGGAAGTTGAGCAAGGTAACGATTAAGAACATATATCCTTTGCCAATAATTGTTCTCATTGATCAAATAAAAGGGGCCAAGGTATTCTCAAAGATTGATCTCAAATCAAGATACCATCAGTTACGCATTCAAGATGAAGATATTCACAAGACTACATTCCGTCTCGCTATAGAAATTATGATTCATAGTAGTCCCTTTTGGTTTGACAATTGCTTCATTTATTTTCATGTGCTTGATGAATGGAGTATTTCAATCTCACCTTGACCATTTTGTTGTCATCTTCTTAGATGATATATTGATATATTCTAAATCCATAGAAGAGAATGAGGAACATCTATGACTGGTTTTGCAGTGTCTTCGTGACAATCAATTGTATGTGAATGCAACGAAGTGTGATTTCTTTTAGAATGAGGTTCAATACTTAGGATAAGTGATCCTAGGTGAGGGTATTTTGGTAAATTCCTCCAAGAGTGGCCATAGTAGATTGGCTAACCCCCACCAATGTGTTTGAGATTCGTAGTTTTATGGGCTTCACAAGATATTATCATGGGTTTATTAAGGAATTCTCTAGAGTTTCATATCATATTACTTCTCTCCAAAGGAAAGGGAAGAAGTATGTTTGGACAAAAAAGTGTGAAGAAGATTTTCAGAACCTCAAGGAGTGTTTGACTAGTGCACCTATTCTTGCAATACCCAACCCAATGGGTGATTTCATGGTGTGTGTTGATGCTTCTTTGGAAGGTCTTGGAGTAGTCCTTATGTAGGAAGGACATGTGATTTCTTATGAATCTCACATAATCAAGGATCATGAATTGAACTATCTTACACATGATCTTGAGTTAGCAACAATAGTTCATGCATTAGTCTGATGGAAACATTTTCTATTAGGGAATCGATTTGAGCTTCATAGTGATCACCATAGTTTGCAGTATATCTTTACCCAACCTAATGTGAATGTTAGGTAGAGGTGATGTATGGAATTTTTTTGCAAAGTATGAATTTGAGGTGAAGTACATATAGGGTAAGGAGAATGTGGTAGTTGACGCCTTGAGTTGCAGGAGGCATAAAATATCATCTTTGACTTTTGGTGTAGATTTGTGGAGTTGTATACTCCAGGTACTTCCTAAAGATATTTGGTACAAGGAATTGAGTGTTGAGATTGAGTCAAAGAGACCTTTGGAAGGCAGGTTTTTAGGTTATCTTTTAGATTTAGACAATCTTGTGCGTTATATGATCTGGATATATGTACCTCCATCAGATGATCTTCATACCTTGGTTTTATCTGAGGCTCATCATGCACCTTACTCGACACATCCAAGTGTTAAGAAGATGCAAGTGGACCTTCGAAAACTATATTATTGCTCTAGTATGAAACATGACATTAATGATTTTGTGGTAAGATGTCTAGAGTTTTAGAGGGTTAAGGAAGACCACCAATATCCAACAATGCTTTTGCAACCTAATCTTGGTCCATCATGGAAATGAGATATCATCTCAATGAATTTCATTGTAGGTTTGCCTATGGCTTCTCATAGACATGATACCATCATGGTCACTATTGATTGGTTGACCAAAGTGGCACACTTTTCTCCTATGAGATCATCTTATACAACTTTAGTAGCTAGAGTCTTTATGCAGGATATTGTGAGACTACATGGTATTCCCCTCAGGATTATATTAGATAGGGATCTAGTATTCACTTCTGCATTTTGGACTTCTTTGCAACACAATTTTGAAGCATAACTAAATTTTAGTTGGACATATCACCTTGAGACCGATGGTCAGACAGAGTGGGTTAATCAAGTGTTAGAGGTTATATTGAGGATGTATGTCATGTATATACAAACTCATTGGCAGGACTATTTATATTTGGTCGAGTTTTCTTACAATAATGATTATTATAGCTTGATTGGTATGTCACATTTTTAGGATTTATATAGTCATCCTTGTCGTACACCTTTGAGTTGGGATAAGATAGAGGATTGTATTCTATTAGGTCTTGAGATGCTTTGAGATATAGAGCAATAGGTGGAGTGCATCTGTGAGCATGTGACCACAACTCAGGATAGGTAGAAGAAGTATGCAGATGCTCATAGGGTGGATAGACAATTAGTAGTTGGTGTTAAGGTGTTTCTGAGAGTGCACCCATAGAAGAGTCTAATTCATTTGGAAAGGGTTCAGAGTTGGCACCTCGCTTTGTTTGCCCATTTGAGATTCTTGAGAGTATAGGACCAGTTGCTTATCATCTTGCTTTTCCACCCAACTTATCTCACATTCATGATGTTTTCTATGTTTCAGTACTTAGACAATATATTCCATATGTTACACATGTTCTTGACTGGAATACCTTATAGGCGGAAGATGAATAGTTGGCTTTGGAGTCCATTTGCATACTTCAACAATGAGAGTTGACCCTCAGGGATCACACCATCAAGTAGGTAAGGGTCTAATAGAACCCTACTAATGAGTCATCAATGACGTGGGAATGCACAAAAAGATTATGGGATTTACATCCCTATTTGTTTGTAGGCTTCTAGGAGTAAGCCTAATTTTAGGGGAGGTGGATGTAGTTCCCACCCATAGTTTTCTTTTTCAGTTATATGTTTCCAAAATCTTTTAGGCCACTTTCATGTGTGTGTTGATTATTTCAGCTTTATTATGAGGTTTTGGATGTATGCCATTACATGGTGATTGATATTGGATAGTTATGAGATATCATATATTTGCAGTTAGATGATGTTATTTACTTTGATGATGACTATTTTATATGTTTAAAATGTTGTTCATGTTCATGATTTTACTTACCCCATACTTGCATGTGTATGGCTATCATGTATGTTTACCTTTTTGTTTGACGTGTTTGATGTGGTTGAGGGACGAAGTCGTAGTTACTTGCTCGTGGGATCCACATGATGTCCCGAGCCCTGCCATTGCTTATTATATATATATGGATGTACATATTTGTCTTTTATGTAGGTTTGTAGGTACCAGGCATCGACTTCCCCAAACTATCATGATGAGCATGTCCTATCACAATGTCTCAATGGTAAGAGAGGGGAGATAACATTCATAATTGAATCCCAACCTAAGCCATTTTATTGTCTTGAAACTTGTGGACAAGTTTCTAATATCTTACCTTTCCGAACTCATCTAGGTGATGCAAATTCATAAGCCTTTCCCTTGAGCATGATTATCATTTTATTAGGTTTAGTTGGTTTTTCAGATCTTTGGTTGCTTGGTGTGATTGTTGTGAATTGGTTAAATGAGTTACTAAGATTAATTATGTGTTTTGAATAAATAAATATAGAAAATTAAATGTGAGGGTATTTAATTAATGAAAATTAATTAAATTAATATTATTAATTAAAAAGACCTAATTAAAAGTCTAATTGTGAAATTTAAGGATTTAATAAATTATTAAATTCAAAATTTTTAATAAAGGATAAAATCTATTAATTGATAATAAATTATCAATTGGACAAATAATAATATGATTAAAATAATATTCTTTTAGTATAATTGATATGCAATTAGTTGCACAATCAATTAAAATAAATTAAAAGAATAAAGTAATTTTTATTAGTTAAGTGAATTGATATAAACAAGAAATACTAAAAGTGCATTGAATTATTAATTAGAAAATTAAAAATCATGCAAAAGAGAGATTGATGTTAACAAAGTTTGTGGAGTTGAGTTGAGTTCCGGGTTTGCATGGTTGAGTTCGAGTTCTAGGCTCTCTTTTTTTATTAGGAGGATTTTGCTATTATTCTATACGTAGATTTGCAAGTTTTGGCTCAAAGGATTGTATTGAAGGATTTTTGTGAAAGCTTCAGAATTTTTGGGGTTTTGATCTTCTTCTTGCTTTCTGTCAATTGGAGGTTTAAGGTAGGGTTTGAAACCCTCGTAGATTAAATATTTTTCAAAGAAAGTTTATTTTCTTCGTGCATGTTAGATCCCATTGATATATGCTTTGGAATGATTCTCTTGTTTAGATTTATAGTTTGATAGAATAAATTTTGGTTTTAGAAACATTATGGAAAGATCTTATTTTGGATCAGTTAGGGTTTGTTTTAAATTTTTTTGTTGAACCCATAGAGAATCAAATCAAATTCAAACATCTTCATAATTTTTAATAATAACCATATTCATTTTGTAAATCTAAGAAAAATATGTTTCCTACTAGAAATCAGTTGATAAACCCTATATATATAAGGTTTTCTTTAAAAATAAAATAAAAAATGAGGTTATTGTTTTGTCTCAGAGAATTTTCTTTGCCAAATTTTTTTATAAAAAAAAAATAATAAATATTAAATTTATTATTATTATTATATATTTAAACAATTTTTTTTTAAATTTTTTTTTTGGGTGGGGGGGGGAGAGGGGTTTCTCCCTACCCCTCCCCCCACATGTAGGTAGACTGCACAACAACTTAAGTTATTGTGGTAGCTCAACTGCACGATAGCCTAAGCTACTGTAGTAGCCCAATGACACGACAACCAAAGTTGTCAGTGTCCTAGGCTACTAACAGCCTAAGCTGGCGTAGCATTCAGTGGCATGACAACCGAAGCTGCTGGTGTCATGGGCTATCAATAGCGTAAGCTGTCAAGACAATCATGGGGTGGGACTGATTGTGCCCCCCACACATATGGTTGCCTTTTCAAATGAGTTTGAACAAGTTTATTTTCTTTTCTTTTAATTAAATTTTATTTTGTAAAGTATTTTTTGTATAAATAAAATATATAATTTTTACTTTAAGAAATTTATTGATAATAAATGTTAAAATTAATATTAACATTTATTAGTTAGTACTATTAACTTTTAGAGTAAGTTGTTTAAAATTTATTACCATTATTTTTGTAATTATATGAGTTTAGTAATTATGGAATTGAGATCAATTTATTTAAATTTTTGTATAAATTGATTTTTCATGTATGAGGAAGAATTTAATTTAGGAATGTGATTATAGTTGTGTTAGTAATTATTTTAATAAATTAATTTATGTAATGGAGTTTTTTACAATTAGTTTATTATTATTAAATTCTTATGATTATTTTTCCTTCTGTGATTCTGGGTTAAGAGGGAATCTTTTACGTTATCCTTTTTAGGGTTGTTACTAAAGGCAGGGTTAGGGAATTGTATTGCATACTTGTATGATATTTGATTTTGTTATAACCCAACCACATGGAAGCTCTTGATTTTGTTATGTGATATATGTGATGGAAGTTGGTTATGTGTGTTCCTGTGACATTTTGGAACCAAATATTTACTTTTATAATTAATGAGATGTTTTGAGATTTATGAGCTTAGGGTGGGTTATCTAGGTGTTAAAGGGGAAGTGGCTTGATTTAGAGGTGTTAGAGCCCAGAAGTGGCTACTCGGGTATCCTTAGTAGGTTACTTAAATAAGTGATAATATAATACATTAAATGGGGTTTTAAAATGATTAATAAGATAATGGATTCCTTACCTATTATAGGCTAAAGATGGGAGTGGGAGAAGATGCTTTCCCATCTAGTAATGAGGGTAATTTATAGCATGATCGGTTATCCTTGTCTACATGAGAGGATTTCAGGTTCTGCATATGTTCATACTTGGAAGTCAGAGTCTAGAGAGATCGTTCCAAGGGGTTAACATATGTGATGACACATCCCTAATTTCATCTAAGGTTTCCTACATGTGTTATTTGCCTCTGGATTAGTATGTGTACCTTTGAGTTTTGAGTTGAACCTTTGAGATAAGAAACTTATAGGATCTAGGTTTCTTAGTATTACCTAATGAGTGATTTTGATATTGTTATTTGAGTGGGGTCTAATGTTATCTCCTCAGCACGGTGGGAGAGGAACCATAGGTTTCCACGAGGTCAGGAGGTAGTGATTCTCTTACCATATAAGACTCTGATGTTCCTGTACCAGTGTTGGATGATCCTTGTTGCAGTTGCTTCTTATTCTTTCATCCTTGGAGATTTGTTCCTATTATTTATTTTATTTGTACTTTGTACAAGCATTTGTATTTACATACCCTGCAACTTGTGCAATGGATGTGAGTTATCATGTATACCTTATGGTTTAGATGTATCTATTTATTCTTTTATGAGATGATACACTACGTAGAAGATTTATTTGATTATTGTACTTAATAGATTAAGTTGTATTTACATAATTCTATGTCAAGGAACCCTTGAGATTTGTAATCTATAATTGAGATTGTGTATATGAGTATGTATGGACTTTGTGTTATTACGTTTGCTTTGTTATTCAATATTGTTTGTAAACTCTTAAGAAAAAATAGTTTGTAAACTTAGTAGTAGTGTTTAGGTTAATCTTTGCTAGGTTCCCTAGTGGGGCATTATAGGAAAAAAAGTCACGTAAGAGTCACAAAGAAGAGTCTTTTTGTTCAACATCATGGAGACCAAAAAGAATAGGTAACTAGTCTTTTGTACCATCCCCAATAAGATAACATAAAGGCACATTTATGAAAAGTGGTACACGCAACACATAACATGTAACAACATATAGAAGAAGTGAGATACAAATAGAGGAATATCACAATAGATTGATTACCTTATCACCTTGTGTCAATGGAGCAACAAGGGTCATCTAAATAAATATAAACAAAACATATATCAAGCATCACATCATGAGGGAAGCACATTACAACAAGCAAACACAAAGAATCCACCACACAAGAGGGGATAGTCAAGAATATCAACTACCCCCCATCTTAGCCTGTAGTGTATAGGGAAGGTGGGAAACACTCAAGAGGAGAAACATCAAGCATGACAGATGGAAAAATATCTAGTTCAAAAAAAGGACAGTGATGTGAAGATGGGTCACTTTGTTCATCACTGGGATTAAGAGATAATTGTCATAAAAATATAGTTGGTAAATCATAATCAACATCAATAAGCTCATACATGTCATCATAGTCACTAGCATGAATATCAACATTAGTTGTATTAGGAACATCAAAAGAATCATCATCAAGAGTATCTTCTTCATCCAAATTAATTATAATAGAATCCAAGATATGAATAGAATTACCATGCTTGTTCAATTCATCTTTTTCAAACTAACTTCCTCCTTTGGTTCAAGCATAGACTGGTCAAAGAGAATCAAAGAATCAATAGGTGTTTTGGGTGAAGAAATATTTTGGGAAGCATGTTGACAGGCTCTAGCACGATGCTTATGATGGTGATCATGAGCACAATGGTTATGCTTGGTTTAGCTAGAAATTTGGTTTGGTTTAGGATCAATCAACATTGGGCCCTTTTCTTCCTTAGGAATAAGAATGAAAGGAATCTCACTAGGTTGATAGATAACATCAGTAGAACATTTATAAGATATAAGAGGTGGAACGAAAGCATGCATAGGAGGTGTAGGTGGTGTAGGGAGAAGTCTAGGTCTAGGGAAAGGATATGGAACATCCTTATGATTGATAAGATCACAAATATTTTGAATTTTATAGTTTTGATATGATCGAAAGAGATTATCTTTGTGAGGCTGAGTTGGTTGAGACATAGAGGGCCAAAATAAATCAAGGTCCATAGAATCTCGAGGTATGGAAGGTTGATACAGACTATGATTAGTAGTAATGATTTGTCCACTATGGGGAAATTTCAAACACTTATAGATAGAAGATGAGCTACAAATTTCTTGGAGCTAAGCCAAGGAAGACTATGTTTAACTTGAAAGTGATTAGAAGTTAGGATTATAACAAAGGTGACATCTAAAGTTTTACCACCAACTTCAATGTGAAATGAAATAGAACCATGAGTAGGATAAAGGAAACTATTACAATTTTGGATCATAACATCAGATTTATCATAGAAATCATGTTGTAATTGTCTATTGTAAATATGTTCTTCAATTATAACATTCACCATGCTATTAGGGTCTATAAGGAAGCCATGGGATTAAAGATCATTAACCTTTGCAACAATGTAAAGAGGACCATTAGATGCTTTAATTGTCTCACTAGGATCAAAGGTAATGCAAAGATCAGGTTCCAGTTTGGTTTAAGGTTGGGGTGGAAATTGATCAATGAGGTTGACAAATTTATTGGCTTCAACACACTTATCATCATAGTCAACAGTATGAGTGCAAGAAGAAGGCAAAGACAGGGTAGACTCAATGACATTGGTCAAATGAGATGGCAAAGGGTTGGTATAGATTTGTAGATTTTGGTTAGGAGGTGTTATGAATTAGTTTCCTTGATCATTAACACCCTCAAAAAATATAGAATTCTAATAAATGAGGTATCGAATACTAGATTTTAAATCAAAACACTTTTCAGTATCATGACTAGGTTGATGATGGTATTGACAAAATGCTTTGTGATCAAAGGGCTTAGGAAAAGGTTTGGTTGTTTCAATAAATTTAACAGGAGGAAGAGTTAACACTTTAGCATTAATCACCTTCAACATCACATTGTGCCAAGATTCAAAAAGTTGAGTAAAATTATGAGAATGTCTATACACAAATGACAAAGGAGCCACACCTTTGGATGTTGTTGCCACTTTCTCATCAACATTGTTGGATGATTTATTAATCTTGGAGAAGTTTTTTGGTTTCTAAAAATTGTTAAAAATGTGGGATGTGATATCACTCTTATCAACCAAAGCCATTGGAGTGGTGCTCTCAAAATAACTCACTTGAAGTTGATAATTATGAAGCACTACACATAATTGAATAAAAGAAGAAAATTTAGAAATAAGAGTCTTATCTCTAATGTATTTTTTTTAAATTAGAGATAAAAATATATTTCACATCAATATAAAGTGCAAGATAAGAGATCTGAGCATTAAAAACCTTAAATTTACCAATGAAATCAATCACTTTTTTTTAATTCTTTGTTTACAATGCCTTAAATTCAGTAAAAGAAATCTTAGGACTGATATTGTTTTGAAATTGTTGGATGAAAGAATCAGAAAGCTTTTGAAAGGAGTCAATGGAATAATGAGGCAAATAACAATCTCATTACAAGCCTTTATCTCAAAAGGTTATAGTAAATAATTTTGCCATGAACTTGTGATCATGAGAGACATCACTACACAGTGTTTGAAAAGTTTTGACATGGATCAAAGGATCACCTTTATCATTATAAGTCTCAAGATGAGGAATCTACATGTATTGTAGAATAACAATACAGATGATATCCAAAGACAAAGTGTTGGAAACTGCAATTGAAGCAATTGTTGTATTGTCATTGATGTCAAACCTTAACTGGTAAGACTATTGCTATTTAAGAAAGTACTATATCTATTTGATTATTGAGAAGGATGTGGGAAAGGTTGATAACAATAGCACCTAAGGAAAGGTTGAGTTATCTTGATACTTCAATGGGTACTTGATTATGTGGCACAATGATAAGATAATGTATTGCTTATCTAAGTAAGAAGCAAGACTAAACAAGTAGGCTTAACTGAGAAAAAGTGAAGAAATCTAGTTTAAGCCAAGTGATGTTAGTGTCGACCGAGCCAGTATATGCTGAGTAAATTCAGTGTTGACCGAACATCAATATTAGCTGAGGAAATAGTTTTAGTAGTGACCGAGCTTTCCAGTGAAGACTGAGGAGTTGAACACAATATTGACTGAGCGTCAGTAATTTACATTTGAGGAAGAATTCAGATTCCTAGCTGACATAGTTGAATTCTTGGATTATGTAAAACATGTTGACTTTATTTATTGATTGTATGGAAGCATTTAATGCATTGTAAAACATTTTATTATAAATCTATTAAGAGATTTGAGATGATTCTAGAAGGATGGATGAAGAACATAAAGTTGGAAGGATTCGATGAATTTGACCTAACCCTAAGATCTACAAAAGAGATTAAGTGGAAAAAGTTGTATTGACCTAATTGAGGAAGTATTAAGGAAACCTAAGCATGAGGTTGAAAGAGAAGAGGAGAGGGAATGCTAGAGTTGTTGTTATTGACTGTATAAGAAGAAAAGGCTGAAGGAGAAGGAGTTGTGATTGCTTGAAGGGATTTCGAGCAGATTAGTGATAGAGATGGAAATGGATCACAATCAGTAAGCCAACATATGTGTACAGAATTGGATTTGTAATTTGCAAAGTGAGTTGTATGTTTTCAAATCAATATTATTGTTACTTTCTAATCATTGTATTAGTCAAAATCCTTTTAACAAAGGTTGACCTAACAGTCATTTGTATAAATTATTTGAACAAGGTTGCATTCTAATGGAATGTATGTAAATCCTATAACAAGGTGCACTCCTAATAGGGTGGTTGAAATCCTTTAACCGGGTCACACCCGACAATGTGTTTGTAACCTTTGACAGGGTTGGCTTTTCACAGAGCTCACTTTAGAAGAGTGAAAATATCAGTAACATGTTACAAAGTGGTTTTTACCAAATTGGGTTTCCACTATAAATCCTGGTGTTAATACTTGTGTAAATGTTTTGGTTTGAACATTTTTGTGTTTTGCAAGTTTAATACTATTGGAAAGTGGACTGCACTATTATATGTTTCTGTTATGTATTCAGTAATGACCGAGTAGTTGTTGCTTATTAGATCTATTTTATTGAAGAGTTTAAAAGTTTATTTTATACATCTAGACCTGAGAACAATCGATTCACCCCCCCTCTGTTGTTCTAAATCATATTAACATTTGGTATCAGAGTTGTTGGTGCTTATAGAGAATAGGTTTAAAGGTACTTGAAGCAAATGATCGGGATGTATAAGAAGGAGGTACCAAAGCTAAATAAGGAGAACTTCCCTACATGACAGATTTTGATGAAGCTACACCTAGCTGGTATTGGTGACTCAACAAAGTATTATATTGAGCATGACTATGTCACAACTATTGCACCTCTGACTGTTGAGGAGATGAGAGCTAAACAAGAGCACAACCAAGCAATGTTGGAGATTGCATCTACCCTAAGCTATCTGGAATTTGAAGACATCAAAGATTGCACAAATGTAAAGAAAATGTGGGACACTCTTGCAAACATCTATGGCAGTGACATAAATATACTAAGAGAAAAAGCTGAAAGCCTAAGAGGTAAATTTGATGAAACGAAAATGCAAGAAGGTGAGAATATTGCACAATATTGTGGTAGAATAAAAGAAGTTGTAAATGCTATTAGGGGAGCCAGTAGAACTATTGATGATGAGACTATTATTGGAAAAGTTTTGAGAACTTTGCATCCTATTTATGCCATCAAAATTTCAGCAATTCAAGAATCTAGATGTAACCCTAATAATACTCTTACTCTAGAAAGTCTTGTTGACAAGCTCACTGCTTTTGAGCTTTCTAATTTTGATAACTTCATTGTTGCTAATGTTGAATATGCATTTAAGTCACAATTGGTTCTGAATAAGTCAAAGAAAGAGAAGGAAAGATGCATCAGTGAGAGTGAAAGTGAAAGTGACACATCTGATGAAGAACTTGAGGCTCTTGAAGCTCTTATGGCTAGAAGATTGAAAAGGGGAAAAGGAAAGTATAAAGGTAAACTCCCTATCATATCTTTCTCATGTAATAAAGTTGGTTATATAGCTGCAAGATGTCCTGATAGGGATGATAAGGATGAAGAAAGAGATAGCAAGCATAAAGACAAAAGAGAAGATAGAGGTTACCGAAGGTACAAGGACTACAAAGGAAAAGGTAAGAAATCTTGTTCATAGTTGAAGAAGAAATTGACGTTGAGAGTGATGATTTTGAGATAGAAGTAGTATATGTTGCTATGAAGGATGAGTCTGATGAGGATGAGAAAATTGCACTGATATCCTATGTGAACAAAAATGATAAATGGATTATTGACAGTGGTTGTTCAAACCAAATGACTGGTGATAAAAGTAAGTTTGATACTCTAGATCATTACAAAGGCAGAAGTGTAAAATTTGGTAATGATGCACCATGTCCTATGAAAGGTAAAGGTCTGATTAAGCTAGTTGATAAGATAGTTTGTGAAAATGCCTATTGGGTAGAAGGTCTTAATTATAATTTTTAAGTGTTGCATAGCTTAATAACACTGGTTACCGAGTGGAATTTCATCACAGAAAGGCTAAGATATTTGGTGCTACTAGTGAACTGATTGGAAGTGGAGAATAGAGAAGAGGTAATTTGTTCTATCTAGACCTATCTAAAGAAACATGTTTGATTTCACATTCTGATGATATATGGTTATGGCATAAGCAGCTATGTCATGTTAACTTTGATAATCTAGTAGAAATTAGCAAAAAGAAGAAAGTGAGAGAATTATCTAGATTGAAGAAACCTAAAAATGTTATGTGCAAACAATGTCAGTTGGGTAAGATGACAAAGTCTAGTTTCAAGAGCAAGACTTTTACTTCTGAGAATGCTTTAGATTTGGTTCATACTGACCTTTGTGGATCTATGGGTGTACAAAGCTATTGTGGTGCTAGATATTTTATTCTCTTTGTTGATGATTACACTAGAATGATGACAATTATGTTTCTAAAAGAAAAATCTGATGCTTTTCAAAATTTTAAGTGGTATTTGGCTAAGGTTGAAAAAGAGACAGGAAGGAACCTGAAGTGTTTGAGATTTGACCGAGGTGGAGAATTCATATCCAATCAATTCAATCTATTTTGCAATGATAGAGGAATCAAAAGATAGATGTTTGCACCTAGAACACCTGCACAAAATGGTATAGCAAAGAGAAGGAACAAATCTATCCTGGATTGTGCTAGAACACTGATGACTGAGAAGAATGTTGCATAAAAGTACTGGAGAGAAGCTGTAAGTATAGTTGTTTATACCTTAAACCAAGTACAAATGAAAAAGGTACAAATATTACACCTTATGAGTTATGGCATGGGTATGCACCTAATGTAAAGTACTTTAGAATTTTTGGAAGTAAATACCATATACTAAAAGACAATAGAAATGGAAAGTTTGATGCTAAAAGTGATGAGGGCATATTCCTAGGTTATTCCACAAAAAGTAAAGCTTACAAGTGTTTGAACTCTAACACTAACAAAATTTTGGAAAATGCAAATGTCAAGGTTGATGAATATGCAGAGAAAAATGAAGCTGAAAGCAAAAGAGAGCCAGAAGATTATAGATCTTTTGTTTATGTAGAAGAAGGAGAGGCGAGTAACACACTTGCACCCGATGCCGAGTCTCGGGCTAGTAATGCTGAGCATTAGGGAGACAATGTCGAATGACAACAAGAACATGTCGAGCGACAAGAGGAAGCTTTTGAGTATCAGGATGAGGTTGTCGAGCATTCAGAAGATGAATCTGACAATCTTGTTGGTGAACCTAAAGAGCAAGAAGAAAAGAGAGTAGAGCTTGTTTTGGCACAATATGTAAGGAGACATCACAAGCCTGAACAAATCATTGCAGACAAAGATGTAGATCTGTATAATTTTGTTGACTATTAGTGTCTTACACTTATTCATATATCTAGGCAAGGATGGTCGGTCATCACTGCGACCAAGTCATTTTGTAAAGGCCGAGTTTTGTATTGTATACTTACCGAGCAATAGTACTACCGAGTTAAGTCACGGTCACAATATCTTTGTAATATGCTGAGTATAGTTATTGCCGAGCTACATATATCAATGATGTCAAGTACAATAGATGTTGAGTACAATAGATGCCGAGGACAGTTGATGTCGAGTGCCAGGGATAACTTTTGCCGAGTTAGCCAGAATTGGCATATAAGTCTGGAATGGCACAATGATTGAGGTAAACCATTTTTAGTGATAATTATATTTTGTATGTTGTCTATTGAGGTAATCACGGAGGTGGTTACGCATCCATATTTCTATCATTGATCCCTATGTATAACCTTTAGCCAATCAGAAAATTGTATAGTATAGGCGGCAATAGGAATATATCTGGACCGTAGATCTTGTAACGGTAAAACATTTTTGCTACTATATAAAGGAAGATCTAGGACAGAGATGGGTGTGAATAAAAGAGAGAAACAGAGACATTGAGATTGAATGAATACTATGAGTATGAGGAAATAATCAGGAGAAGTATTTAGAAAAAGTTCAGTGACCAAGCAAAGAAGTGAAAGGATAGAGTCAAGGAAGATCAGATAGAAGAGATCAAAATCATACAGTAAAGAGAAGATCTGTTATCAGCATATCAGTGCAAACCGAAGGATCATATACTAAGACATTTTAACCAGTGTATCAAGGTAAATCTCTTAACCAAGTAGTCTTAGCAAACTTTTGTAAATCTCTTTACCGAGTGCTTACTTTATTGTAAGTTTGTAAATCCTTTAACAAGGTAGACTGAATAAGTCTCTTAGCTTTTAACAGAGCAGACCTTTCACAGGGTAGATCATGATATGATCAAATTTTGTAAGCCCTAACAGGCAAACTTTATTATCTGTAGTAGTGAAGATTTGTGGGTGTCATCCCCACCCTAGTTTTACCTTTCAAGGGTTTCTGGGTTACCAAATCTGTTGTGTTATTTGTGATTTCATGTATGTTGTTTGACATGATATATTACCTAGATTGTTAAAGTTTTGTTCACATAATGCATAAAGTTCTAACAGTTTAAAGAGATAGAAGTTATTAAGTTCTAATTCACCCCCCCCCCCTCTCAGTACTACTTTCCCATTTGTATTTCCAACAATTGGTATCAGAGAAAAAGGTTTTCTCATAGGGAAGTCTAACCACTTGAGGAAAAGATCTTAAGATGGAAGTTTACAAACTGGGAAAAGTCATAGAGAATCAAATTCAACTAGCATTGCAACAGTTGGAAGTAGCCAGAGGGGAATTAAACAAATCCTTGAGCAAAAGAAGAGAAATTGCTATTCAACAAAGTGAGCCACTATACAAGGAAGAAGACACCACTACACTATTTGATACTGGTAATTCTACAGAAAATGACAAAGCCATGAAAGAACTGCTGGAGAAAAATATCATATTGAATGATGAAATCAGGACTCTAAAAAGAGAATAGGAAATTCAATCTGTCAGACTCTGTGAAGTAGTGGAGCAGAAAAAGAAAGCTGAAGATGATAAAGCAATGGCTGAAGAAGACAAAAGACAAATTGCAATAAGGCTAGATGAAAGAACAAGTGATATACAAAGGTTGACTAATAATCAACTAGATATGGTAAATCAACTACTGCTGGCCAACCAAGAATTGGGTAGGAAAGACTTGGAGAACAATCAACTAAAACATGAAAATGATCAGTTGAAACATGAGTTGAGAATTGAGAAAGAAATCAATGAAAGGATGAACAAACCTAATGAAGCTACAAAGTATTTTGAAGAACTATTAAGGTCACCTAGGAGATCTGGTGATAGAACTGGACTTGGACTGAATGATCAATCATCTACTGAAGAAGGAGAGTCATCAAAAGATGGAGAACAGAAGATTGCTAAACCAAAGAACAAAAAACCCACATGTCATCATTGTGGGAAGCCAGGACATACAACCAACATATGCAAAAGCAAACATGGTAAGATTGATTCCAAACTTAAGTTTAATGGACAATGCTTTAACTGCAAGAAGCATGGACATCAAGCACATGAATGTAGATCTAAAGCTAACATTTCATCCACCTCACCCAAGTTTCAAGGAATTTGTTTCAATTGTCAGAAGTATGGGCACAAAGCTTATGAATGCCGATCTAGACCAAGGTGGTCAACTAATGAGCAAACAAAGCCAGTCACATAGCATAAGAGTTATAATTGGGATTACAACACTTGGTACAATTGCCATTATTGTGGTAAGTATGGACATATTGGAGCAAATTGCATGAAGACTCATTTTAGAGGCAAATCTAAAAGTTGGATGAATGGAAGCATGGTCTGTTATAAATGTAATATGGTCGGTCATTTAAAGAGAGATTGTAGATCACCAATGTTGAGCAATGTTAACAACCAGAATGAGAACATCTGTGAAAAAATGAGGAACCAGATGGAAAATTCATGGAGGAAGAAAGAAGAAGGAACAACAAGTGAAGCAAGCACATCTGAGGTCACCTAATCTGATGGATCAGGTGATCACACTTCTTCCAACTAAGCATGAAAGGTATGTTTGGAATTGATTCTTGCAAAGCCTTACTTTACATCAGTTCCTAACATAGAATTGAGAAAAAGTCTATATTTGCATAGATTAAGATGCATTAGGACATATCTGAGCAAAAATAGAAAATTTCATTTTGATGTCGAGCATCAGTGTCATGACCGAGCTAACAATGTTTGCCGAGCACCTGTTATTGTTGAAATACTATGCTGAGTTGTATCACAATGGTTACAACGATCGAGCTCGTGTCTAACTGAGTTTAACATAAGTTTGCCAAGACAGTTGTATTTCACCTAAAATCTGTATGGATCATTTATGAGGCCCTAATCCTATTTTTTTGAATTCTATAAAGTGGAAAGTTGCCATTAATTTTATTTCACCAAGCTATTCGAGATTTTAGAGTGATTCAAAATTTGTGCAACCCAGATCAAGAAAAGTGATTCTGAATCTTCTCAGCGTGCCGTCAGCAAAATTCATCTGCAGGGTTAATTGACAAAAATGTACTTTACCGAGTAAACCATTTTCTTTTCAAAAATTACAGTTTGAAATGGCATCATCTTCATCTGCACCAGTCAGGAAATAGGGAATGGAAGTTTTCAATGTACAACTTGTAAGGAATGAAGTCTGCAAACCAAGGGTATTCAAGGCAATATCTAAAAGTGCGATCAAAGGAGATTTTAACGAAGCCCTATCTGCGACCCCAAAAAATGTGTTAATGATGAATGATGTTAGGTCCTGCTATATGTGAAAAATTGGAGAAATCGGTGATTACAAGATCAGGGAAGCATATGATAAATTATGTATCAATGGAGTGTTGAAGTTGGAGCACAAGGTCGTTGTCGACCAAGGGTTAGTACATGCCCTAAATTTCAAGGTAGAATGGATAAAGATCATGTTAGGTTGAGTGCACGACATGAAATTATGGCTGGAAGATGGACCAGTGAAGATTACGAAGGAAATGATACATGATGTCACTAGTTACCCTACCATTGACAGAAAGAGAATGATGAAATGTGCAGGAAAAGAGGATATTCAAGTGAACACACAGGCAGTCTGGAACAAACGTGGAATGCCAATTTCCACCATCACCAATCTGGAAATTGACTTCACTGTTAGAGTTATCTCGCATAAGTTTTACCAATCCAGTCGGTTGGACAGTGTCCCCCATATGGCAGTGGACCAAGCTTGGAAGATAATAAAGAGAGCACACATATGACCTTGCTAAGCTCCAGCTAACTCAACTTGCTGAGAACTTGAACTCCATCAGGACGGAAAAGAACTCTATGTGTAAGTTCGGTTCCTTGCTGATTTGTATATTCTTTTATGTTAAAAATTGTTTTCCTACACATGGTGATGTGAAATGGGATAAGAAGAAGCCCATTACTATTCAGATTAATGATTTCATAAATGAGAGTGGTGATGATTTTGAAGGGATAATGGATAATTATTTCATTGAGTTTAAGAAGAAGATGAGGAATAGGACTAGAGTCCCTGTGTCTCTGATTGAGAAATATAGTAAAGACATATGTTTTCTAGTAGACACAGACTTTACCTATGCACAGGCAGTCCTACCTAGGGTTTCATGGTTGATGCCACTACCCTATGAACTCAATATTGATGAAGCTACTGCTGCAATCACAACCCTCCTAGCTGAGGAAATTAATAACAAGGCTCCTTACTTTGGTACATTTGAAGAGGCCAAATCCAAGATCTCTTTGGGATTATTATCTGCCACCACTGACAGAAGAAGAAAGAAAATAGTAAAGAATCTAGAGGAGTATGTAAAAGAATCTGGAAATGATGCACCACTAGAGTTAACCCAAGGGTTAGGAGAAGATGAGAAGAGTGCAACAAGTGGCAGTGAGATAGAAGAAGAAGAGAAGAAACTGATAATTGTCGAGTCCCCACCTAAAAGAAGAGTGTTGAAATGAAAAGTGTTTGAGACACCATCACTTAGCCCTCAGCCAAAAAGGACTACTATTGAGACTCCTAAGATGCCTCTTGCATCTGCAAAGCAAAAATCTGCTCAATCTAAGACAGTGCTGACCAAGGTTATGAAGAAGCCAAGAAGGAAACTTGTTCTACCAAAAGATGATGAAACAACAAAAAGTAATGAAGCAATAAAAGGGAAGGCAACACAATAGGGTTCACATCAAATCACTGTTGATGAATTATGTAGTAAGATTACTAGTACAACTGCAGTTGATGAAGTGAAGAGATTAAAGTTTGGACCGCTGAGTATTGGAGATAAAGAGAAAGTTGAGGATGCTATTCTTGAAATGTTATGCACTTTCAAGATGCTGCCAATTGAAATTGAAAACAAGATTCCAAAGGAATTGTGCAACAGAGTCACACAAAAGTGGGAGTATGCTTTACAAACCAAGAAGGAAATAAGAGAGATTACATTAGCACAAGTTGAATCCACTCTCACTCCTACAAATATCAAAAAGACAATTAACGATTATAGAGGAAAATTTGATCCTAAGCTTAGAGCCTATCTTATTCTTCAACACAAGGTTGAAGATGTTGTATAGGAAAGTTTAAAAATTTGGAAAATAGTGTTTGGACTTTTGGTTGATAAAGATGAAGGATAGGTTGCTAGCACTTCACAGGCCGCAGAACCTAAAGCAACACACAATAAAATGGAGACTGATACTCCTAAGGAAATGAAATCTCAAGATACTTTTGAAGTCCATATTGTTGATATACCAGAGGAGAACCCCATTAAGACCTCGTTCCTAACTAAGGATGATCTAAAGAACACAACAGCAATTGAAACATCTTTGCCAGGTAGTAACACTATACTATTGCAAGTCATGGATTATCCCACCATCTCAAGCACACAATCTACCAATGGAAATCCTACTATACCTAAAGTTGCTACTGTTGATGAGTTAGTCAATACAAGTCTTATTGAGGAATCAATCAAGTTGGTACCATTAACTCACTCTACCAAAGAAGAAGTTAAAGCATAAGATAACATTCAGAGTCCTCCTAAGGAAGAACACAACACAGAAGGACATGGAACAAAGCTAGATGAACAAGTTGTTCGACCTCTTGCTGGGGAAAAGGAGAAAGAAGAAGGAAATAGTAGAGGAAAATTCATTGAAGAACAAGCACCGAAGGAACAAGAGGCCATCAAAGCTCTTGTACAGCTACCGAGTGGAAGCACCCCACCGAGAGCACCAAAGGACAAAGATGAGGTAACAATTGATGAAGAAATTGTTATTCCTAAATGGGATATGGATAACCTTACTTTTGAGCAGCAACAGATAATGAAAGATTTGCTGACAAGGAAAAGTAGACAAGCATAACTCCAAAGGGAGCATCAGCAAAAATAGGTTCTTCATGAAATAAAGGACATATTTAATGAAGTTTATGACTTATCTGATGTAAATAGTTTCGTTCCTATATTAGAACAACTTGTACATATTGTTTAGAAAGTAAATAATGATGCGAGTTGTGCAAGTGATAAGCTATTTGAATGGTCAGAACATAGATTTGAGACACAAATGCTGGATAAGATATTTGTCGAGATAGTAGTCAAACAAGTTGAGTTGTCAACTTTGGTTAAGGAGACCGAGCGATTAGTTGTGGATAGACAGTCTCTACTAGCCAAGATATGCAATGTTGAACTATCCACAGATGAGAACCAACGCTTGCTTGAAACTCTCAAGCAAGAGATCAAAGTTTCCAGTCAGTCCCTGACTTTGGATGCCAACACCAGTGCCAGACATTATGTTAAGGTAATGTAGACACAGGGTAAGTTAGCCGAGCTGATGGAAAATGATGGCAAGATTCGCTCTCACCTACTTTCTATTCAAACTATTCTTACACCACATCTAGAAGCTATACAGAGAAAATTAGCCAAGGCTAAAACATTGATCTAGAGTGACTCACAATTATCTACAACCGAAGGTCTCATCAGCCTGGCCGTTGATTTAGAAGTACAAACTGAAGTGTTAAATCTCACTTCAACTGCATGGACAGATGCATTATACATGATCATGGTACTTCACAGACCTTTTCTGGAGAAAATCTATAACTTGCCTACTAATGAGGAAATTAGTTGTTTCAAAAACAAGGGGGAATTATCATGACATGATTGTGAACAGGGACAGGTAACAATTTTGAAAATGTATATATATCTCAGCGGGAGTTTTAGGCTATACAAACATATTTTTGTAATTGTATATACGAATGTCATGACAGTGTTTTTGCCACTAATGTCAAAGGGGGAGATTGTAGATCTCTATAATTTTGTTGACTATTAGTGTCTTACACTTAGTCATATATCTAGGCAAGGATGGTCGGTCATCATTGTGACCGAGTCATTTTATAAAGGCCGAGTTTTGTATTGTATACTTATCGAGCAGTAGTACTATTGAGTTAAGTCACGGTCACAATATGTTTGTAATATGCTGAGTATAGTTATTGCCGAGCTACATATATCAATGATGCTGAGTACAACAAATGCTGAGTACAACAGATGCTGAGGACAGTTGATGCCGAGTGTCAAGGATAACTTTTGCCGAGTTAGCCAGAATTGTCATACAAGTTTGGAATGGCATAATGATCGAGGTAAACTATTTTTGGTGATAATTATATTTTGTATGTTGTCTATTGAGGTAATCACAGAGGTGGTTACACATCCATATTGCTATCATTGATCCCTATGTATACCCTTTAGCCAATTAGAAAATTGTATAGTATAGGTGGCAATAGGAATATATCTAGACTGTAGATCTTGTAACGGTAAAATGTTTTTGCTACTATATAAAGGAAGATCTAGGACAAAGATGGGTGTGAATAAAAGAGAGAAACAAAGACATTGAGATCGAATGAATACTGTAAGTATGAGGAAATAATCAAGAGAAGTATTCAGAAAAATTTCAGTGACCAAGCAAAGCAGTGAAAGGACAGAGTCAAGGAAGATCAGATAGAAGAGATCACAAGCATACAGTAAAGAGAAGATCTATTATCAGCATATCAGTGCAAACCAAAGGATCATATATTGAGACATTTTAACCAGTGTATCAGGGTAAATCTCTTAATCGAGTAGTCTTAGTAGACTTTTGTAAATCTCTTTACCGAGTGCTTACTTTATTGTAAGTTTGTAAATCCTTTAACAAGGTAAACTGAATAAGTCTCTTAGCTTTTAACAGAGCAGACCTTTCACAGGGTAGATCATGATATGATCAAATTTTGTAAGCCCTAACAGGCAAAATTTATTATCTATAGTAGTGAAGATTTGTGGGTGTCATCCCCACCCCAATTTTGCCTTTCAAGGGTTTCTGGGTTACCAAATCTATTGTGTTATGTGTGATTTCATGTATGTTGTTTGACATGATATATTACCTAGATTGTTCAAGTTTTGTTTACATAATGCATAAAGTTATAATAGTTTAAAGAGATAGAAGTTAGTAAGTTTTGATTCACCCCCCCCCCCTCTCAGTACTACTTTCCCATTTGTATTTCCAACAAAAGATACTGGAGTTCTTACAAGAAGCAATTTTGGTATTAGAAAATGAAGATTGGATCAAATCCATGAATGAGGAGATAGACTAAATAGAGAAGAATGATACCTAGACTCTGGTGCCGAGACCAGAAAACAAAAATATCATTGGAACAAAGTGGTTGTTCAGAAACAAGCTGAATGAGCATGGACAAATCACAAGGAACAAAGCAAGGTTGGTATGCAAAGGCTACACACAAGAAGAAGGAATAGATTATGGGGAGACATTTTCCCCCATAGCAAGATTGGAAGGAGTGAGAACTCTACTTGCATATGCTACCTACAAAGATTTCAAGGTATACCAAATGGATGTCAAGTCTACATTTTTAAATGGTATATTAGAAGAAGAAGTTTACATTGAACAACTAGAAGGATTTGTTGATCCAAACAAGAGACACATGGTTTGAAAACTAAATAAAGCATTGTATGGATTAAAGCAAGCCCCTAGAGCATGGTATGAGAGGATGCACAACTACCTGATACAGATTGGATTCTCAAGGACAAATGACACTAGTAATTTGTACATGAAAGATGAAGAAGGTAAAGGAATCTTGTTGGCTAAGATTTTTGTAGATGATATTATATTTGGTGGACAAGATGCCCTGTGTAAGAAATTTTCAAATAAAATGCAAATTTAATTTGAAATGAGTATGTTTGGGGACATCAAATTCTCTATTGGTTTACAAGTATATCAAATGAAGAAAGGTATTTTCATTACCCAGTCTAAGTATGTTCATGAGATACTAAAAACTTTTGGTATGGAGGACTCAAGGCCAGTTGGGACTCCCATGGCTACTGGACAAAAATTGTCTAAAAATGATGATGCTGCTGAAGTAAACCAAACTTTGTATAGGTCCATGATTGGAAAATTGCAGTATGCTATTCATAGAAGACTAGATATTGCTCTAGCAGTTGGGATTGTGGCAAGATTCTCTGCCAATCCTAAGGAAACACACATGATGGCTATGAAAAGGATAATGAGATATTTGAAAGGAACTGCTGACTATGGATTGTACTACAAGAAGCATGAAAGATTTGAACTGAGAGTCTATACTGATGCAGATTGGGTAGGAAATGTGGATGACAGAAAAAACACTAGTGGTAGAGCTTTCTTTCTTGGATAGAGGTTAGTTTCCTGGACAAGCAAGAAACAAAATTGCATTTCCCAATCTACAATTGAAGCTGAGTATGTTGCTGCAGCAGTGAACTGTTCAAACTTGGTGTGGATAAAGCAATTGTTGGTAGGCATGAAAGAAGAAATCATTGAACTAGTTGTCATCTATTGAGACAACACAAGTGCTATCAACATATCTAAGAACCCAATGATGCACACAAAGACCAAAAATATCACCATCAAGTATCACTACTTGAGAGAATTGGTACAAGATAAAGAGGTTAGAATGGAATATGTGAATACAAAGGAACAACTAGCAGACATATTCACAAAAGCTTTACCTAAAGAATCTCATGAGTATTTGAGAAGTCAATTAGGGGTTCTTCCCCTAACTGAGGCTGCCTAGTCAAGCTAGGAGCACTGCATCAAATGTGCTACAAAGAGTATCTGACAAATTGATGCAGAGACATGTCACACTTTAGGAGTAGCCTAGAGTTGTGAAAAATACAACAAAGTTGATAATCAGTGATAAGAAAAGATGACAAAGGGAGACACAATGTTACTAGATTGACAAGATGATATCTACATCTACAGGATGTAAGTTTTTAGTTGCGGCTTTGGCATTATTGTCAAAGAGGGAGATGAATAAGATGATAACACATGGTGAGATTTCATGGAAGATCAAGTAAGAGGGAGAAATTCAGAGGAAAGGAACTAAGAAGAGATCAAGTGGAAGTTACTGTGTAGACGATCATGTAAGTAGGCTAATTGATTTTGAATCAGAATGAAGCTAATGATATTATAAATATTTCTAATGGACATATAAGTTTTGGATTGGTTGGTGATTCATGTGTTATTCATATGGTATTGCCATCAATGCCAAAGAGGGAGATTGTTGGAAACTGCAATTGAAGGAATTGTTGTATTGTCATTGATGTCAAACCTTAACTGGTAAGACTGTTGCTATTCAAGAAAGTACTATATCTATTTGATTGTTGAGAAGGATGTGGGCAAGGTTGATAACAATAGCACCTAAGGAAAGGTTGAGTTATCTTGATTATGTAGCACAATGATAAGATAATGTATTGCTTATCGAAGTAAGAAGTAAGACTAAACAAGTAGGCTTAACCGAGCAAAAGTGAAGAAATCTAGTTTAAGCCGAGTGATGTTAGTGTCAACCGAGCTAGTATATGCCGAGTAAATTTAGTGTTGACCAATCATCAGTATTAGCTGAGGAAATAGTTTTAGTGGTGACCGAGCTTTCTAGTGAAGACTGAGGATTTGAACACGGTATTGACCGAGTGTTAGTAATTTACATTTGAGGAAAAATTCAGATTCATAGCCAACATAGTTAAATTCTTGGATTATGTAAAACGCGTTGACTTTATTTATTGATTGTATGGAAGCATTTAATGCACTGTAAAATGTTTTATTGTAAATCTATTAAGAGATTTGAGATGATTCTAAAAGGATGGATGAAGAACATAAAGTTGGAAGGATTCGATGAATCTGACCTAACCCTAAGATCTATGGAAGAGATTAAGTGACAAAAGTTGTATTGACCTAATTGAGGAAGTATTAAGGAAACCTAAGCATGAGGTTGAAAGAGAAGAGGAGAGGGAATGTTGGAGTTGTTTTTATTGATTGTATAAGTAGAAAAGGTTGAAGGAGAAGGAGTTGTGATTGCTTGAAGGGATTTCTGAGTAGATCAGTGATAGAGATGGAAATGGATCACAGTCAGTAAGCCAACATATGTGTACAAAATTAGATCTATAATTTGCAAAGTGAGTTGTATGTTTTCAGATCAGTATTACTATTACTTTCTAATCATTGTATTAGTCAAAATCCTTTTAACAGAGGTTGACGTAACAGTCATTTGTATAGATCCTTTGAACAAGGTTGCATTCTAATAGAATGTATGTAAGTCCTATAACAAGGTGCACTCCTAATAGGGTGGTTGAAATATTTTAACCGGGTCACACCTGACAGTGTGTTTGTAACCTTTGATAGGGTTGGCTTTTCATAGAGCTCACTTCAGAAGAGTGAAAATATCAGTAACATGTTACAACGTGGTTTTTCCCAAATTGAGTTTCCACTATAAATCCTGGTGTTAATGCTTGTGTGAATGTTTTGGTTTGAACATTTCTGTGTTTTGTAAGTTTAATACTATTGGAAAGTGGATTGCACTGTTATATGTTTCTGTTACGTATTCAGTAATGACTGAGTAGCTGTTGGTTGTTAGATCTATTTTGTTGAAGAGTTTGAAAGTTTATTTTATACATTTGGACCTGAGAAAAACTAATTCATCTCCCCTCCCTGTTGTTCTAAATCATATTAACACAAAGGAATAACAATACATCACAAGTAGGAATGTTGAACTTAGATTGGGTCATTGAAGTAATTTGTTTTTGCAAGGAACACACAGTTTGAGCCAAACTAATAATACTAGAATTATTATAAAGAGTGGTAGGAGATATGTTTGAAATATTTGGAGTATTATGGGAAATTGAAGGAATAATAGAATATGAAAAAGGAATGCTATTGTAAGTGGGCATGGATGAAGGTAAAGAAACACATGGAACACTTGAAAGAATAGTGGAAACAATAGGATTATGAATGTTAACATGTGCATGATTGATATTTTGAATGGAAATTGTTATGATGGGTGGAGAATAAGTGGACACACTAGGAATGGAGGTAGAAATAGAAATGGAGGTCTTAACACTAGTGGTCTAGGTGGAATAAAACCTAGATCTTGAGCACAATCTCTAATTGGATTGACATTTTTATCAATGATATGAGAGATACTATGAAAAATATTAAAACTATGCGAGCATCATTATGAATTAATATCCTCAAAATATCTACAATGGAAATGACCTTAGGATTAGATTTATCTTGTCCTAACCATTGTTCTAAATTTTCAAAGTCATTGGAAAGTCTTTTAACTTTCATAAGAGGTACTCTTAAGTCCGCATATTCATCATGATAAGAGTGGGAAGAACTCCTCTCCATATTGAGATTAATGTCATTAGTATGCATGTTGGTCTCATCAATATTCTTAGGAAACATAAAAGGATCTGGATCAAAGGAACCCATAATTATATGATTTCTCCTAACTAGAATGCTATAAGTAAGACTCAAATTAATAACACTCATGCACAAGAGAATGAAGGAGAGGTATATCTAAATGAAAACTTAAGATTTGAAGGAGACATGCAATTAAACTTAACCAAAATAGTAATTTGTTTAATGAAAATCACATCTAATATAAAACATGCTTCCAATAGTGATATAAATTCATATAATGTAGCAAAGATGTGATTAATGTAATGCATACAATGTAGATCTAAACATTGAGTCCAAATTGGAAATTTTATGAGTTAGGTTCACCAAAGATGTACATAAGAAAAGGAGAAGCAAGTCAAGTGTATGTATAGATAGATCACTTCTCTTTTCATGAATTGCACATCTAGGAAGGAAAATGCCCCACTAGGTTTGGGAGAAGACTCAAACACTATGTGGGACAATGATCCTTCTTTAAAATATGTGATTGATGAAATGAAAATAATGAAATGTAGTAATGTAAATGATTAACTAGAAAACTTACTGAAGAACTGGTAAAAACATACTGTAATAGACATATAATGAGTAGAAATTCATAGAAATGAAAACCAAAAGACAGATCTGAGTTGTGACTGAAATCTGAGCTCAAAATGATAGGGACATAAGGGAAATGGAAGTGTCCCTGGGACATGACAGGAATGGTGATGTGTCCCTGGTGTTTTCATTTAATTTTTCACAGATCATCTGATTGTTCCTAATCAGCCCATATCTGATCTGACATCTTTGTAACCTTATTTTGCACATAGAAAAATTAGGGAAAAAAGGTTAACTAAAGGGGTTTGCCTTGGTCAAACCCCTATTTAGGAATCAACCTTAGAAATATAATGAAATTGCATAAAGGACAATAAATATATAAACAAATAATAGAGTCACTTTGCATAAACCCTCATAGACAGATGTAGAAATTGCTCATATCCATGAAGATACTTGAATGTGCTTGAGATCCAAATATTTGACCTTGGAATGTAATATAGAATAAAATATTCCCTCACAAATGTATGGATCTACGAATGCCATTCCTAGATATGAAATATAGATATGTTGATAACCACTTGCAAAGAGGGAGAGATAAGATATAATGAAGGATGGATCTTATTGCTTGATTGAGAATTCCTCTACTTGGCCATAATTGGAGAGAAACTTGCATCAATTGGAGAAGAAATCCTTTGACTTGAATGATATTAAAGAATTGGAGACTTGGATATCTTGATCTTGGGTGCTTGCCTTCAAATATTGAATCCAATTGCTCTTGCTTGCTTGAAAATCTTGATAGCATGATTGTCAAATGCTTGAGTATGGTCATGATATGAAAAATGAGGAGAGATAGGGGGTTTTTATATATTCTCCATCATTTTGGGATTCAAATTTGATCCAGGCTAACCACATAAGAAAACCCCCCTATAAAACCTTGACATTAGACCTCAAGTAAAATTTGGGCCCCAAAATCTAGGGACGCGTTGCTATTGGTGACATGTCCCATGAGAAATGGGCTCAAATCAAAATTAGAGATAGGGGAGAGTGAAAAGGAGTGAGAAATGAGGAATCAACTTACCAAGATCAAGCATAACAGATATTTGGATCTCAAAATTACCAAAATGGGTCTAATAGGTCCTAATAAAGCTTACAATCATGGGTGCTAACTTTTTAGGAGGGTACAAAAAGGTAAATTTTGAAGGACTTTCAAATGTTATTGATGGAAATGTTGTATTTTTTTACTTCTCACTTGGGAAACTATTCTGGTTATAAAGAGGAGAAATGACCCATTACAATTTGGAGAAAAAATGTTGGTGTCTTCGTAAATCCTTTTGTTATTGTCTAATGGGTCCTAATAAAGAATACAATCATGGGTGATAAATTTTTAGGAGGGTACAACAAAATAAATTTTGAAGGTCTTTCAAATGTTACTGATGGAAATGTTGTATTTTTTTACTTCTCACTTGGGAAACTATTTTGGTTAAAGAGGAGAAATGACCCATTACAATTTGGAGAAAAATCATTGGTGTCTTCGTAAATCCTTTTGATTATTTCTATCATATATACTTGTTCGAATTGCATTTTCATTTTTCCTCATTGATTTCTTTAATACATTTAGTCTATAATTGAAATGCAAAGTTTAAGGTTTTCATAATATAATTTACATCTCTTCCATTGTAAGTTTTCTCACTCAATTTTAAAAATGTGAGGTTAAAATGACCTTGTATGGGAATGCATTTTTCCATCTTAGTACATGGTAATGTTAAGAAAATAAAATTAGGTCTCCTTTGCAATAAATTTGTAATCTCTCTTTGATTGGGAAGTTTTAATAGTGCCAAATGGTTGCCACAATATATAAACTTAGAAGTTCAATGAGTTTTTCATTGCATTGCTAGTGATATTAAAGATTAGAAAACAAAAGGTCGATGTGTGTGTGTGTGTGTGTGTATTTTAATATGACCATTGTAGAAGGTTGTGAGTGAAGTTTTGAATTGCAAGAATAATCAGTTGAGTGCTACACTTTCTAGTTGAATGCACTCAAATTATGTGCTTTTATATTGGAGGTGTGTGAAATCGATCTTTTTGCATTATTTCCCTTTGGTTGACGCTTTCCACTTTGATTTAATTCTAATTTTATCTGGTATCTCCAAATAGGTCTTTCATTTGTTGAAAGGTAAAGTTTAGGGTTCACTGAATAGAAATTACATTTAATGTCTCATAAGTTTTCCTTTCCTTGATTTGCAAGATAAATTTTGGAGGGGTTTGGAATGTTAGTGATGCAAATGGTGTGTTATTCATAACTATGTATATTCATTAATGAAGACCTAATTTTATTATCCTCATAAGTGCCATGTAGTGAAATGGATTAAGCCCAAGATGATAAGATGATTTAGTCTAAGTTTTTATTATAGACTAAATGTATTAAAGAAGTATAAAGTAAGACTAAATGGTGGATGTAAATATATAATTGAAATCATTGCTTATTTATGAAGTTGTAAAGTAGGCCATGTTAAAACTTAAAAATCAATGCCAAATAGTTGCTATGAGTATGTCAAGTTAGAAATTCAATGAGTTTTCCATTGCTATTGCCACTGCTATTGAAGATTGGAAAATAAAAGATGGTGTTTGAATGAGTAAATTGTACATAATCATATTATGTATATGTATATGTGTGTGTGTGTGTGTATACACAATTATTTAAACTACATTTTAATTTATTACTATTACATATAAATTATAAAAGATTATTTTAATTAAATAGCTATTCAAAATTAAGATTGAAACAATAATATAAAAATTAATTTATTAGTCATTAGAATAATAATATAATTACTAACTATTTTGAAATCCATAATCATTTCGAATTAATTGCTAGTGGAATATATTGTAGATTATATTTATATAATATATATTTTGATTTTAATAATCTTAATTAATAATTATTATTAAATTTAAACAATAAAAGTGATTATAAATTGTAAAACAATTCAGATATTTTTTTGATACCTCATGAGGTGATTTGTTTCATCGTTGTGATTTGAGTTGCCAAAAAATGTATTACTGCTATCCAAAAGAGACAATTTTTTTTTTGACAGCCATAATCCTTTAAGTAAAAAGTCCATTCTTATATTTATGGTAAACTTGATAATTGATATTTTTTGTTTGCTAACTATTCATAAGCTCCATAAACTAATTGACCTTACAGATATTATTAAAAACATTCATTCATTCCTCTAAGATCTATAAGAGCAGCGAGGTCTGGTTGGAGTTTCTTCTTTCACACATTTTGCAAGGTTTATATTTTTCATGAGGATTCTCTTTGGTGGATCCACATGTTGCTTTTGAAAGATCGACAATGGTTTTGGTACTACACAAAGGTTAAGGTGGCCTTTTCTCCAAGTCTTTGGTGGGCTCCACGTAAATCTGTGCCTTCATTTCTAGTCTATTCATTTATTTTATTGTTCTCTATATTGAGGCAAGAAAAACACTTGCAATCATGTCAAACACTCAAAATATTGTAACAAACCATATAGGTCAAGTGAAAACTGAATCTTCACTTAAAACTAGGCAATGGATTTGGGTTAACGCAAAATAATTTCATGGCATCATAAGACGTAGGCTTTCTCATCTAAAATTGGCACATGTTACAAATAGGTCTAGTCTGAAAGAGTGTTTAAGATCTCTAAGGGTAAAACTCCTTCAAACAAACCCCAGTTTAAAAGTGGCTAAGGTAAAGGATCTAAGGAGAAAAGTGGATATGAAGAGCCTAGCATATATATACCTACCTCCACACCACTTACTTGGTGCTCAAACCTCTATGTTCAAGAACTATTAGACACTAAGAAGAGGTTGGATTTATTGGAAAATAGTGGGAAGGAAAGAGATCATAAATACCATGAGTTTGCAATAGAGAAGTGATTTTTAATAAAGAGTAAAAAAGTTCCATAGGAACATGTGACAACCTTGCAAGAAGCACTTTTGAGGGGAAAACTTGAATGAAAAAACATGAAATTAGATTGGCAAACTATGAAAGAATCCATAATGGTGCATAGGGTTGAAGTAAACCTGAAAACTTCTCAAGTTGAGGATCATATTGTTCAACAAACTAACTGGCAAGAAATAAAGGCAATAGAAAATAACAATGATAGTATTGCAATAATAGTCAAAACATTGGGTCAAGTTAGTAACAATGCTACTTGCAAGGAGGCAGAAACATACTCTAGGTTTGTAAGTGCGCAACAAAGGGAATATAAAGTAGTACAAGATAGAGAAACAAATGTTATTATCAAAGGTATAAGAAACCATGAAAAAAATTAAAGCACTCTCAATTTGGAAAGGGATTTTTTAAGAGATAAACTATAGTGGCAAGGTTGGATCTCCCAAGCTTGGAGGGTGGGAAAGATTTGCATCGAGAGGGATAGGCCTATAAAATTCATTTTAGCAAGAGTGCAAGAGAAACAACTTCTAAGCAAAAAGAGGTTTTTGAAAGGCTCTTGTTTCTTTGTAGATGAGGACTTATTTGTTAGGCAACTAGAAGAAAGAAGGGAGGAAATGGAAAATGTTTAGAGAAACAAGAGATGATGGAAAGAGGGCATGGTTGTACAAAGGCAAAGCAATTATTTCCATTTTTGGAACTCATAGTAAGACAAAGCACCAAGTTGTTAACAAGGAAATAACATAAATTTCTTCAATGGATAGAAAAACAACAAAGCTGACATGACCAAACATAGATGAAGAGATAGTTAGGAATCAAAATAAATAGAAATCAATGGTTTCCCAGGATCTATTAATCTTTGGGGTTATCCTTGGAGATGTGGACTCGGGTTAGGGCCTATTGCAAAAGGAAGAGACATTATTTGTCTCATTGAAACTCATGAGAATGAAGGGTGAAAAACTCCTATGTTTAAAGGGTACATTAATTTGGTGACTTGGAACAAGACAAAAACAAATGGTGAAGGATACAGTGGTATAATGGTCTTAGTGAAAGAGAAAAGATACATTATTTAGTTAGAAAGAGAAGATTCAAACAAACAATATATATGGGTCAAAATCTTAGAATTTAAAAATAACATTAAAATTGATGCTTGTTACTTTGCTCCACAAGCCTCAAGAACATACAAACATAATGGGTTAGACAGTAAGAACCCTTTGGCAACATTAAGGAAAGATATTGTTGATTTTTCTCAGCATTGAGAAATCCTCCCAATGAGAAATTTCAATGCTAGGACATGTAATGAGAAAGACAACATTATTTGTTCTAAAGAGGACTACAACCCATTTCAGCTAATGGAAGAGAGAAATCAACAATGGTCAAGGTGCTTTTAGGACAATAAAGATTACAATCACTTTGGGGATGAATTACTTAAATTTTGCGGTTTGGATTGATGAAAAAATTAGGAAATTTCACTTGCAACATATATAATGGGGCAAGTGTGGTTGATTATATCATGTGTTCACAAAGCTTGATTGAAAAGGTAAAATAATTTTTGATTGTTGATCATATTTGGAACTTGAAATCACATCATAGACCTATGTATATAAATCTAATTTGGATAGAATAGAGAAAACTAACTATCAACAACACGAACCTTCAAAAGCTAGAATTATTTTGACTCAGGAAAATTGTTTTATCTTCAAGAAAGCTCTTGAGAGGTTATTTAAACTAAAGAAAAAACATCACCAAGTTTTTCACAGTCATTAACTAACAAATATAATTCAAGATGCTCTAAATGATTGCAAAAGAGAAAAAATTAAGAAATCAATAACAAATTGTTTCCTAGTTAACATGTGGTTTGATGAGGAATGCAAAGATGCTAAGAGAACATTAAAGGCCCATCTATGAATATCAAGTTGTATAAGAAGCTTTTGAAAAAGAAAAAACTAATTTCAAGAGCACTAGATGTGAACTAATTTACCTTGGAAAAAATAACCCCAAATTATTTTGGAAGGAATTTCAACCTAGAAAGGAGAAAATTGAAAAAAATATTACAGATACACAATGGTTTGATTATGCAAGCAAGGCAACTCTATGAGAAGAATGTAGAGGTTGTCCCTCCTCCTCTAGTCAACACTATGACAAAACTTTTGATGGTGCAAGATATAGAGACAAACATTAAGAATCTAGGGGTTGGAAAAGCTAAGGATTTGGTTGATCTTGAAGTAAAGTATCTAAAGTGGGGGTGGGATATCTCACACCTCACATAATGAAAATATTCAACAACATCATTTAGAAAGAAAGGGTTCCCTAAGGAGTGGATAACTAGTCTAGCAATACCTCTGAGTGGTGACATTAATAATCCTTCGAACTATAGAACCATCATGATTGATCCACAGTTTGTAAGTTATTTGGTAGTGTGGTAGAAAACATAATGAGTGCATGGGTAGACGAAAAAGATAAAGGAGCAAAAGGAAAAGATGATTTTAGGCCCAAACACTCTATAGTTGACCACGACATCACTCTAAGGTATTTAATTGAAATTTTTTTGGGAGAAATGGGAAGAAGCATGTTGTTTTGTTGATCTCAAAAAGGCATCTGACATGGTGCCTAGAGCTAAGTTATGACATATACTGGAATAGCTTGAGATTCCTTTGCATCTTAGGGCTATTGTCCATAGGCTCTATGAAGAGGTCAAAGTTACAATTGGATCTTTAATAGGAATCTCAAAAAAATTTAGGAATGACATTGGGGTCAAGTAAGGGTGCAACCTATCCCCTACTCTTTTTGGTCTCTATATTGACAAGCTTGAGTAGTGGTTAATTTCTCAAGGTGGTGATGAGGTTCATTTAGAGGAGTTTGTGATTAAGGTTCTTCTATATGCTGACGATCTTATTTTGATTGCAAATTTGACTCAGGGGTTGCAAGAGAACTTATTAGCACTTGAGCATTTTTGTAGTGTAGTTGGGATGCAACTTAATATCAACAAGACTAAAATCATGATCTTTTTTGAAAAAAAAGAAAACAAAGTCAACATAAGTTTCATTTTGAAGGCAACATGCTTGAAGAAGTAAATGAGTACAAATATCTCAGGTTTGACTTCAACAAGTTAAATTGGGAAGTCTACAGAAAAAAGAGAACTTTGGGTGGGTGGAAAGCATTGTTTTCTCTTCAAAATATATGTAGAGAGGCTGGACTTTGTGATTGGAATACTATCTAGGTTATTTTTGGTCTTCTAGTGCTCCTAGTTGTACTTAATGGATGTGAATTGTGGGCTAGCAACACTTCTATTTCACAGTTAAAACAAATTGAGAGAATTCAAAAGAACTTGATCACAAACAAGTTTAGAATTACAAGTTTGATTAGTTATGACATTTTATTGAGTCAAGTGGGGGTATTCCCTATTAAATAAATTGCTATGATGCGTCTCATAGGTTATTTAAAAAGATTTGAAAACATGGCAACAAGTAGATGGCCAAACATTGTTTTTAGTGATAGCTCGAGCAAAAGAAAGAAGAATTGGATGAGGCAAAACAACAAATAGTGTGAAAATAAAATTTATTTTTGATTGTGTGCCCCTTAGGCAACAAATATATAAAAGTTTTTGTTCTAGAGAAATTTAGCAAACATTCTTGGGGTAAAGTGCTTGGGAGAGAAAAAACATACTATATTGAGGAGTTCAATCCCACTTGTGATCTCTCTCAAAAAGTATATATAAATGTTTGTATCCCATGGAAAGCCAAAATTCTCACTACTCAATTAAGAACTAACTCCCATCAACTTTGATGTGAAACTAAGAGGTAAAAATGATTGAAAGAAATTTGGGAAGAAAGAGTGTGTGTACTTTGCACTTCTGGGGCAATTGAATATGAAAGACACTTAATTTTGGAGTATGATGCTTATTGTGATATTAGGAACAACTATGGTAATGTAATGACAACTCGGTCATGTTATAGTTTTTTTAGCGAGGGGGATATTGAAAATTTGGGGGAACTCATCAAAATCTTGTATAGAAAAATAACGAAATTGCTTAAGTCCGAGTTTGCAAGGTTGACTATCCCATAGGCTACTTTATGTTGCCTTGTGGATGTTAAAATTTATTATTATTCTTCTTCTGCTACTTCCTTATATGCATATAAAGGAAAGAAAGTAATTATTTTTAATGTTTGCGAGGCCAAAGATAGCCTATGGGACAAATGACTTAGCTCATGGGACAAATCGCTTCACATACTATTTTTTACATTTTGGCCCTTTTTTTTGTGCAACTTGATGATGAGTGCTCACAATAACTCAATAGTCCCCTCATTGAATAAATTGACCTAATAGTTAGCTATAAAGATAGTATCATAAGTGTCCTTGTTGCCCTTGAAGGCATCACACTCTAAAATGAAATGATTTTCTATTTCCACTTTTCTAGAAGTACAAAAAACACACACTCTTTCTTCCCAAGCTTCTTTTGGTCTTTTCCAACGCTCAACTTACAATGAAGTTGATGAGAGTTGGTCCTTAATTGAGTAATAATAATTTTGGCTCTCTATGAGATATTGGCCCCTATGCATGCTTTTTGATGATGATTACGAGTGGGATTAAACTCTGCAATATAATACTTTTTCTTTCTTGTTAAACCTTTATCCCAAGAACACTTGTGGAATTTACTCATAACAAAAGCCTTTATCTCTTTACTAGTTGTGGGGAACGAGTTCAAGTAAATATCCCATTTATTAAACTATTTATTGTTTTGGTGCATCTAAGTCTTCCCTCTTTTGCATAATATGTCATTGAAGACAACCTTAGGCCATCTGCCCTCATCCAATCACTCAATTATTTTTAAATATCTTATGAGTCACACCATAGTAATTGCTTCTATAGGAGCAATCCCCACCTCAATCAACATGATATCATAGGGGATTGAACTTTTAATTTTGAACTTGGTTTGTAATCAAGCATTTTTGAATTTTCTTAATTTCCTTCCACTGTAAATCAAAAGTGTTGCTGGCCCAGAGTTCACAACCATAGAGAATAATTAGAAGCACTAAAAGCCCAAAGAGAGTTTGGGTAGTTTTCCAATTCCATAGCTCTGCCTCTCCACATCTATTTGGAAAGCATAAAACACTTTCCAACCTCCCAACATTCACTTCTTTCTACACCCTTCCCAACTTAAATTTTTATTGAATTCAATTCCGAGGTATTTGTAGCCTGACACTTCTTCAAGAGTACTAACTTCAAAGTAAAACTTATGCTGATTTTTTTTTTCTTTTATTAGAGAAAACCATCTCGTTTGTCTTACTAATATTGACTTGCATCCCCACCATTCTACAAAAATGCTCAAGGGAAATGTTAGAGTAAAGTATTAATTTAATTGTATTAATTAAATTAACTTTACTCCCTTCTTAAGATGTCACCTTATTTTGCTTTAGTTGTTTATATTTATACCTCTCTTGCATTGGTAGTGTTATATTTAAAACACTCATGCACTAGTTGTTTTAAATATAAACTTGCATGCATTAGTCATGTAATAATTAAACTAATTATTACATGCACTTCTGCTTTTTAGGGTTTGCCTTTCAAGGCTTTCGATCTTATTTATAAGGATGATCCATTATATATTTATTAATTCATTATTTGAGGATATTTTCTTTTTCATATTTTTGAGTCAAACCCTTGCCCTCTTCTTGTCTCTACTTCCTTGTAATAGGTTTTTGTATGCAGGTGATCTTTGAGTTTTGTGGATTTGTATTGCTCAAATCCTACATGAAAGTAAATTTTTTTGTAAGCCAAGAGCAAAATTAGAGACTAGAATAAGGTGATTCTCATATAAAAGAAGCCTTATAACAAACTTGCCCAAATGAGAACCATCACCTCGTTGTAAGTTTAACCACTCTTTAAGTTTGTCAATATATAGACCAAAAAGGGTAGGGGACAAAAGGCTCCCTTGCTTGACCCCTACATCACTTCTAAAACTTTCAGAGATGCTATTTGAAGTTTTGATTTTGACTTTAACCTCCTTATATAGCCTATGAACAACTACTCTAAGATGAATAGGGACCCCAAGTTTCTCCAACCTAAGCCAAAACTTGTCCCTACAGATTGTGTCAAAAGGTTTTTTGAAATCTACAAAAAAGCAAAATGTTTCCTCCTTTTTCTTCCAAACTTTTTCAATAATGTGCTTTAAAGTTATACAATAATCAACTATAAAATACTTAGGTCTGAAACTTGCTTGCCCTTTAACAAGTTTATCTCTTTTTTCTTTTTTTTCCACTTGCTATTTTCTAACATACTTCCATATAACTTTGCAAACAAAGGGTTTATTAGCCAATAGGCTTCCCCTTTGGGGAAGCTTGTGTACGGCCTGCTCAAAATTTTTTCACGCTCATCAGATTTGTCTCACACCACGCTCAAAATTTTGTCTCACACCCGAAAATGGATTTCTCATTGGTGTTTTTACGCTGGTTTTTTGGTCACACACCTGCAAACTATTTTCAATCACCAGCTTTTTTTATAGAAGCCTGGTTTTTGGTCTCCATACGCTTTCCCTTTGGTGGTCGTACAGTTATTTATTGCCTCTCAAGGCAGTTTTCAAAAGGCTTTATGAGCCCCTTTTCCACTTGACGGCAAACCACTCTCAAACATGATGGTTTAGCCACGTCAATCTGTGAACATGGTTTCTCACGCTCAGATTTTTATATTAGATAAATCGTGAACTAAAACATAAAACATATGAAGGACGTTTGAAAAAAGTTGAAAAAATTGGTAAGATATACGTTTTAGTATAATTGGGGTGTATTATTAAGAGGAATATTATTATTAATGAATAGTCTTTTTAAAAAAAAAAAATTTGTATTCAGATATATTAGATAAAGAAGTTATTAGAGTATTATTAATTTGTATTATTATTTTATAGTTATATAATTGATTTAAATTATTAAGTAATTATACTATAATATAATACTTATATTATAATTAATTGAAAGTTAAAAATTAAAATAAATATTTTTTACATTTAGTTTTTTAACGTAAATTAATTTTTATTTCATACTTATTAATTTATTTTCTTTGTTTATTTTTTTTAGAACATCACTATATATTTTGTTTTTTTAATTTTATACATATTTTAAGAATATAATCTTCATATATTTATTTTAATAATATTTTTAATTCATTAATTATTTAACATATACATATATATGTTATATGTATATGTATATGTATATAAATAATTATAATCAAAATAAAATATATGAAGTTTATATTTGGTTAATGTTTGGCATTGCTCTTCCGCAACATATCAATACTTTGGAAATTATTACAGGACATTTACAAGGGTCAAATAAGGATATGAATGGAGAAGAAACATGAACAACCTCACCAACTTTGAGGAAGCTCTTACACACTTGACAAAAGAAATGAGAGAAAATAGAGAACCCCTTATTGGCAAGCTAGAGATGCATGCACAAATCCAAGAAAAGAAGAATATCATCTGGATGGAGGTCTCCTTGGATGGACGTCTCTGGCATAATCATATGAGAATGTGCTCCAATAAGATGTTGTCTCCTCTTATTTTTACTCCAATTAACCGTGTATATCTCTTTTTTATTCCTCTATCTTTAATATAAAAAAATAAATTATTGAATTTACAAAATATCACAATCATGTTTAACATATGGTATATTGTCATAGAGTTTATGAATAAAGTTAAGGTATGGGTTAGAGATAGGAAAAAGGTTAGAGTTAAGAATTAATTTTAAAAAATATTTTTATTTTTTAATTATATTAAATAATATTGATTTAAAAATATTTTATTATATTTTAATATGTTATGATTAGTAATTATTTTTGCAAAGATTTTTAAGTAGAAAATTAATTTTAAAAAATTAAAATAAAATAATTTAAAATTAATAATTATGAACATATAAATTCATTTTTTTAAAATAAAAAATTACAAGTAAATATTATATTTAAATAATATTTATTTTTTTATTATAAACTAAAATTTTAAAATGTATTCTATAATAGTTTTTCAATAATAATATAAACATAATGATTATAATTGTTTATATGCATATAAATTCATATATTCATTTTTTTTGTATTATATATGAGGAGATCAAAATACAAGAGTATCAGCAAGAAGTACAAAAATTTAGAGGGGATTCATCACGAGAGTATCAAAGAGACAAAGTATCAAAACATTAACATCAAACTAATGAAGCAGGTAGCATCAACCCAAGCATCCAGACAATATTCTTCTTGTTCTTTATATTCATCTTTATAATTCAAAACTTCAAAATATATATTTGAAAAAAGTACACCT